>CM026400.1:50491425-50572953 GCA_014843695.1 Archivesica marissinica
TAGAAGGGAGAAGCTTAAGGTATACAACTTACAAGTTTATAGAAGGGAGAAGATTAGGGTATACAACTTACAAGTTTATAGAAGGGAGAAGCTTAAGGTATACAACATACAAGTTTGTAGAAGGGAGAAGATTAGGGTATACAACTTACAAGTTTATAGAAGGGAGAAGTTTAAGGTATACAACATACAAGTTTATACAAGGGAGAAGTTTAAGGTATACAACATACAAGTTTATACAAGGGAGAAGTTTAAGGTATACAACATACAAGTTTATACAAGGGAGAAGTTTAAGGTATACATGGTAGAAGTTTATACATTGGAGAAGTTTAAGGTATACATGTTTTGGGAGAAGTTTAAGGTATACAAGGTAGAAGTTTATACATGGGAGAAGTTTAAGGTATACAACGTACAAGTTATACAAGGGAGAAGTTTAAGGTATACAAGGGAGAAGTTTATACAAGGGAGAAGTTTAAGGTATACAACGTAGAAGTTTATACAAGGGAGAAGTTTAAGGTATACAACATACAAGTTTATACAAGGGAGAAGTTTAAGGTATACAACATACAAGTTTATACAAGGGAGAAGTTTAAGGTATACAACATACAAGTTTATACAAGGGAGAAGTTTAAGGTATACAACATACAAGTTTATACAAGGGAGAAGTTTAAGGTATACAAGGGCAAAGCTTATGGTATACAAGGGAGAAGTTTAAGGTATACAAGATACAAGTTTATACAAGGGAGAGGTTTAAGGTATACAAGGGACAAGTTTATACAAGGGAGAAGCTTAAGGTATACAAGGGAGTAGCTTACGGTATACAAGGGAGAAGCTTAAGGTATACAAGGTAGAAGTTAAGGTATACAAGGGAGTAGCTTACGGTATACAAGGAGAAGTTTATACAAGGGAGGAGCTTATGGTATACAAGGGAAAAGCTTATGGTATACAAGAGAGAAGTTTAAGGTATACAAGTGCAAAGCTTATGGTATACAAGAGAGAAGTTTAAGGTATACAACATACAAGTTTATACAAGGGAGAAGTTTACGGTATACAACATACAAGTGAATACAAGGGAGAAGTTTACGGTATACAACATACAAGTTTATACAAGGGAGAAGTTTACGGTATACAACTTACAAGTTTATACAAGGGAGAAGCTTAAGGTATACAACTTACAAGTTTATAGATGGGAGAAGTTTAAGGTATACAACATACAAGTTTATACAAGGGAGAAGCTTAAGGTATACAACATACAAGTTTATACAAGGGAGAAGCTTAAGGTATACAACATACAAGTTTATACAAGGGAGAAGTTTAAGGTATACAACATACAAGTTTATAGAAGGGAGAAGTTTATGGTATACAACATACAAGTTTATAGAAGGGAGAAGCTTAAGGTATACAACATACAAGTTTATACAAGGGAGAAGCTTAAGGTATACAACTTACAAGTTTATACAAGGGAGAAGCTTAAGGTATACATCTTACAAGTTTATACAAGGGAGAAGCTTAAGGTATACAACATACAAGTTTATACAAGGGAGAAGTTTACGGTATACAACATACAAGTTTATAGAAGGGAGAAGTTTAAGGTATACAACATACAAGTTTATGCAAGGGAGAAGTTTACGGTATACAACATACAAGTTTATACAAGGGAGAAGTTTAAGGTATACAACATACAAGTTTATACAAGGGAGAAGTTTAAGGTATACAACATACAAGTTTATACAAGGGAGAAGTTTAAGGTATACAACATACAAGTTTATACAAGGGAGAAGTTTAAGGTATACAACATACACGTTTATACAAGGGAGAAGTTTAAGGTATACAACATACAAGTTTATAGAAGGGAGAAGTTTAAGGTATACAAGGTCAAAGCTTATGGTATAGAAGAGAGAAGTTTAAGGTATACAACATACAAGTTTATACAAGGGAGAAGTTTAAGGTATACAACATACAAGTTTATACAAGGGAGAAGTTTAGGGTATACAACATACAAGTTTATACAAGGGAGAAGTTTAAGGTATACAACATACAAGTTTATACAAGGGAGAAGTTTAAGGTATACAACATACAAGTTTATACAAGGGAGAAGTTTAAGGTATACAACATACAAGTTTATACAAGGGAGAAGTTTAAGGTATACAACATACAAGTTTATACAAGGGAGAAGTTTACGGTATACAACATACAAGTTTATACAAGGGAGAAGTTTAGGGTATACAACTTACAAGTTTATAGAAGGGAGAAGATTAGGGTATACAACTTACAAGTTTATAGAAGGGAGAAGCTTAAGGTATACAACATACAAGTTTGTAGAAGGGAGAAGATTAGGGTATACAACTTACAAGTTTATAGAAGGGAGAAGATTAGGGTATACAACTTACAAGTTTATAGAAGGGAGAAGATTAGGGTATACAACTTACAAGTTTATAGAAGGGAGAAGTTTAAGGTATACAACATACACGTTTATACAAGGGAGAAGTTTACGGTATACAACATACAAGTTTATACAAGGGAGAAGTTTACGGTATACAACATACAAGTTTATACAAGGGAGAAGTTTAAGGTATACAACATACAAGTTTATACAAGGGAGAAGTTTAAGGTATACAACATACAAGTTTATACAAGGGAGAAGTTTAAGGTATACAACATACAAGTTTATACAAGGGAGAAGTTTAAGGTATACAACATACAAGTTTATACAAGGGAGAAGTTTAAGGTATACAACATACAAGTTTATACAAGGGAGAAGTTTAAGGTATACAACATACAAGTTTATACAAGGGAGAAGTTTAAGGTATACAACATACACGTTTATACAAGGGAGAAGTTTAAGGTATACAACATACAAGTTTATACAAGGGAGAAGTTTAAGGTATACAAGGGCAAAGCTTATGGTATAGAAGAGAGAAGTTTAAGGTATACAACATACAAGTTTATACAAGGGAGAAGTTTAAGGTATACAAGGGCAAAGCTTATGGTATACAAGAGAGAAGTTTAAGGTATACAACATACAAGTTTATACAAGGGAGAAGTTTAAGGTATACAACTTACAAGTTTATAGAAGGGAGAAGTTTACGGTATACAACATACAAGTTTATACAAGGGAGAAGTTTAAGGTATACAAGGGCAAAGCTTATGGTATACAAGAGAGAAGTTTAAGGTATACAACTTACAAGTTTATACAAGGGAGAAGTTTAGGGTATACAACATACAAGTTTATACAAGGGAGAAGTTTACGGTATACAACATACAAGTTTATACAAGGGAGAAGTTTACAGTATACAACATACAAGTTTATACAAGGGAGAAGTTTACGGTATACAACATACAAGTTTATACAAGGGAGAAGTTTAAGGTATACAACATACAAGTTTATACAAGGGAGAAGTTTAAGGTATACAACATACAAGTTTATACAAGGGAGAAGTTTAAGGTATACAACATACAAGTTTATACAAGGGAGAAGTTTAAGGTATACAACATACAAGTTTATACAAGGGAGAAGTTTAAGGTATACAACATACAAGTTTATACAAGGGAGAAGTTTAAGGTATACAACATACAAGTTTATACAAGGGAGAAGTTTAAGGTATACAAGGGCAAAGCTTATGGTATAGAAGAGAGAAGTTTAAGGTATACAACATACAAGTTTATACAAGGGAGAAGTTTAAGGTATACAACATACAAGTTTATACAAGGGAGAAGTTTAAGGTATACAAGGGCAAAGCTTATGGTATACAAGAGAGAAGTTTAAGGTATACAACATACAAGTTTATACAAGGGAGAAGTTTAAGGTATACAACTTACAAGTTTATAGAAGGGAGAAGTTTACGGTATACAACATACAAGTTTATACAAGGGAGAAGTTTAAGGTATACAAGGGCAAAGCTTATGGTATACAAGAGAGAAGTTTAAGGTATACAACTTACAAGTTTATACAAGGGAGAAGTTTAGGGTATACAACATACAAGTTTATACAAGGGAGAAGTTTACGGTATACAACATACAAGTTTATAGAAGGGAGAAGTTTAAGGTATACAACATACAAGTTTATACAAGGGAGAAGTTTAAGGTATACAAGGGCAAAGCTTATGGTATACAAGAGAGAAGTTTAAGGTATACAACTTACAAGTTTATACAAGGGAGAAGTTTAGGGTATACAACATACAAGTTTATACAAGGGAGAAGTTTAAGGTATACAACATACAAGTTTATACAAGGGAGAAGTTTACAGTATACAACATACAAGTTTATACAAGGGAGAAGTTTAAGGTATACAACATACAAGTTTATACAAGGGAGAAGTTTAAGGTATACAACATACAAGTTTATACAAGGGAGAAGTTTACAGTATACAACATACAAGTTTATACAAGGGAGAAGTTTAGGGTATACAACTTACAAGTTTATACAAGGGAGAAGATTAGGGTATACAACTTACAAGTTTATAGAAGGGAGAAGTTAAGGTATACAACATACAAGTTTGTAGAAGGGAGAAGATTAGGTATACAACTTACAAGTTTATAGAAGGGAGAAGTTTAAGGTATACAACATACAAGTTTATACAAGGGAGAAGTTTAAGGTATACAACATACAAGTTTATACAAGGGAGAAGTTTAAGGTATACAACATACAAGTTTATACAAGGGAGAAGTTTAAGGTATACAACATACAAGTTTATACAAGGGAGAAGTTTAAGGTATACAACATACAAGTTTATACAAGGGAGAAGTTTAAGGTATACAACATACAAGTTTATACAAGGGAGAAGTTTAAGGTATACAACATACACGTTTATACAAGGGAGAAGTTTAAGGTATACAACATACAAGTTTATAGAAGGGAGAAGTTTAAGGTATACAAGGTCAAAGCTTATGGTATAGAAGAGAGAAGTTTAAGGTATACAACATACAAGTTTATACAAGGGAGAAGTTTAAGGTATACAACATACAAGTTTATACAAGGGAGAAGTTTAGGGTATACAACATACAAGTTTATACAAGGGAGAAGTTTAAGGTATACAACATACAAGTTTATACAAGGGAGAAGTTTACAGTATACAACATACAAGTTTATACAAGGGAGAAGTTTAAGGTATACAACATACAAGTTTATACAAGGGAGAAGTTTAAGGTATAGAACATACAAGTTTATACAAGGGAGAAGTTTACAGTATACAACATACAAGTTTATACAAGGGAGAAGTTTAGGGTATACAACTTACAAGTTTATAGAAGGGAGAAGATTAGGGTATACAACTTACAAGTTTATAGAAGGGAGAAGCTTAAGGTATACAACATACAAGTTTGTAGAAGGGAGAAGATTAGGGTATACAACTTACAAGTTTATAGAAGGGAGAAGATTAGGGTATACAACTTACAAGTTTATAGAAGTGAGAAGATTAGGGTATACAACTTACAAGTTTATAGAAGGGAGAAGTTTAAGGTATACAACATACACGTTTATACAAGGGAGAAGTTTACAGTATACAACATACAAGTTTATACAAGGGAGAAGTTTACGGTATACAACATACACGTTTATACAAGGGAGAAGTTTAAGGTATACAACATACAAGTTTATACAAGGGAGAAGTTTAAGGTATACAACATACAAGTTTATACAAGGGAGAAGTTTAAGGTATACAACATACAAGTTTATACAAGGGAGAAGTTTAAGGTATACAACATACAAGTTTATACAAGGGAGAAGTTTAAGGTATACAACATACAAGTTTATACAAGGGAGAAGTTTAAGGTATACAACATACAAGTTTATACAAGGGAGAAGTTTAAGGTATACAACATACAAGTTTATACAAGGGAGAAGTTTAAGGTATACAACATACACGTTTATACAAGGGAGAAGTTTAAGGTATACAACATACAAGTTTATACAAGGGAGAAGTTTAAGGTATACAAGGGCAAAGCTTATGGTATAGAAGAGAGAAGTTTAAGGTATACAACATACAAGTTTATACAAGGGAGAAGTTTAAGGTATACAAGGGCAAAGCTTATGGTATACAAGAGAGAAGTTTAAGGTATACAACATACAAGTTTATACAAGGGAGAAGTTTAAGGTATACAACTTACAAGTTTATAGAAGGGAGAAGTTTACGGTATACAACATACAAGTTTATACAAGGGAGAAGTTTAAGGTATACAAGGGCAAAGCTTATGGTATACAAGAGAGAAGTTTAAGGTATACAACTTACAAGTTTATACAAGGGAGAAGTTTAGGGTATACAACATACAAGTTTATACAAGGGAGAAGTTTACGGTATACAACATACAAGTTTATAGAAGGGAGAAGTTTAAGGTATACAACATACAAGTTTATACAAGGGAGAAGTTTAAGGTATACAAGGGCAAAGCTTATGGTATACAAGAGAGAAGTTTAAGGTATACAACTTACAAGTTTATACAAGGGAGAAGTTTAGGGTATACAACATACAAGTTTATACAAGGGAGAAGTTTACGGTATACAACATACAAGTTTATAGAAGGGAGAAGTTTAAGGTATACAACATACAAGTTTATACAAGGGAGAAGTTTAAGGTATACAAGGGCAAAGCTTATGGTATACAAGAGAGAAGTTTAAGGTATACAACTTACAAGTTTATACAAGGGAGAAGTTTAGGGTATACAACATACAAGTTTATACAAGGGAGAAGTTTAAGGTATACAACATACAAGTTTATACAAGGGAGAAGTTTACAGTATACAACATACAAGTTTATACAAGGGAGAAGTTTAAGGTATACAACATACAAGTTTATACAAGGGAGAAGTTTAAGGTATACAACATACAAGTTTATACAAGGGAGAAGTTTACAGTATACAACATACAAGTTTATACAAGGGAGAAGTTTAGGGTATACAACTTACAAGTTTATAGAAGGGAGAAGATTAGGGTATACAACTTACAAGTTTATAGAAGGGAGAAGCTTAAGGTATACAACATACAAGTTTGTAGAAGGGAGAAGATTAGGGTATACAACTTACAAGTTTATAGAAGGGAGAAGATTAGGGTATACAACTTACAAGTTTATAGAAGGGAGAAGATTAGGGTATACAACTTACAAGTTTATAGAAGGGAGAAGTTTAAGGTATACAACATACAAGTTTATACAAGGGAGAAGTTTAAGGTATACAACATACAAGTTTATACAAGGGAGAAGTTTAAGGTATACAACATACAAGTTTATACAAGGGAGAAGTTTAAGGTATACAACATACAAGTTTATACAAGGGAGAAGTTTAAGGTATACAACATACAAGTTTATACAAGGGAGAAGTTTAAGGTATACAACATACAAGTTTATACAAGGGAGAAGTTTAAGGTATACAACATACAAGTTTATACAAGGGAGAAGTTTAAGGTATACAACATACAAGTTTATACAAGGGAGAAGTTTAAGGTATACAACATACAAGTTTATACAAGGGAGAAGTTTAAGGTATACAACATACAAGTTTATACAAGGGAGAAGTTTAAGGTATACAACATACAAGTTTATACAAGGGAGAAGTTAAGGTATACAACATACAAGTTTATACAAGGGAGAAGTTTAAGGTATACAACATACAAGTTTATACAAGGGAGAAGTTTAAGGTATACAACATACAAGTTTATACAAGGGAGAAGTTTAAGGTATACAAGGGCAAAGCTTATGGTATACAAGAGAGAAGTTTAAGGTATACAACATACAAGTTTATACAAGGGAGAAGTTTAAGGTATACAACATACAAGTTTATACAAGGGAGAAGTTTAGGTATACAACTTACAAGTTTATAGAAGGGAGAAGTTTACGGTATACAACATACAAGTTTATACAAGGGAGAAGTTTAAGGTATACAAGGGCAAAGCTTATGGTATACAAGAGAGAAGTTTAAGGTATACAACTTACAAGTTTATACAAGGGAGAAGTTTAGGGTATACAACATACAAGTTTATACAAGGGAGAAGTTTACGGTATACAACATACAAGTTTATACAAGGGAGAAGTTTAAGGTATACAACATACAAGTTTATACAAGGGAGAAGTTTAAGGTATACAACATACAAGTTTATACAAGGGAGAAGTTTAAGGTATACAACATACAAGTTTATACAAGGGAGAAGTTTAAGGTATACAACATACAAGTTTATACAAGGGAGAAGTTTAAGGTATACAACAAAGTTGTATAGAAGGGAGAAGTTTAAGGTATACAACATACAAGTTTATACAAGGGAGAAGTTTAAGGTATACAACTACAAGTTTATACAAGGGAGAAGTTTAGGTATACAACATACAAGTTTATACAAGGGAGAAGTTTAAGGTATACAACATACA
The DNA here is from genome assembly GCA_014843695.1 of Archivesica marissinica. Lineage (NCBI taxonomy): Eukaryota > Metazoa > Mollusca > Bivalvia > Venerida > Vesicomyidae > Archivesica > Archivesica marissinica. The sequence goes on from CM026400.1 coordinate 50,499,770, forward strand.
AGTTTATACAAGGGAGAAGTTTAGGGTATACAACATACAAGTTTATACAAGGGAGAAGTTTAAGGTATACAACATACAAGTTTATACAAGGGAGAAGTTTAAGGTATACAACATACAAGTTTATACAAGGGAGAAGTTTAAGGTATACAACATACAAGTTTATACAAGGGAGAAGTTTAAGGTATACAACATACAAGTTTATACAAGGGAGAAGTTTACAGTATACAACATACAAGTTTATACAAGGGAGAAGTTTACGGTATACAACATACAAGTTTATACAAGGGAGAAGTTTAAGGTATACAACATACAAGTTTATACAAGGGAGAAGTTTAAGGTATACAACATACAAGTTTATACAAGGGAGAAGTTTAAGGTATACAACATACAAGTTTATACAAGGGAGAAGTTTAAGGTATACAACATACAAGTTTATACAAGGGAGAAGTTTAAGGTATACAACATACAAGTTTATACAAGGGAGAAGTTTAAGGTATACAACATACAAGTTTATACAAGGGAGAAGTTTAAGGTATACAAGGGCAAAGCTTATGGTATAGAAGAGAGAAGTTTAAGGTATACAACATACAAGTTTATACAAGGGAGAAGTTTAAGGTATACAACATACAAGTTTATACAAGGGAGAAGTTAAGGTATACAAGGGCAAAGCTTATGGTATACAAGAGAGAAGTTTAAGGTATACAACATACAAGTTTATACAAGGGAGAAGTTTAAGGTATACAACTTACAAGTTTATAGAAGGGAGAAGTTTACGGTATACAACATACAAGTTTATACAAGGGAGAAGTTTAAGGTATACAAGGGCAAAGCTTATGGTATACAAGAGAGAAGTTTAAGGTATACAACTTACAAGTTTATACAAGGGAGAAGTTTAGGGTATACAACATACAAGTTTATACAAGGGAGAAGTTTACGGTATACAACATACAAGTTTATAGAAGGGAGAAGTTTAAGGTATACAACATACAAGTTTATACAAGGGAGAAGTTTAAGGTATACAAGGGCAAAGCTTATGGTATACAAGAGAGAAGTTTAAGGTATACAACTTACAAGTTTATACAAGGGAGAAGTTTAGGGTATACAACTTACAAGTTTATAGAAGGGAGAAGTTTAAGGTATACAACATACAAGTTTATACAAGGGAGAAGTTTAAGGTATACAACATACAAGTTTATACAAGGGAGAAGTTTAAGGTATACAACATACAAGTTTATACAAGGGAGAAGTTTAAGGTATACAACATACAAGTTTATACAAGGGAGAAGTTTAAGGTATACAACATACAAGTTTATACAAGGGAGAAGTTTAAGGTATACAACATACAAGTTTATACAAGGGAGAAGTTTAAGGTATACAAGGGCAAAGCTTATGGTATAGAAGAGAGAAGTTTAAGGTATACAACATACAAGTTTATACAAGGGAGAAGTTTAAGGTATACAACATACAAGTTTATACAAGGGAGAAGTTTAGGGTATACAACATACAAGTTTATACAAGGGAGAAGTTTAAGGTATACAACATACAAGTTTATACAAGGGAGAAGTTTACAGTATACAACATACAAGTTTATACAAGGGAGAAGTTTAAGGTATACAACATACAAGTTTATACAAGGGAGAAGTTTAAGGTATACAACATACAAGTTTATACAAGGGAGAAGTTTACAGTATACAACATACAAGTTTATACAAGGGAGAAGTTTAGGGTATACAACTTACAAGTTTATAGAAGGGAGAAGATTAGGGTATACAACTTACAAGTTTATAGAAGGGAGAAGATTAGGGTATACAACATACAAGTTTATAGAAGGGAGAAGATTAAGGTATACAACTTACAAGTTTATAGAAGGGAGAAGTTTAGGGTATACAACTTACAAGTTTATACAAGGGAGAAGTTTAGGGTATACAACTTACAAGTTTATAGAAGGGAGAAGATTAGGGTATACAACTTACAAGTTTATAGAAGGGAGAAGATTAGGGTATACAACTTACAAGTTTATAGAAGGGAGAAGTTTAAGGTATACAAGGGCAAAGCTTATGGTATAGAAGAGAGAAGTTTAAGGTATACAACATACAAGTTTATACAAGGGAGAAGTTTAAGGTATACAACATACAAGTTTATACAAGGGAGAAGTTTAGGGTATACAACATACAAGTTTATACAAGGGAGAAGTTTAAGGTATACAACATACAAGTTTATACAAGGGAGAAGTTTACAGTATACAACATACAAGTTTATACAAGGGAGAAGTTTAAGGTATACAACATACAAGTTTATACAAGGGAGAAGTTTAAGGTATACAACATACAAGTTTATACAAGGGAGAAGTTTACAGTATACAACATACAAGTTTATACAAGGGAGAAGTTTAGGGTATACAACTTACAAGTTTATAGAAGGGAGAAGATTAGGGTATACAACTTACAAGTTTATAGAAGGGAGAAGATTAGGGTATACAACTTACAAGTTTATAGAATGGAGAAGATTAAGGTATACAACTTACAAGTTTATAGAAGGGAGAAGATTAGGGTATACAACTTACAAGTTTATACAAGGGAGAAGATTAGGGTATACAACTTACAAGTTTATAGAAGGGAGAAGATTAGGGTATACAACTTACAAGTTTATAGAAGGGAGAAGATTAGGGTATACAACTTACAAGTTTATAGAATGGAGAAGATTAAGGTATACAACTTACAAGTTTATAGAAGGGAGAAGATTAGGGTATACAACTTACAAGTTTATACAAGGGAGAAGATTAGGGTATACAACTTACAAGTTTATAGAAGGGAGAAGATTAGGGTATACAACTTACAAGTTTATAGAAGGGAGAAGATTAGGGTATACAACTTACAAGTTTATAGAAGGGAGAAGCTTAAGGTATACAACATACAAGTTTGTAGAAGGGAGAAGATTAGGGTATACAACAAAGGATTTAGCATTTGTTGAAACACACATGTAATAAAGTACGTCTGGTTGAGGTGTTGCATTTTCTGTATTACAGTTCTTGAAGACAATGGTAATCAAAGGTGTTGTGTTTGAAGGCGGGACAGTCGGGAGGAAAGAGTTGCAGATCACATGGAGGAATCTCAAAGATTACGTACGCCTGGAGATGGTTGCTGGACCACCAACTAAAATGAAATACATACATTATTCGCCCGATGAGGTACGCAGCACTTTCACTCAACCTTTGTTTGTTTGTTGTTCTGTTACATTTAGTATCTCTCTACATAGTTTAAAGTCCCGATTTGTGTTTCGTTACATTTATCTCTCAGCACAGCTTAAAGTCTCTATTTCTATCTGGTTTAGATTTATATGTGAATGTTGATGGATTGTTGATGGATTGTTGATGGATTGTTCACTGTTTCAGGAAGTGTTAGTTTACAATGAGAGTAAGTTTACAAAAGCTCTGGCGATCCAGTTACTCGACGAAGGCGGAAATATCAGCAAAACACCCGATATCAGAATGCAGCTGGCTAGAGATATGAAATTAAAGGTATATAGCATTATGTATATGTTCTCAAAACACCCGATATCAGAATGCAGCTGGCTAGAGATATGAAATTAAAGGTATATAGCATTATGTATATGCTCTCCGGCTTTCAGGTTGCTGGACTCGATACCATAGCAATGATGATCAAGCGATTGTGCGATGTTTACCGCTTGAATATGCATATCAGTGTTGTTTTAAAGACAAATTTGGGTCCATTATTCGGACACATTCCCCTCACCAAAAAGTAATATATTTCCCCCCAATTTCAGCTTAAACTTCCCCTTAAGAGGCTGGTAAAAATCACAGAACCACATTCTCCATTTCTGGGCCGAAATTGTGCTTTTGGTCACCATTTTAGACATGGCCTATTCTGTGTTTACTGTGTGCTTTGTGTACTGGCAACTGTAACATTGTAAAGCATCTTATCACATTTATTTATCATGTTGCACCGTGCGAAATTATAAGGTGATTTAAGAAAGAGCCAACTATTGTTGAAGCTATTGTTTGTAGTACATTAAATTGAGTAATAGAAAACTACGATCGTCCGTCATTTTACTCCTTTTTGGACATTTACGACACAATTTTCACCTCCTAAGTGGACCCGGCCACATTCCGCTAAAAGTGAAAAACCAACATACAGTCAAACCTGTGTTAGTGGTCACCTCTATTAAGCAGCCAACCTGTATTAAGCAGCCAGTTTCCAGATTCCCAATATGTTGTTTTATTATACATTTGACCTATTAAGCAACCACCTGTGCTAAGCAGCCACTTTCTGTAATTCCCTTGGCTGGCTGCTTAAGACAGGTTTGACTGTATACAGTTATATAAATATAACATAACATATACAGTTATATATATATAACATAACATATACAGTTATACATATATAACATAACATATACAGTTATACATATATAACATAACATATACAGTTATACATATATAACATATACAGTTATACATATATAACATAACATATACAGTTATACATATATAACATATACAGTTATACATATATAACATAACATATACAGTTATATATATATAACATAACATATACAGTTATACATATATAACATAACATATACAGTTATACATATATAACATAACATATACAGTTATATATATATAACATAACATATACAGTTATACATATATAACATATACAGTTATACATATATAACATATACAGTTATACATATATAACATAACATATACAGTTATACATATATAACATATACAGTTATACATATATAACATATACAGTTATACATATATAACATAACATATACAGTTATACATATATAACATATACAGTTATACATATATAACATAACATATACAGTTATACATATATAACATAACATATACAGTTATACATATATAACATAACATATACAGTTATACATATATAACATATACAGTTATACATATATAACATAACATATACAGTTATATATATATAACATAACATATACAGTTATACATATATAACATAACATATACAGTTATACATATATAACATATACAGTTATACATATATAACATAACATATACAGTTATACATATATAACATAACATATACAGTTATACATATATAACATAACATATACAGTTATACATATATAACATATACAGTTATACATATATAACATAACATATACAGTTATATATATATAACATAACATATACAGTTATACATATATAACATAACATATACAGTTATACATATATAACATATACAGTTATACATATATAACATAACATATACAGTTATACATATATAACATATACAGTTATACATATATAACATATACAGTTATACATATATAACATAACATATACAGTTATACATATATAACATAACATATACAGTTATACATATATAACATAACATATACAGTTATATATATATAACATAACATATACAGTTATACATATATAACATAACATATACAGTTATACATATATAACATATACAGTTATACATATATAACATAACATATACAGTTATACATATATAGCATAACATATACAGTTATACATATATAACATAACATATACAGTTATACATATATAACATAACATATACAGTTATATATATATATATATAACATAACATATACAGTTATACATATATAACATAACATATACAGTTATACATATATATAACATAACATATACAGTTATATATATATAACATAACATATACAGTTATACATATATAACATATACAGTTATACATATATAACATATACAGTTATATATATATAACATAACATATACAGTTATACATATATAACATAACATATACAGTTATATATATATAACATATACAGTTATATATAACATAACATATACAGTTATATATAACATAACATATACAGTTATATATATATAACATAACATATACAGTTATACATATATAACATATACAGTTATACATATATAACATAACATATACAGTTATACATATATAACATATACAGTTATATATAACATAACATATACAGTTATACATATATAACATAACATATACAGTTATATATATATATAACATAACATATACAGTTATACATATATATAACATAACATATACAGTTATATATATATAACATAACATATACAGTTATACATATATAACATAACATATACAGTTATACAGTATGTTCCATATTTTAAGCGTTGTATTTGGAATCGAAGGGTCTTAGGTTCGATACTCAATCATGACATGCATATGTTGTCACTTCACACACGTTGCTTAGTACCGGTTAACCTCTTAGGTCAGCTAAGCCTGCCCAGGAAAACATGTCTAGGTCCCCTCAAGGGATTTGACATAAATGGAGTGTGTTTTACGCTTATTTATCGTCGTTACCGGTTGCCCATATCAGCGGCGCATCCTGAAGAAATGAGTCATTTTAGATTTTTGGAGGATAGTGCAATGATACAGATAGAGACCCATTCCAGAGTCTCCTCTGGTTCTTTTACGCGCACGGTCTAAAGCACCGACACAAGACCTTGGTTTAAAGTCCCATCTTAAAGACTGTTAATTTTATTAGGGTCAGACCTGCGATCCTTGGCACATAAATGGAACATACATACATACATACATACATATTATAGCCCCCCTGAAACTTACCAATTACCTTCGATGATGTTAAGTGTGTAAAATTTACATCGCTATTGCATTTCCTTCAATGGGCGTATGTGCCCTGATTACTGTGCCTACAATTTCGTATGAGTGTTTCCAACTAATGATATGCAGCTGAAATGTGCACTCGGTGCTACGGGCATGTGCATTCGCAGCATTAGGCAACGTACGTTGTGTGAAAAAGCGTGTCTTACAGATTACGCTGTTCCAAGGATGATCTAATTACAGGTCCCTGCTACACGGTAAATCGCAAATTGGACTAAATACCTTTTAATTGGAAAGTGTGTTGTTTTTTCTTTGTCACATTGAAAGTAATAATTAATGTAAATATAAGGATTAAATCGCTGGTTAATAGTTTCCATCGGGGTATGAACTACATTGGGCGTGCTTCGGCCTCCACACAGTTTAACCAAGCCCAATGTAGTTCATACCCCCGATGGAAACTATTAACCCACGTTTGATTCCGTAATTAATATTTTCAGTTGATACCGGCGGTGCAGCCCACAAAGACCAACAAAGATGGCATAGCTGACTTTGGTATATTTACTGTCTCATGCGGAAGGTAAATCGCATATTTATAAACCAAAGAATTCTCACTGGCACATCCATCCGTCCGTCCGCATTTCTGTGTCTCAAATATATATTTGTGAACTATTTTTATCTTGATTATGTTAATGGCTTGAATTTGTGATAACTTGTCAATTAGTGTGCAGCACATTCTAATCAGTGTACAGCAGACTGATCAGTCAGTGTGTAGCAGACTGAGCACATTCTAATCAGTGTGCAGCAGACTGAGCACATTCTAATCAGTGTGCAGCAGACTGAGCACATTCTAATCAGTGTGCAGCAGACTGAGCACATTCTAATCAGTGTACAGCAGACAGAGCACATTCTAATCAGTGTGCAGCAGACTGAGCACATTCTAATCAGTGTGCAGCAGACTGAGCACATTCTAATCAGTGTGCAGCAGACTGAGCACATTCTAATCAGTGTACAGCAGACTGATCAGTGTGCAGCACACTGAGCACATTCTAATTAGTGTACAGCAGACTGAGCACATTCTAATCGGTGTACAGCAGACTGATCAGTGTGCAACAGACTGAGCACATTCTAATCAGTGTGCAGCAGACTGAGCACATTCTAATCAGTGTACAGCAGACTGATCAGTGTGCAGCAGACTGAGCACATTCTAATCAGTGTGCAGCAGACTGAGCACATTCTAATCAGTGTACAGCAGACTGAGCACATTCTAATCAGTGTGCAGCAGACTGAGCACATTCTAATCAGTGTACAGCAGACTGAGCACATTCTAATCAGTGTGCAGCAGACTGAGCACATTCTAATCAGTGTGCAGCAGACTGAGCACATTCTAATCAGTGTACAGCAGACTGAGCACATTCTAATCAGTGTACAGCAGACTGATCAGTGTGCAGCAGACTGAGCACATTCTAATCAGTGTGCAGCAGACTGAGCACATTCTAATCAGTGTACAGCAGACTGAGCACATTCTAATCAGTGTGCAGCAGACTGAGCACATTCTAATCAGTGTGCAGCAGACTGAGCGCATTCTAATCAGTGTACAGCAGACTGATCAGTGTGCAGCACACTGAGCACATTCTAATTAGTGTACAGCAGACTGAGCACATTCTAATCGGTGTACAGCAGACTGATCAGTGTGCAACAGACTGAGCACATTCTAATCAGTGTGCAGCAGACTGAGCACATTCTAATCAGTGTGCAGCAGACTGAGCACATTCTAATCAGTGTACAGCAGACTGAGCACATTCTAATCAGTGTACAGCAGACTGATCAGTGTGCAGCAGACTGAGCACATTCTAATCAGAGTGCATCAGACTGAGCGCATTCTAATCAGTGTGCAGCAGACTGAGCGCATTCTAATCAGTGTGCAGCAGACTGAGCACATTCTAATCAGTGTGCAGCAGACTGAGCCCATTCTAATCAGTGTGCAGCAGACTGAGCACATTCTAATCAGTGTGCAGCAGACTGAGCACATTCTAATCAGTGTGCAGCAGACTGAGCACATTCTAATCAGTGTGCAGCAGACTGAGCACATTCTAATCAGTGTGCAGCAGACTGAGCACATTCTAATCAGTGTGCAGCAGACTGAGCACATTCTAATCAGTGTGCAGCAGACTGAGCACATTCTAATCAGTGTGCAGCAGACTGAGCACATTATAATCAGTGTACAGCAGACTGAGCACATTCTAATCAGTGTGCAGCAGACTGAGCACATTATAATCAGTGTGCAGCAGACTGAGCACATTCTAATCAGTGTACAGCAGACTGATCAGTGTGCAGCAAACTGAGCACATTCTAATCAGTGTACAGCAGACTGAGCACATTCTAATCAGTGTGCAGCAGACTGAGCACATTCTAATCAGTGTGCAGCACATTCTAAGAAATTTCATAGCAATTCTTTATCATTTCCAGAGGTTTATACGAGCTGCAACCTAAAGCCTTTATATCGGCTGGGTTTGTATTATCTGGACCAAAACTGAAGGTATCCGTTCAACCAGATCCGACAAGACCGAGCAAGTTGGACGTGTCGTGCAATACAAAGGCTACTTACATAGTAGGAGAAACAATGCCAGGCAAGTACTCCGTTATTGTTTGTTTGTTTTTGTTTGTTTTTTTAAATCTTTTTTTTTATATCATATTTACATGAATGTACAATACATTACAGTATTCACAAACTGCCAAACACAGGGTTCCCATTGTCGGTCGCCAATTGCGACAAAAACAAAATATATTGGCGCTAAATTTTGTGAATTGGCGAAAATATTTGGCGCAACTATTTTTTTTTGGCACATGTTTTGTCAAATTCATGGTTTCAAATATTTATTTGTGAACTATGTGGCTCTTAGTTGGCTCCATGTTTTTTTAATTGGCTCCAGTGTTTTTCAATTGGCGACAGAAGTGGCGCAGACAAACATTCAGACAGAGGGAACACTGCAAACAGTATATTATAGCTCAAACTGTATTACCCGTGTACATGTACAGTTAAAAAAACAACATTATAATATGATTGAAAGTTTTCATAAGAGTTATAATGAGTGAAGATAAAAGTAGATAGTAGTTATAATCAGTGTACAGCAGACTGAGCACATTCTAATCAGTGTGCAGCAGACTGAGCGCATTCTAATCAGTATACAGCAGACTGAGCGCATTCTAATCAGTGTACAGCAGCCTGAGCGCATTCTAATCAGTGTACAGCAGACTGATCAGTGTGAAGCAGACTGAGCACATTCTAATCAGTGTGCAGCAGCCTGAGCGCATTCTAATCAGTGTACAGCAGACTGAGCACATTCTAATCAGTGTGCAGCAGACTGAGCACATTCTAATCAGTGTGCAGCAAGCTGAGCACATTCTAATCAGTGTACAGCAGACTGAGCACATTCTAATCAGTGTACAGCAGACTGAGCGCATTCTAATCAGTGTACAGCAGACTGAGCACATTCTAATCAGTGTACAGCAGACTGAGCGCATTCTAATCAGTGTACAGCAGACTGAGTGCATTCTAATCAGTGTACAGCAGCCTGAGCGCATTCTAATCAGTGTACAGCAGACTGAGCACATTCTAATCAGTGTACAGCAGCCTGAGCGCATTCTAATCAGTGTACAGCAGACTGAGCACATTCTAATCAGTGTACAGCAGCCTGAGCGCATTCTAATCAGTGTACAGCAGCCTGAGCACATTCTAATCAGTGTACAACAGCCTGAGCGCATTCTAATCAGTGTACAGCAGCCTGAGCGCATTCTAATCAGTGTACAGTAGATAGTAGTTATAAGGCAACGTCCAGTAGTTATAGGACTACGTCCGATTAGCGCAGTGGTTAGCAAACTCGCTTCTCACCAATGCAACCCGGGTTCTATCCACGGACCTGGAAGTTTGTGAGATAGATCGCTAGATCGGACAGGTGGGTTTTCTCCGGGTACTCCGGTTTCCTCCCACACGAATGACCACATTTACGCTTTCATCCTCGCCAACGAGAGTGATTAATATAAATTGTTAAAAATATACATTATAATATCGAAAATCAATTGGGAAGCCATTCACACGATAAAAATTCAGGCAAACCTCCCCATTTCTTATTAATCGCCGCTTATTTGACTGCGATTGTACGACCACAGACGGATCTGTAGTCCAGTGGTAACACGCTGGACTGGTAATCCAGGGATAGCAGGTTCGATCCCCCGTCTGACCCTAATAAAATTAACAGTCTTTCAGATGGGACATTCTAAACCGAGGTCTCGTGTCGGTGCTGTACACCGTGCACATAAAAAGAACCAGAGGAGATTCTGGAATGGGTCTCTGTCTGTATCATTGCACTATCCTCCAAAAATCTAAAATGACTAATTTCTTCAGGAGGCTTCGCTCATATGGGCAACCGGTAGCGACGATAAATAAACATAAAACACACACATTGTACGACCATATGACCACGAAGAACATATCTATTACACTATTACTATGTTATTTCAGAATATACAGTGAAGGTCTATGCTGAGGACGAGAGCTTGCTTGCCAGTTCAAAATCATCCCATGTCTCTTTGAAACTCTGGAAATCCGACGATAAGGATGCTACTAACCTTCCCAGCCGTGTAAGTCACATTGCCAGCCGTTTAAGTCACATTGCCAGCCATGTAAGTCACATTGCCAGCCATGTGAGTCACATTGCCAGCTGTGTAAGTCACATTGCCAGCTGTGTAAATCACATTGCCAGCCGTGTAAGTCACATTGCCAGCCATGTAAGTCACATTGCCAGCCGTGTATGTCCCATTGCCAGCTGTTTAAGTCACTTTGCCAGCCATGTAAGTCACATTGCCAGCTGTGTACCTCATAATGCCAGCCAATGAAGTCCCAGCTGTGTAAGTCACATAGCCTTCCTCCCAGCCATGCAAGTCATATTACCAGCCATGTAAGCCACATTGCCAGCCATGTAAACTGCATTGCCAGCCATGTAAGCCACATTGCCAGCCATGCAAGTCATATTACCAGCCATGTAAGCCAAATTGCCAGCCATGTAAACTGCATTGCCAGCCATGTAAGCCACATTGCCAGCCATGCAAGTCATATTACCAGCCATGTAAGCCACATTGCCAGCCATGAAAGCCACATTTGCCCAGAAATGGAACTGGATATTTTATGAAATGATTATACATATATTACCTCTCTATATACCGTATTTATGTAAAGAGCATTTTCACATTGACTGAAGTTTACTTATCTTTTATTTTACAGACGTTATCATACAACCCAGAATCTTCGAGAAAATCGGAAACTGGAGTGTTTCATTTTAAGTAAGTTAACGTCTCTTCACACATTCAGTACTTGGTGGTTCTACCCGTTTTGTGCCTGTCCGTGCGCGAACTACTGCTTGGACCCAGGGTCTTCCTCCACCAAAAATAGCTGGAATGTCGTCATATGACACAAGCTCTTGATGTGACTGTAATCCAAACAACCAATCAAAACACACCCGTCAAATATCCGTTTGAGGAAGACATTTCTATAACACTCTTCTTTCACCTGTAGATGGTGGGGTAGGGTACCCGGTGAAAACCTATCAACACCTTTCCTGGTCAGGCTCCAGCGGTTAACTAGTACTTGGTGCACCAACCTACGTAAGAAACTGCCAACTTTTTCATTTAAAGACATGTTCTGATTGGGCTCGAACTCATGACCATCAGTGAAGATAGGATGGTACAGTGGTCACCCGTCCGCCTCCGTGGTCGAGTGGTTAAGGTCGCTGACTTGTATACCACTGTAACCTATCATCACTGATGGTCACGGGTTCGAGCCCCGCTCAGACCGTGTCACATTTATATGAAAAAGTTGGCAGTTTCTTACGGAGGTTGGTGCACCCAAGTACTGGTTAACCGCTGGAGCCTGCCCAGGAAAAGGTTTTGTTAGGTAAACTGCCTGCCGGCGATATAGCCCAAAATGGTGCTGATGCAGGCGTAAAACCCGAAATATAAAAACGGTGGTCACCAGATCGGACAAATGGGTTTTCTCCGGGTACCCCATTTTCCTCCCACATGAATGACCACATTTACACTTTCATCCGCGCCAACGAGAGTGATTAATATAAGTTGTTAGAACTTGTTTCGCAATCGTTGTAAAATAAATAAAATTTAAAACTATACCTTTTTATACATTGTGACATTATAATTGTCCAATATTTCAGAAATATCAAGTCGCCAGAGGAATCAAGCTCATATAACATCATGTTTGTGTACTACGACGGTAAACACCAGCTGTTCAGTAATGTTGTAAGTAGTCATTGATTGCATTAAAGGAGCATGCCCTTACTTTCCAGCCAGTTTGCTAAAACTAATTAAATTCATCAATGTTTACAGACAAACCCATATCCAACGTTTCGGTGAGACCCGTCTTTATCATGGTAATGCTAATAGCCCCGATGTCTACATATTGATAATTGTTAACGAAAATAACATGATATTAGTTTATACAAATATATTCTTTCTTACAACTTATATTTATCACTCTCGAGACCTCATTCCTGGTGGAATCCATTGCCACGATATTAATCACTCTCGAGACCTCATTCCTGATGGAATCCATTGCGACGATATTTATCACTCTCGATACCTCATTCCTGATGGAGTCCATTGCCGCGATATTAATCACTCGAGACCTCATTCCTGATGGAATCCATTGCCGCGATATTAATCACTCTCGATACCTCATTCCTGATGGAATCCATTGCCGCGATATTAATCACTCTCGAGACCTCATTCCTGATGGAATCCATTGCCACGATATATTAATCACTCTCGAGACCTCATTCCTGATGGAATCCATTGCCGCGATATTAATCACTCTCGAGATCTCATTCCTGCTGGAATCCATTGCCGCGATATTAATCACTCTCGAGACCTCATTCCTGCTGGAATCCATTGCCGCGATATTAATCACTCTCGAGACCTCATTCCTGATGGAATCCATTGCCACGAGGGAGAGAGAACAGGCGACGTGGAAATTAAATGCCTTGTCTAACGGCACAATCGTAACGGCTCCAGTGGGGCTCAAACTCTGTGCCTTTCGCACCTGAAGCGAATGTGCTATCACGATATTAGCATTACCTTAATAAAGGTGTGTCATCACGGAAACGTAGGATGTATGTGAACATAGATCTTAATTAATTGTGAACTTTTATAATTAAATTCAACGTGAAATATGTCGGTGTAAAGTACAGCGGAATATTATGATTTTAGATTCACATAAAGATTGAACCTTCGGCTGCCGTCCAGCTGAGATGTCTCGATAACCCTGGAACTGCCACGGTATCAAACACGAAGAATTACGCCACTAGATGTATTGTCAGACACATGAAGCTGGAACTGAGGGTATGTACCGATTTGTTGAATCATGTACTTGAGTTTATTAACACCCTCTTCCCGATAAATGCCTATTCAAGTACTATGCAGACACAATATTTATTTTTATTTTTTTTAAACTTTATTTATTTTTTTATTTACAATTGAGATCTTCAAGTCTTTCAACACGTCCTCTGAGGACTGAAATGCAACACTAGTCGAATTGGCCGTCACATCTATTCACATTTTGTTTTTATTATTTTTATTACATTATTACAGTCATACCTGTGTTAGTGGTCACCTTTAAAGATTAATCTTTATTTCTTTTACAACGATTGCGAAGCAAGTTTTAACAGCTTATATTAATCACTCTTGGCTGTCCGATTAGCGCAGTGGTTAGCTCACTCGCTTCTCGCCGATGCAACCCGGGTTCTATTCTCAGACCGGGCAGTATGTACGGAGGTCGCCAAATCGGACAGGTGGGTTTTCTCTCGGTACTCCGGTTTCCTCCCACACGAATGACCATATATACGCTTTCATCCGCGCCAACGAGAGTGATTAATATAAGTTGCTAAGTTTAAACTTTAATCACTTTCGTTGGTGCGGATGAAAGCGTAAATGTGGTCATTCATGTGGGAGGAAACCAGAGTACCCGGAGAAAACCCACCTGTCCGATCTGGCGACCATCGTACCATCTCACATACTGCCCGGTACTTTATTTATGCATGTAATTAAGGTATACCCCCGATACAGCCAATCAGCGAGTTGTATGTTAATGTATCTGGTGGGCTCAGCAAGATCAATTAGCGAAGTCATAGTTGGTACGCTTTAATAGGGGCTATTATTTAGGTGTCAGACGGATCTGTAGTCCAGTGGTAATATTCTGGACTGGTAATCCGGGGATCACAGGTTAATAATAAAATTGAACAATCTTTCAGATGGGACATTAAACCGAGGTCTCGTGTCGGTGCTGTACACCGTGCACGTAAAAGAACCGGAGGAGATTCTGGAATGGGTCTCTGTCTGTTATCATTGCACTATCCTCCAAAAATCTAAAATGACTATATCTCTTCAGGAGGCGTCGCTCATATAGGCAACCGGTAGCGACGATAAATAAACGTAAAACACACACACATATAGGTTGTAGACGGAATGGGTGTATGAGCAATAAATATAGTCATCAGGTCCGGGATCATACAAAACAGGCCTCAGATTTGTGTTAGACACTGGCCCGTGGGCTTTTCAGATTTAA
The DNA here is from genome assembly GCA_014843695.1 of Archivesica marissinica. Taxonomy (NCBI): domain Eukaryota; kingdom Metazoa; phylum Mollusca; class Bivalvia; order Venerida; family Vesicomyidae; genus Archivesica; species Archivesica marissinica. The sequence continues at coordinate 50,515,046 of CM026400.1, forward strand.
TATCAGGCCCGATTGGATTTTGAGGGGTCCAAGGCTTCGGACAGCCAGGCTGTCCTATTTTTTGAGCACTGGGGGTGAAGTATAGATTGTGAAAATATCTCCGGAGCAAGAATACCAATAAATATACGCAAAACCCGGAGTATACCTCTAAAATGAATTCTGTCTGCAGGACCAGTATGATAACCATGTTACGAAAGGCATGAACGGCAGTATGACCATGGAAATAACGAGCGCAGCAGGAGAAAAGGAACTGCCGATGTTTGCAGGCACGGGTAGCCAACGGTTACAGAAGATTGTAACAGCTACGCTTGCTGGTGGCTCTAGTCTTATCCAGGTAAGTTGTTGTATCCTCTCTGTGTCAAAGTGTCTTCAGTTGTTGTATCCTCTCTGTGTCAAAGTGTCTTCAGTTGTTGTATCTTCTCTGTGCATGTGTCTTCAGTTGTTGTATCTTCTCTGTGCATGTGTCTTCAGTTGTTGTATCTTCTCTGTGCATGTGTCTTCAGTTGTTGTATCTTCTCTGTGCATGTGTCTTCAGTTGTTGTATCTTCAGTTGTTGTATCCTCTCTGTGCATGTGTCTTCAGTTGTTGTATCTTCTCTGTGCATGTGTCTTCAGTTGTTGTATCTTCAGTTGTTGTATCTTCAGTTGTTGTATCTTCAGTTATTGTATCTTCAGTATCTTCAGTTGTTATATCTTCAGTTGTTGTATCTTCAGTTGTTGTATCTTCAGTTGTTGTATCTTCAGTTGTTATATCTTCAGTTGTTGTATCTTCAGTTGTTGTATCTTCAGTATATCTTCAGTTGTTATATCTTCAGTTGTTGTATCTTCAGTTGTTGTATCTTCAGTTGTTGTATCTTCAGTATCTTCAGTTGTTATATCTTCAGTTGTTGTATCTTCAATTGTTGTATCTTCAGTTGTTGTATCTTCAGTTGTTATATCTTCAGTTGTTGTATCTTCAGTTGTTATATCTTCAGTTGTTGTATCTTCAGTATCTTCAGTTGTTATATCTTCAGTTGTTGTATCTTCAGTGGTTGTATCTTCAGTATCTTCAGTTGTTATATCTTCAGTTGTTGTATCTTCAGTATCTTCAGTTGTTGTATCTTCAGTATCTTCAGTTGTTATATCTTCAGTTGTTGTATCTTCAGTTGTTGTATCTTCAGTTGTTGTATCTTCAGTATCTTCAGTTGTTGTATCTTCAGTTGTTGTATTGTTGTATCTTCAGTTGTTGTATCTTCAGTTGTTGTATCTTCAGTATCTTCAGTTGTTGTATCTTCAGTTGTTGTATCTTCAGTTGTTGTATCTTCAGTTGTTGTATCTTCAGTTGTTGTATCTTCAGTATCTTCAGTTGTTGTATCTTCAGTTGTTGTATCTTCAGTTGTTGTATCTTCAGTTGTTATATCTTCAGTTGTTGTATCTTCAGTTGTTGTATCTTCAGTTGTTGTATCTTCAGTATCTTCAGTTGTTATATCTTCAGTTGTTGTATATTCAGTATCTTCAGTTGTTATATCTTCAGTTGTTGTATCTTCAGTGGTTGTATCTTCAGTATCTTCAGTTGTTGTATCTTCAGTTGTTGTATCTTCATTTGTTATATCTTCAGTTGTTGTATCTTCAGTATCTTCAGTTGTTATATCTTCAGTTGTTGTATCTTCAGTATCTTCAGTTGTTATATCTTCAGTTGTTGTATCTTCAGTGGTTGTATCTTCAGTATCTTCAGTTGTTGTATCTTCAGTTGTTATATCTTCAGTTGTTGTATCTTCAGTTGTTGTATCTTCAGTATCTTCAGTTGTTATATCTTCAGTTGTTGTATCTTCAGTTGTTGTATCTTCAGTTGTTGTATCTTCAGTATCTTCAGTTGTTATATCTTCAGTTGTTGTATCTTCAGTTGTTGTATCTTCAGTTGTTGTATCTTCAGTATCTTCAGTTGTTGTATCTTCAGTTGTTGTATCTTCTCTGTGCATGTGTCTTCAGTTGTTGTATTTTCAGTTGTTGTATCTTCAGTATCTTCAGTTGTTGTATCTTCAGTTGTTGTATCTTCAGTATCTTCAGTTGTTGTATCTTCAGTTGTTGTATCTTCAGTATCTTCAGTTGTTGTATCTTCAGTTGTTGTATCTTCAGTTGTTGTATGTGTCAAAGTGTCAATTAACTCTATGTATGCTGGGTAAAATAACTCTATAAATATCAAACTATTATATCCAGGCTCATTGAGGGATCGCAGGTCGGCTAAGCTTGCCCAGGAAAACATGTCTCCGTCCATTAATGGAACATACATACATACATACATACAAGTTCTTACAACTTATATTAATCACTCTCGAGACCTCATTCCTGATGGAATCCATCGCCACGAGGGCGAGAGAAGAGGCAACGTGGAATTTAAATGCCTTGCCTAAGCAAGTAACGGCTCCAGCGGTGCTCAAACTTCGGACCTTTTTGTTAGTTTCGTTGCTGTTGTGCGAGTTTATTTTAACCTAGACACCACAGAGCCTATGGGCAGGATTTAATTTCTGTCTGTGTTCCTGATATGTGCAAGCAAAGTCTGCCAGACACGGTGGTGATTATTCGATGTACATTTACGCGATACTCCCAGAACTTCAATACTGAGTATGACAGGGATGCGCTTGTCAGAGACAGGTCATGGGGTGTGCTTGTCAGGGGCAGGTCAGAGACAGGTCATGGGGTGCGCTTGTCAGAGACAGGTCATGGGTGCGCTTGTCAGGGGCAGGTCATGGGGTGCGCTTGTCAGGGGCAGGTCATGCGGTGCGCTTGTCAGGGGCAGGTCAGAGACAGGTGGATTATTCGATATACTCCCAACACTCAATACTGAGTATGACAGGGAGACGCTTGTCAGGAACAGGAATGTATTTAAAGCAGTGTGCCGTGTGCGAGTGGTTACAGGCGGATCTGTAGTCCAGTGGTAACACGTTGGACTGGTAATCCAGGGGTCGCAGGTTCGATCCCCCCCCCCTCGTCGGACCCTAATAAAATTAACAGTCTTTCAGATTGGACTTTAAGCCTCAGTCTTGTGTCGGTGCTGTACACCGGGCACGTAAAAGAACCAGAGGAGACTATGGAATGGGTCTCTGTCTGTATCATTGCACTATTCTTCAACATCTAAAATGACTAATCTCTTCAGGTGGCGTCGCTCATATGAGCAACTGGTAGCGACGATAAATAAACGTAAAACACACACAGGGCTCATTCTAGTTCAGAATTATAAGCGATCGTGTCCTTAAATGGTGTTATATAAATATATATAATAAATTTCAACAAAATATGGTCAAACAGTATGACCATTAAGTACAACATTTGAATAGAAGGAGTGCTTTATAATGGGCAAGTATATCTTACTGGGCAGTACAACCATTAAGTACAACATTTGAATAGAAGGAGTGCTTTATAATGGGCAAGTATATCTTACTGGCCATAATTTTGTAAGAAAATTGTAAAAAAATATATATAATTGAAAAAGGGGGAAATGGGACTCCCAGAGGGCTATGTCAGGGTTCCTAAGGCGACTATTTCGCCCACATCACCCTCTAGAATGAGCCCTGTTATACGTGAGGAATCTATCCTGCTGGGTTGCAGAATGTCTGTACTCTGGGTTTCTACCCTGGTACATGTCCGTGCCTGCAATATTGCTCGGAACCGCACCCAGGGACTTCCTGCACCAATAATAGTCGGAGAGTCGCCATATGACCTAATCTGTTGGTGCCACTTATAACCCAAAAATTAACCAAAACAAAACGGTTTTCATTCAATGCCATGGAGACTAGGTGTTCATCTTCAACATTAACTAGCAAGAGCAGCGTGTCACTCCCGATATTTCCTCAGAAACTTCTCGACAGCGTTTGCTTTTTCCCCCTTCTTTTTAATATTTAAGTTTATTTAACGTCGCTACCGGTTACCATTTTGAGCGACGGGCAGTTCACCTAACAACACCTTCTTGGGCAGGCTCCATCGGTTAATCAGTACTTTATGCACCAACCTCCGTAAGAAACTGCCAATTTTTTCATATAAAGAGACACGGTCTGAGCGGGGCTCAAACCCGTGACCATCAGTGTAATGTTTACCAGGCAGTTCACCTAACAACACCTTGGGCAGGCTCCAGTGGTTAACCAGTACTTGGTGCACCAACCTCCGTAAGAAACTGCCAACTTTTTCATATAAAGAGGCACGGCCTGAGCGGGGCTCGAACCCGTGACCATCAGTGTAATGTTTGCCAGGCAGTTCACCTAACAACACCTTTCCTGTGCAGGCTCCAGCAGTTAACCAGTACTTGGTGCACCAACCTCCGTAAGAAACTGCCAACTTTTTCATATAAAGAGACACGGTCTGAGCGGAGCTCGAAACTGTGACCAATCAGTGTAATGTTTGCTTAAATGTTATTGACCAATATAACATGTTGGTTTGTGCGACCTTTAACCCCGAATAACAAACAATATGCTGGATAAATGTGTACATCCTGTTATTGTCTTACAGAATATAGCTATTCAAGAGAACAGCCCGGGTAAAGACGGTTGTGAATACCAGCTGGTGTGTTCGATCAACTGTAATAACGTGAAAGCTCAGAACATAGACCCCTACATTGTACCATTCCTATTTTATGATGGTAAGTAGATTGTTAATCCTGGCCTCCGTGGCTGATTGGTCAAATCAATTACCCCTCATTGATGGAGGTTCGAATTCCAATGGGGGTGTCGATTTTTGTTCAAGTGAGCGAACTATCCAGCTGGCTTGTAGAAGGTCGGTGGTTCTACCTGGGTACCTGTCAGAGGGGGCACCCGGTGTCTTTCCTCCACCAATAATAGCTGGAGATTTGCCATATGACCTAAGCTGTTTGTGCAACTTTAAACCCACCAAAGAGAACATCTTGCCATTTATTTTTAGCTCAATTGCGAAACAAGTTCTTACAACTTATATTAATCACTCTCGAAACCTCATTCCTGATGGAATCCATTGCCCCGAGGGAGAGAGAAGAGGCAACGTGGAATTTAAATGCCTTGCCTAAGGGCACAATCGTAACGGCTCCAGCGGGGCTCGACCTTTCGCACCTGAAGCGAACGTGCATCCACTGCGCTATCACGACTTCCACAAATGACTTCTTCTTCTGAACAAATGGTAGAAATGTTTCCAAATTAGTTCACTAGCACCCTTACGGCAACCTCTACCAAGTTTTTGTATTTTGATGTGACTGGGGTCAAAAGCTAGGTCAATTTAAAGGGATCTTATTAAGCCACGCCTTCTCATGGAACAGTGGTAGAAATGTTTCCAAATGAGTTCACTAGCACCCTTACTGCAACCTCTACCAAGTTTGTGTATTTTGATGTGACTGGGGTCAAAAGCTAGGTCAACTTAAAGGGAACTTATTAAGCGCCTTCTCATGGAACAGTGGTAGAAATGTTTCCAAATTTGGTACATAGCACCCTTACAGCAACCTCTACTAAGTTTGTGTATTTGATGCGACTGGGGTCAAAAACTAGGTTATGAAGATGTCAACAAAAAAGAAAGCATTTCAACTTAAAGGGAACTTATTAAGCGCCTTCTCATGGAACAATGGTAGAAATGTTTCCAAATTTGGTGCATAGCACCCTTACAGCAACCTCTACTAAGTTTGTGTATTTGATGTGACTGGGGTCAAAAGTTAGGTCAACTTAAAGGGAACTTATTAAGCGCCTTCTCATGGAACAGTGGTAGAAATGTTTCCAAATTTGGTACATAGCACCCTTACAGCAACCTCTACTAAGTTTGTGTATTTGATGCGACTGGGGTCAAAAACTAGGTTATGAAGATATGTTAACAAAGTCAAGAAAGTTGTCGCCAGATCGGACAGGTGGGTTTCTCCAGGTACTCCGGTTTCCTCCCACACGAATGACCACATATATGCTTTCATCCGCGACAATGAGAGTGATTAATATAAATTGTTAGAACTTGTTTCGCAATCGTTGTAAAATAAATATAGTTTAAACTTTTTTTTAACAAAGAAGAAAGCATTTCAGAATTATTTTTATTTCACACACACTGCAAAACTGTTCAAATCTATAAGAAGTGAAACGTAATTAAATGGTGATTTTATGTGTATGTACTGACCGTGTACTAATTACAACGGTACGCATAGTTAACCCTTAAAATGCCGAATAAATTGGAAGGAATTCCGAATGTGCAAACAACTTAGATCGTGATCAGCGAAATGTTGCTTCTGATCAGGATCTGTCATTTGCTATTCAGCCAAATGTTTTAGCTCCACTTACCAAATAGCAAACAGTATAGATCAGACAGAACTTTCTGTACACATTCTGTGTCGTCTGATCTGGCTCTATGTTGTTTTCAAAAGCAACTTTTTATTTGATTAGCAGGTTAAGGGTTAATTGGTTTTGTATAGTATTCACCGATTTGTACAGATATTTTAAAGCGACACTTTATGGTATGGAATAAAAATTTATAAAATTTGATATTTTGCCAGGTACAAGAGCAATGCTACTACACATTCTTCCATTGTAATTTGAATCATTATTTTGTGTCGGTAAACAGTTTTTCGCAATATAGCAAACTGAAAGTGAAAGTAGGACTTTCCAGAATTGGTTTGTCACTTCCTTTATACATTTGGAATGCATCATACTCTATCGGCAATCAGAACAAAAGTCTTAAAGGCAGCTGTTTCGTCAGAACAAAAGTCTTAAAGGCAGCTGTTTCATCAGAACAAAAGTCTTAAAGACAATTATTTCATCAGAATAAAAGTCTTAAAGGCAGCTGTTTCATCAGAACAAAAGTCTTAAAGGCAACTGTTCCATCAGAACAAAAGTCTTAAAGGCAACTGTTCCATCAGAACAAAAGTCTTAAAGGCAACTGTTCCATCAGAACAAAAGTCTTAAAGGCAGCTATTTCATCAGAACAAAAGTCTTAAAGGCAGCTATTTCATCAGAACAAAAGTCTTAAAGGCAACTGTTTCATCAGAACAAAAGTCTTAAAGGCAGCTATTTCATCATTTGTTATTGTTTTATACATTAAGCATTGTTTACATACATTTGTTGATAAACAGTTCGCGTATACGACGGTGTTATTTATTTATTTGAAATGGTATTCTTTAAATATCTGGCACGGTTGACCAAACACCATCCTTTATTCCGATAGAGTGTCGCTTTAACTACCAAAAATAGCAACAAAGATTTCTCACCGCAAACCCAGTTGGAAACCCAGTCATCTCTTTGCCTTTCAATTGACGATGTATAGATAGGAAACGGCAATATTTTACAGTTTTGTCAAGCAAACCTCTTACATTAGGGAGAATTAATCCTGTAGTACCTCTAAGTGCCATGTCACACATATATGACCTCGCATGGCGTTTCTATGTTGTTTTTTTATATATTATATTTCGGGTTTTACGCCTGCATCAGCACCATTTTGGGCTATATCGCCGGCGGGCAGTTTACTTAACAACACCTTTCCTGGGCAGGCTCCAGCGGTTAACCAGTACTTGGGTGCACCAACCTCCGTAAGAAACTGCCAACTTTTTCATATAAATGAGACACGGCCTGAGCGGGGCTCGAACCCGTGACCATCAGTGATGATAGGTTACAGTGGTATACAAGTCAGCGACCTTAACCACTCGACCACGGAGGCGGACCATGGCGTTTCTGAGACAAGTTGTTAAAAAAATTACAATTTAACCCTTTCCCTCGTAGAAGCACCTCTTGACACCATTACCAATACAACATACATTGACAATGTAGTAGCCAAACCAATGTTCATTAACCCTTTCCCTCATAGAAGCACCTCTTGACACCATTACCACATACATTGACAATGTAGTAGCCAAACCAATGTTCATTAACCCTTTCCCTCATAGAAGCACCTCTTGACACCATTACCAATATGACATACATTGACAATGTAGCCAAACCAATGTTCATTAACCCTTTCCCTCATAGAAGCACCTCTTGACACCATTACCAATATGACATACATTGACAATGCAGTAGCCAAACCAATGTTCATAATAAAGGCCAGAATCTCATGTAGTCCCAGTAATATCTATGGAGGTGGGATAGATATGGCGACTACTTATCCACTGCATGATAGCTAAATAGCTGTCGTTTGTATGGAGATATAATGTTTTTATGTAGTCCCAGTAATATCTATGGAGGTGTGATAGATATGGCGACTACTTATCCACTGCATGATAACTAAATGGCTGTCGTTTGTATGGAGATATAATTGTATATTAACCTAAATCTCTATGTAGTCCCAGTAATATCTATGGAGGTGTGATAGATATGGCGACTACTTATCCACTGCATGATAACTAAATGGCTGTCGTTTGTATGGAGATATAATTGTATATTAACCTAAATCTCTATGTAGTCCCAGTAATATCTATGGAGGTGTGATAGATATGGCGACTACTTATCCACTGCATGATAACTAAATGGCTGTCGTTTGTATGGAGATATAATTGTATATTAACCTAAATCTCTATGTAGTCCCAGTAATATCTATGGAGGTGTGATAGATATGGCGACTACTTATCCACTGCATGATAACTAAATGGCTGTCGTTTGTATGGAGATATAATTGTATATTAACCTAAATCTCTATGTAGTCCCAGTAATATCTATGGAGGTATGATAGATATGGCGACTACTTATCCACTGCATGATAGCTAAATAGCTGTCATTTGTATGGAGATATAATAGTATATTAACCTAAATCTCTATGAATGAAAGGGTTAAAACGATTTATTTGGACGTTCAGTCAAACCTGTGTTTGTGATAACTTCTATTAAGCAGGTAACCTGTATTAAGCAGCCAGTTTTCAGAAACCCAATATGTTGTTTTATGATACATTTGACCTCTATTATTAAGCAACCCCCTGTGCTAATCAGCAACTTTCTTTGATTCTCTTGGCTGGTTGCTTATGACAGGTTTAACTGTATACAGTTTAATGTCACGAGACCTCATTCCTGATGGAATCCATCGCCACGAGGGAGAGAGAAGAGAAGTGGATTTAAGAATCTTGCCTAAGGACATCGCCACCGTGGTTCTGGTCGGGTTCGAACTCACAACCTCTTGATTACGTTGCCTAAGGACATCGCCACCGTGGTTCTGGCCGGGTTCGAACTCACAACCTCTTGATTACGTTGCCTAAGGATATCGCCACCGTGGTTCTGGCCGGGTTCGAACTCACAACCTCTTGATTACGTTGCCTAAGGACATCGCCACCGTGGTTCTGGCCGGGTTCGAACTCGCAACCTCTTGATTACGTTGGCTCCATGTTTATTATTATCCGTACTGCCGCACTTAGTGCGGAGAAGTTGTGGCAGTGAGTTCATTGAGTAGTCGTTCCATGGACTGGCACGCTTTGTATTTACACTTTGCTCGAGTGATCACGGCAGCTTTTCTACAATATCCATAAATAGAATTACCTAATTGTGTTATGCTTGCCAATGGAAATATATACAGTCTACATCCGTTATGTCCAATTCCGTCGGACCGGACAAAATACTCCGACATAACCGTTTGGCTTAATGAAATTCGATATAATTCGGAGTCAGTGATATGTAAAATGATAGTGTCTGAAATGGGACGTTTATCCGACTTTGAGATAACCGGAGAATTCAACATACCCCGGTAACCGACTTTGACATAACGGATGTAGACTGTATGTAAAATAAGGATTCTGGACCAGATCTGTGTCTATCACCAATAAACCATACCTCAGAGTTTGAGGAGCTGTAAAATTCACAAATAACGCACAAACAATGCACACACTTATATAGTAGTTTTGTACAAAATTAACAGAATCCAAACCTCAAAGCTTGTCAAATGCAATAGTGTAAAAAATAGAGAGTTTGTCATCACCAGAGCTTTCTTGACAACACACGTGATAGTACCGTGGTCCAGAAACCACACACATGATAGTTCCGTGGTCCAGAAACCACACGTGATAGTACCGTGGTCCAGAAACCACACACGTGATAGTTCCGTGGTCCAGAAACCACACACGTGATAGTTCCGTGGTCCAGAAACCACACACGTGATAGTACCGTGATCCAGAAACCACACATGTGATAGTACCGTTGTCCAGAAGCCACACACGTGATAGTACCGTTGTCCAGAAACCACACACGTGATAGTACCGTGGTCCAGAAACCACACATGTGATAGTACCGTTGTCCAGAAACCACACACGTGATAGTACCGTGGTCCAGAAACCACACACGTGATAGTACCGTGGTCCAGAAACCACACACGTGATAGTACCGTGGTCCAGAAACCACACATGTGATAGTACCGTGGTCCAGAAACCACACATGTGATAGTACCGTGGTCCAGAAACCACACATGTGATAGTACCGTGGTCCAGAAACCACACACGTGATAGTACCGTGGTCCAGAAACCACACACGTGATAGTACCGTGGTCCAGAAACCACACATGTGATAGTACCGTGGTCCAGAAACCACACACGTGATAGTACCGTGGTCCAGAAACCACACACGTGATAGTACCGTGGTCCAGAAACAGCAGAGGATGAGAATACGGATTATTCTAACACAACCCAGCTAATAACATACATACTTGTAGAGTAAAATCTACCTCGGGTTATTTTGCGATATACCTACCTTGAACTATGCTGCGCGCGCACCGTGTTTTGGCAATGCATGTAAAGTTTTATGAATGAAAGTCACGTGATATTTGTAAAAAATACTGTGGAAATTCGCGGAAGTGGGCTATTTTTAGAATCAGATAATCTCTTGTCTGTCTTGTTTTTCTGTTAACCCATTCAACACCAAGTAACTGACATGACTGGTGCATGATATTTTTAGACCAATAAATTAGTCCGAAAATTACAATTGGACCAGTTCATTTATCAAAATGGGTAATTGTGTCTAAAAAATAGTACAATTACTGGCATAAAAAATGTAGATCCAAATTAGACGACTCATAATGAGCCGTCTAATTTGGATCTACACTTTTTGTAAGCCTATTAAGAGGTCTATGGGGTTGAAAGGGTTAAGTAACGTTTCAGTTACTATTCTGTACAGTTTTATTTGACAAAATAAATAAAATTATTGATCAGTTACAACTTTTGTTCATTTATGCACTAGATTGATATTTTCCATAAAAAATAACGTCATCACCCCTTACGTGGGAGGAAATTTCGAAAGCCAAATGCGCGGCGCTTGAAGAAAATACTCCTTGATTCTCGTCTAAAATTATTAGAAGTAAGTCGTGTTAGAATCGAAATAATAAGTACAGTGGAACCTCTCTAAACCGGACATCTTCGGGACTGGATAAAAAGTCCGGTTTACAGAGGTTTCCGGTTTTCAGAGGTTTTTTATTGATGTGTTTTCAAAACTGCATATAACCTTTATAAAGTACATATGCCTTTATAGTTTATACTGTATTATTGCAGAAATATATATATTTTTACGTTTATTTATCGTCGCTACCGGTTGCCCATATGAGCGACGCCTCCTGAAGAGATTAGTTATTTTAGATTTTTGGAGGATAGTGCAATGATACAGAGAGAGACCCATTCCAGAGTCTCCTCTGGTTCTTTTACGTGCACGGTTGTTAAGCACCGACACGAGATCTCGGTTTAACGTCCCATCTGAAAGACTGTTAATTTTATTAGGGTCAGACGGGGAATCGAACATGCGATCCCTGGATTACCAGTCCAGCGTGTTACCACTGGACTACATATCTGTCTGTTTTGGAAAAACAGTTCTTTAAATATTATTTTGTAAAACAAATGGTCAAAAGTTGCGAAAATCATAATTATCTTGTGTGACTGGATTATAATGTGCTTTCACGGGTGATCAAACGGTTGCATCAAACAATAAATTACGAGATTCACAAAATCCTTTATTCGTTATCAAACAAGTTTTATAATTGCCTATAGGATAGTAATCTACACGTGATTATAACATAATCCCCCAGTTAGCCAACAAATTAACTGTACATGAGTGCTAATTGCAGTAGTCATCAATCAGCCTGACATCTTATAATCTTGCGCGATTATCACACGTTCATAGATCAAACGAGATTGGAAAGTGTCAGCAGTGTGTCAATTTATGACGGAATACACAAACAAATTCAACACTTTTTAGTTTATTGATGAAGACCTATGTCGTCTAAAAGTTGTTCCGGTTTTGGGAGGTGAAATTACATCAAACTGTACCCAAATTATGCAAATTTTTCGTCCGGTTTCCGGAGTTGAGAGGTTCCGGTTTTCAGAGTGATTTTATATAAGAAATAAAGAAGAAACAATTCGGGACTTTCAAAAACGTCCGGTTTTGGGAGTATTCCGATTTAGAGAGGGTCCGGTTTTGGGAGGTTCCACTGTATCAACCATGGTATATCGCAGAATAACCCGTCGTATAAGGCCTTCGTGATATATTTCTACGCATAAGAACTTCAAACTTATTCTGCGATATACCATGGTTGATACTTATTATTTCTTAAGTAAAATGTTCTGTTATTTAATCCTCAGCTAAATATTATATATATTATAAATAAAATATAAAATGGTACAATGTTACTTGGTACCAAGATTTTTGAACTACGTAGCACAAGACACCACAGCCGAGTACCGTGGTCTTTGTCCTAGCAGACGTTCTTGTCTACGAGAGCAGGATCATGGATGTCACAGGGAAACCAAAGTGACTATGCTAAATGTTCTACCCGAAATATTGCCCAGAGCGACACATTTTATATCGTCCTCTGCCTTCGGTCTCAGGCTGATATCAAGTTACATCAGGTCGATACCTAGGCTGATATAAAACTAGCCACGTAACAACATCTAAGTAATTTGAACATTTAATAATCGAAATCATGCTCTCTGTTATCCATTTATCAGGAATAAAAATCATAATTACTGAATTAGATACACGAAAACGATTGAAATATTACCACGAAACTACAAACATCTGTTATCTGTCAAATTTGAGATGCTACGGGAAGTAAACTAACTAGCACCGAGTGCGCATGCGTTATTTTTTCAGGAACTAGTTATGATACAGATTGTTCTGGTTTGATACAGGCTCGTGACCTTATCAAACCAGCAAATGTAATATCAGTTGTAGAAAGTATTGTTGTAGCCAAAAATAGTCTTAAATTCATATCTAAGTAATATACAGTCCAACCTGTGTTAGTGGTCACCTCCATTAAGCAGCCACCTCCATTAAGCAGCCAACCTTAAAACAATTGATTTGGACATAGTCAAACCTGTGTTAGTGATAACTTCTAATAAACAGGTAACCTGTATTAAGCAGCCAGTTTCCAGGTTCCCAATATGTTGTTTTAATATACATTTGACCTCTATCAAGCAGCCACCTGTGCTAAGCAGCCACTTTCTGAGTTTACCTTGAGTGGCTGCTTAAGACAGGTTTCACTGTATACTGATATTGGAGCAGTATGAATAACAAACTTACCCCGCTAGGTTCCAGGCCCTTAGTACTACATAGCCATTCTTGTGCTGGAAGCCACTTGAGCACGGTACACAGCAGTTATCATCCCTGATGGTGAGGAGGTGCAGGTGGCCCGATGTTTCAGTCCTCGGAGATGGGATCGTGATTGTCACCTTCAAGGGTTAAAGTGATTTTTTTTAGACCTGCCCAGCTGTTGTATTTCGCTATTCAGCAAATTGTAAGCTATGATCATTTTAGTTCATACAAATTAATTTTTATCTCGATTGCAAAAAAGTTCTTATAACTAATCCTACTTTCACTTTTGAGAGTTTAGCTTAGTTTATACAAATTTATTTTAGCTCGATTGCGAAACTAGTTTTTCAACTTATATTAATCACTCTCGAGACCTCATTTCTGATGGAATCCATCGCCACGAGGGAGAGAGAAGAGGCAATTTAAATGCCTTGCCTAAGGGCACAATCGTAATGGCTCCAGAGGGGCTCGAACTCCGGGCCTTGATCACTTAGGTTAGACTGTATACGCTTACGTCTGTGCTTTTCACAAGCATATATAGCAACCAGGGCTTCTAAAATTTTCAAAACCAAATCGATCCAGGCCGAACCGAGTACTGCTTACTACTGTGTAGCAAAATCAATTTTCTGGAAACAAAACACGGAAATTCCATATCTATTTTTACTAAATAAATTCCATATCTATTTTTAGACATATTTTGACACAGACATGTTGTAATTTGAAGAAGCTCCGTAGCAGTTACTTCCCTTATAGACTATAATCTTATTGGCAATTTAGTGCCTCGGGTAAAACATCTCTCTCGGATGGGTAATGAATGGCTTTGGGATTATCGGAAAATAGGGGCAATTAACATGAATCAGTCAAGCAGGTTGCTTATCGATCTTAGACCAGAAACAGGTGTGAACATTTATACACCTTATTGAGAGATTATATTTACCAATTTCGGTTTGTTAGAAAAATGTATTTTGACGGATTTCTTGGCTTTTTCAACAATGTTCTGAACCAATTTTTTTGGACTTTTGTTCTACAAATAGTCTTTAGAATAGATTTTAGAAGCCCTGAGAACAATGAATACGATTTAATGTTCTCAGGGCACCTGTAAAGTACAATACAATATATGAACAGCTATAACAATCGACAGCTATACAAGGTGATTGACAGCTATACAAATTGACAGCTATACCTGGTGATTGACAGCTATACTAATTGACAGCTATACCTGGTGATTGACAGCTACACCTGGTGATTGACAGCTATACAAATCGACAGCTATACCTGGTGATTGACAGCTATAAAAATTGACAGCTATACCTGGTGATTGAAGTCCCCGCTGTCGAGGTTTTTCAGGTAGACGATCGGTCCGAGTGCAATTAGATTGCTGATCATTCTGTTGCTTTGTCGCATTGCCAGCATCTTGTCCGGTTTAATCTTCAAAATCTACATTTTAATAAAGGTGGACATATGAATGATGCATGTATTTCGTACCCTACAATACAAACGCATTGCACAGCAAACATGGCACCTCCAATACAAACGCACTGCACAGCAAACATGGCATATCCAATACAAACACACTGCACAGCAAACATGGCATATCCAATACAAACGCACTGCACAGCAAACATGGCACCTCCAATACAAACGCACTGCACAGCAAACATGGCATATCCAATACAAACACACTGCACAGCAAACATGGCATATCCAATACAAACACACTGCACAGCAAACATGGCACCTCCAATACAAACGCACTGCACCTCCAATACAAACGCACTGCACAGCAAACATGGCACCTCCAATACAAACACACTGCACAGCAAACATGGCATATCCAATACAAACACACTGCACAGCAAACATGGCATATCCAATACAAATGCACTGCACAGCAAACATGGCACCTCCAATACAAACGCACTGCACAGCAAACATGGCATATCCAATACAAACACACTGCACAGCAAACATGGCATATCCAATACAAACACACTGCACAGCAAACATGGCACCTCCAATACAAACGCACTGCACCTCCAATACAAACGCACTGCACAGCAAACATGGCACCTCCAATACAAACACACTGCACAGCAAACATGGCACCTCCAATACAAACACACTGCACAGCAAACATGGCACCTCCAATACAAACGCACTGTACAGCAAACATGGCACCTCCAATACAAACACACTGCACAGCAAACATGGCACCTCCAATACAAACACACTGCACAGCAAACGTGGAACCTCCCATACAAACGCACTGCACAGCAAACATGGCACCTCCAATACAAACGCACTGCACAGCAAACATGGAACCTCCGATACAAACGCACTGCACAGCAAACATGGCACCTCCGATACAAACGCACTGCACAGCAAACATGGCACCTCCAATACAAACGCACTGCACAGCAAATATGGAACCTCCGATACAAACGCACTGCACAGCAAACATGACACCTCCGATACAAACGCACTGTACAGCAAACATGGCACCTCCGATACAAACGCACTGTACAGCAAACATGGCACCTCCAATACAAACGCACTGCACAGCAAACATGGCACCTCCGATACAAACACACTGCACAGCAAACATGGCACCTCCGATACATACACACTGCACAGCAAACATGGCACATCCAATACAAACGCACTGCACAGCAAACATGGCACCTCCAATACAAATACACTGCACAGCAAACATAGCACCTCCGATACAAACGCACTGCACAGCAAACATGGCACCTCCAATACAAATGCACTGCACAGCAAACATGGCACCTCTGATACAAACGCACTGCACAGCAAACATGGCACCTCCGATACAAACACACTGCACAGCAAACATGGCACCTCCGATACAAACACACTGCACAGCAAACATGGAACCTCCGATACAAACACACTGCACAGCAAACATGGAACCTCCGATACAAACACACTGCACAGCAAACATGGCACCTCCGATACAAACACACTGCACAGCAAACATGGCACCTCCGATACAAACACACTGCACAGCAAACATGGAACCTCCGATACAAACACACTGCACAGCAAACATGGAACCTCCGATACAAACACACTGCACAGCAAACATGGAACCTCCGATACAAACACACTGCACAGCAAACACGGAACCTCCGATACAAACACACTGCACAGCAAACATGGCACCTCCGATACAAACACACTGCACAGCAAACATGGAACCTCCAATACAAACGCACTGCACAGCAAACATGGAACCTCAATGTAGATTACTTGTATTTCGTACCCTACAATACAAACGCACTGCACAGCAAACATGGCACCTCCGATACAAACGCATTGCACAGCAAACACGGAACCTCAATGTAGATTTCTTGTATTTCGTACCCTACAATACAAACACACTGCACAGCAAACATGGCACCTCCGATACAAACACACTGCACAGCAAACATGGCACCTCCGATACAAACACACTGCACAGCAAACATGGAACCTCCGATACAAACACACTGCACAGCAAACATGGAACCTCCGATACAAACACACTGCACAGCAAACATGGAACCTCCGATACAAACACACTGCACAGCAAACATGGCACCTCCGATACAAACACACTGCACAGCAAACATGGAACCTCCAATACAAACATACTGCACAGCAAACACGGAACCTCCGATACAAACACACTGCACAGCAAACATGGCACCTCCGATACAAACACACTGCACAGCAAACATGGAACCTCCAATACAAACGCACTGCACAGCAAACATGGAACCTCAATGTAGATTACTTGTATTTCGTACCCTACAATACAAACGCACTGCACAGCAAACATGGCACCTCCGATACAAACGCATTGCACAGCAAACACGGAACCTCAATGTAGATTTCTTGTATTTCGTACCCTACAATACAAACACACTGCACAGCAAACATGGCACCTCCGATACAAACACACTGCACAGCAAACATGGAACCTCCGATACAAACACACTGCACAGCAAACATGGCACCTCCGATACAAACACACTGCACAGCAAACATTGAACCTCCGATACAAACACACTGCACAGCAAACATGGAACCTCCGATACAAACACACTGCACAGCAAACATGGCACCTCCGATACAAACACACTGCACAGCAAACATGGAACCTCCGATACAAACACACTGCACAGCAAACATGGAACCTCCAATACAAACGCACTGCACAGCAAACACGGAACCTCCGATACAAACACACTGCACAGCAAACATGGCACCTCCGATACAAACACACTGCACAGCAAACATGGAACCTCCAATACAAATGCACTGCACAGCAAACATGGAACCTCCGATACAAACACACTGCACAGCAAACATGGCACCTCCGATACAAACACACTGCACAGCAAACATGGACCCTCCGATACAAACACACTGCACAGCAAACATGGAACCTCCGATACAAACACACTGCACAGCAAACATGGCACCTCCGATACAAACACACTGCACAGCAAACATGGAACCTCCGATACAAACACACTGCACAGCAAACATGGAACCTCCAATACAAACGCACTGCACAGCAAACACGGAACCTCCGATACAAACACACTGCACAGCAAACATGGCACCTCCGATACAAACACACTGCACAGCAAACATGGAACCTCCAATACAAACGCACTGCACAGCAAACATGGCACCTCCGATACAAACACACTGCACAGCAAACATGGCACCTCCGATACAAACACACTGCACCGCAAACACGGAACCTCAATGTAGATTTCTTGTGTTTCGTACCCTACAATACAAACCCAAACAAACAATATATACATTTTGTTATAGGCGACGTCTCCGTGGTGATGTAGGTTTTAAATTGATACAGCAGTCTCTGTTAAAGTGTTTATTTTAGTGTCGCCCCTATTGAAAGGGGGGGGGTCAGCCATTTCTGACTGTTACCCCTCTTAAGGCTTTCCGAATCCTATCTTGCAGGCCAGGCGCCAGTCAATAGGTAACCATTATTTAACGAGCTGGTGGCTCGCCAATCGGCAATTTCAAAATGAACCCCTAATGTAGATATGTTCCTATTTCATTGTAACAGATTAAGTTCTTACCTTCATTTCGGTTTGTATGAGTGTCGAGACGGCTTTTGGGGGTAGGAAGATACTGATGTTGCTGTCATGTGATGATGTTAGCCAACCGCCTTGCGGGGTGACCGTGAACGTCTCGGTCGTCGTGACAACTGACGGAATATTCTCGTTCTTCTCCTTGCTCATCCTCCATAAGCCACTGGCAGTCTTCACGATTGCTTTCTCACAAAAACTGAAGGATATTTGGAATGTATAAGACATCAGTTAAAAATAAACTTACCGAGGGAATTGTCCGCCTCCGTGGTCGAGTGGTTATGGTCGCTGACTTGTATACCACTGTAACCTATCATCACTGATGGTCACGGGTTCGAGCCCCGCTCATGCCGTGTCTCATTTATATGAAAAAGTTGGCAGTTTCTTACGGAGGTTGGTGCACCCAAGTACTGGTTTACCGCTGGAGCCTGCCCAGGAAAGGTCTTGTTAGGTAAACTGCCCGCCGGCGATATAGCCCAAAATGGTGCTGATGCAGGCGTAAAACCCGAAATATAACATAAATATAACATAGCATATCTTTGGGAATTATGTTTCATTGTAATTGTAGACATGTTATGTCACTTCCTGTGAAGGTGACATGTTATGTCACTTCCTGTGAAGGTGACATCATATCGGAATAATGGATGCTTTCACGGCTCATTTTAGGTAAGAATGTTCTGGAGAAGTGAGGAAGCGCGCATTTGTGTCCTTGAATAGTGTTTCATATACAGTTAACATACACAGTATCAAATTTATTTCGTGTGTTTTTACGTTTATTTATCGTCGCTACCGGTTGCCCATATGAGCGGATAGTGCTTCTGGTTCTTGTACGTGCACGTTGTAAAGCACCGACACGAGACCTCGGTTTAACGTCCCATCTGAAAGACTGTTAATTTTATTAGGGTCAGACGGGGGATCGAACCTGCGATCCCTGGATTACCAGTCCAGCGTGTTACCACTGGACTACATATCCGTCTGATTTATTCGTCAAATTTATTTGAATAGAATGAGTGCACAAAATTATTTCGTATGAAAATTGCCAAAATATTTTTTAAAATTTAACTTAATTTTTTTAAGGGCTAAATCAGGATCCCTAATGCGACAAAAACTGAAAGATATTTGGATTGTGTTTGTTTATTATTATAGTGTCACCCATATTTAAAGGGCCAGCCATTTCTGACTCGCTGTAAGGGAGAGCGTGATGGAAGCAATCACTGTAAGGGAGAGTGTGATGGAAGCAATCGCTGTAAGGGAGAGTGTGATGGAGGCAATCGCTGTAAGGGAGAGCGTGATGGAAGCAATCGCTGTAAGGGAGAGCGTGATGGAAGCAATCGCTGTAAGGGAGAGCGTGATGGAAGCAATCACTGTAAGGGAGAGCATGATGGAAGCAATCGCTGTAAGGGAGAGCGTGATGGAAGCAATCGCTGTAAGGGAGAGCGTGATGGAAGCAATCGCTGTAAGGGAGAGCGTGATGGAGTGAGTGAGTGAGTATTTGGTTTAACGGCGCATCCGTTCAGGCTATATCGCGCCGGGTTAAGTATATTGTATACAAGATATCTACAATTAAAACTATTATGTAGATAACATTCTGTATGTAAAAGTAAAAAAGTAAAGTGTTTGTTTATTATAGTGTCACCCCACCCCTATTTAAAGGACCAGCCATTTCTGACATATGAGACAACCTCTTTTTATGAACATCAGTACTTCCCGAATCCTATGCTTGCATGCCAGGCGACAGGCTGGTAGGCAATCGGTAACCATTATTTAACTAGCTGGCGGCTCATCAACCGGCCATATCAGAACGAACCTCTGACGAGATTCTAACGTTCCACCTCCCGCTCCGTAGATGCCTTAACAACTAGGCCACGGAGACGGTCATCTGTAGAATTATATTTCATTGTAATGGCCGTATTACGTCACTTCTTGTGATGCATACCAGAATAAAGGATGTTTTCAGGGCTCATTCTGGGTGAGAATGTTCGGGAGAAGGGAGGAAGCGCGCGATTGCGTCCTTGAATAGTGTTATTTAATAAGTATCAATAGGGTTAAAATACACAGTATGACCATTAAATTTATTTGAATAGAATGAGTGCTTTATAAATGGGTTTTTTTAACTTAATTTTTTTAGGGAGAAGCAGGTCCCCAAGGGGACGAAGTCAGGGTCCCTATGGCCCTCTAGAATGAGCATGTTTATGGTAAAATGTTCCAGATATCTAAAGAATATAATTTCTAATGACCTACTACATGCACATATAGGCCTATATAGTAAGTAATGTTTACTAAAGGCAACCAACAAAATTGAAACATTATATATATAGGCCCAAAAAAAAAGCTGGCTTTTTTTTTGGTGTCTGGTGCCTTGGACTACATGTATGTGTATAAAAAATCTAAATATTCGCTCAGAATGGGAAAAAAAAGATGAAATTGCAGTTTATGAAAACTTTATGCCAGCAAATTTTAATAAAACATACTAAAATTTAAGATTTATGTACATTTTTGTGTCGTAATAATTTGTTACGGGAAAATGGAGCGTTAAACGAAAAAGAGACTCTCCTAGTCATATGCCTTTAGTTTACCTCATACCGTATTTACTCGCATATAACACGATCTCGACAATAAGACGCCCCCAACTTTGGTCTTAAATCAGTGCAATTCTGCATAGACACGCGTAAAAGACAGGTTGTAAAAATGGAAACCACTCAGAAGAAAGGATCAAACAAATTGTACTGTAAAAACTTATGTCAAAAATGCACCGATGCACAACAATAAATTTGAATTGCTAAAATGGTATTGACAAGTTAAGTTTACAGATAGAGCTGTGAAAGTCTATGCTTTTGCTACATTTCAGTCATTTAACCCTTTCCTTCATAAAGATTTAGGTTAATATACTATTATATCGCCATACAAAAGACAGCCATTTAGCTATCATGCAGTGCATAAGTAGTCGCCATATATATCCCACCTCCATAGATATTACTGGGACTACATGAGATTCTGGCCTTTATTATGAACATTGGTGTGGCTACTACATTGTCAATGTATGTCGTATTGGTAATGGTGTCAAGAGGTGCTTCTATGAGGGAAAGGGTTTATGAACATTGGTTTGGCTACTACATTGTCAATGTATGTCATATTGGTAATGGCGTCAAGAGGTGCTTCTATGAGGGAAAGGGTTAATGTATGTCGTATTGGTAATGGCGTCAAGAGGTGCTTCTATGAGGGAAATGGTCAATGTATGTCGTATTGGTAATGGCGTCAAGAGGTGCTTCTATGAGGGAAATGGTCAATGTATGTCGTATTGGTAATGGCGTCAAGAGGTGCTTCTATGAGGGAAATGGTTAATGTATGTCGTATTGGTAATGGCGTCAAGAGGTGCTTCTATAAGGGAAATGGTCAATGTATGTCGTATTGGTAATGGCGTCAAGAGGTGTTTCTATGAGGGAAAGGGTTAAAAGGTCATCAATTGTTGAGGTGGAACAAACTGATTTTTTAAAAAAAGAATATTTTTTTATCACTCACTTATAAGACAGGAAGCCACTTTGAAAGAATAATCTGGTGATAAAAATAGCGTGTTATAGGCAAGTAACTACGGTACAAGCATACAGCTATTGCTGCGTGTTATAGGCAAGTAACTACAGTACAAGCATACAGCTATTGTTGTGTGTTATAGGCGAGTAACTACGGTACAAGCATACAGCTATTGCTGCGTGTTATAGGCAGGTAACTACGGTACAAGCATACAGCTATTGCTGCGTGTTATAGGCAAGTAACTACGGTACAAGCATACAGCTATTGCTGCGTGTTATAGGCAAGTAACTACGGTACAAGCATACAGCTATTGCTGCGTGTTATAGGCAAGTAACTACGGTACAAGCATACAGCTATTGCTGCGTGTTATAGGCAAGTAACTACGGTACAAGCATACAGCTATTGCTGCGTGTTATAGGCAAGTAACTACGGTACAAGCATACAGCTATTGCTGCGTGTTATAGGCAAGTAACTATGGTACAAGCATACAGCTATTGCTGCGTGTTATAGGCAAGTAACTACGGTACAAGCATACAGCTATTGCTGCGTGTTATAGGCAAGTAACTACGGTACAAGCATACAGCTATTGCTGCGTGTTATAGGCAAGTAACTACGGTACAAGCATACATATATTGCTGCGTGTTATAAGCAAGTAACTACGGTACAAGCATACAGCTATTGCTGCGTGTTATAGGCAAGTAACTACGGTACAAGCATACAGATATTGCTGCGTGTTATAGGCAAGTAACTATGGTACAAGCATACAGATATTGCTGCGTGTTATAGGCAAGTAACTACGGTACAAGCATACAGATATTGCTGCGTGTTATAGGCAAGTAACTACGGTACAAGCATACATATATTGCTGCGTGTTATAAGCAAGTAACTACGGTACAAGCATACAGCTATTGCTGCGTGTTATAGGCAAGTAACTACGGTACAAGCATACAGATATTGCTGCGTGTTATAGGCAAGTAACTATGGTACAAGCATACAGATATTGCTGCGTGTTATAGGCAAGTAACTACGGTACAAGCATACAGATATTGCTGCGTGTTATAGGCAAGTAACTACGGTACAAGCATACAGCTATTGCTGCGTGTTATAGGCAAGTAACTACGGTACAAGCATACAGATATTGCTGCGTGTTATAGGCAAGTAACTACGGTACAAGCATACAGCTATTGTTGCGTGTTATAGGCATGTAACTACGGTACAAGCATACAGCTATTGCTGCGTGTTATAGGCAAGTAACTACGGTACAAGCATACAGCTATTGTTGCGTGTTATAGGCAAGTAACTACGGTACAAGCATACAGCTATTGTTGCGTGTTATAGGCAAGTAACTACGGTACAAGCATACAGCTATTGTTGAGTGTTATAGGCAAGTAACTACGGTACAAGCATACAAATATTGCTGCCTCTAGGTGGGATTGGGTTAAGGATATCATTACGGAAACACTCTTGTTGTACTGGTTTGGTAACATAGAGATTGTGACAGTTTTAGAGGTTGTGACAGTTTTAGAAATTGTGACAGGTTTAGAGATCATAACAGTTTTATAGATTGTGACAGTTTTAGAGATTGTGACATTTTTAGAGGTTGTGACAGTTTTAGAGATCATGACTAGTTAGATATTGCGACAGTTTTAGAGATTGTGACATATTAGAGTTTGTGACAGGTTTAGACATTGTGACAGTTTTAGAGATTGTGACATATTAGATATTGTGACAGTTTTAGAGATTGTGATAGGTTTAGTCATTGTGACAGTCATTTTTCACAGGAATATGACTTTAAATTTGATCACAGGTTACAGTTTGATGAAAGCTTGGTTCATTTCTATAAACTAATGTGAGTTTATGCCTATAGATGAGCTCAGTAGCATTGATGTGTCGGGTGATCAACCAAATGAAAGGTTGGAAAGATCGATGTTGATTTTTGTTTTATTTCCAAGACAAAAGATTAAACAATTTCTTGCCATTTTTTGCTGTAAATGAGGGACCTCACTGGCTTTTCTATTATCTCCCTTGGCAGATAAAGTCTGATTTATCCATAAATGTATAACGGTCCTTTCAGTTGGAATCCTTTGTTTTTACAGTTGTTCCATAACCAGATGTTGCGTTATGATAAATGTGATTTTATCCAAATCATGTTAGTTAATTGATAAAAAAATATTACAGATTTGTTACCCATTGGATATGCTGTAGGATATCTGTCGAGATATATTAACATAATAATTATAAAATGAGAAATTGGAAAAAACTTGATAGCATCTTGTGCAAAGGAAACAACGATAAAAACAGCGGAAACAAATTAAGAGGAACTACACATTTTTACGCAGTATTCAGGGGCAGTAACTGACTGATGTCTCTCATTGAAAAATGATTATCAAAATAAAATATGTTTTAAATAAATAATAAAAGTTCATCAATTTACCTTTTGCCCATGCTTTGACCTTTGAAGGACAGGACCGGATGAAGGAGTTGCTTGTTGAGTAGCATCTCTACCTGGTTACATATCCCTAGTAACTGGTAGTCTGTGGCCCGAACCACTGTTACTGAGGCATCATCACTGTCTGCCAGCAAAGCTGCCTCATGAGCCGGGATACAGCTGGTCGATTGGAAGCTGTGGTCAGTAAAACTGTTGTCATGGTAACCTCGGCTGTGATCACTGCTTATGGGAACCTTCCGATTCAAGTAAGCGGAACTTGAATTCGTCTCGAGATGTCGTTCACTGAAACCATTCTGCAGAAGGTCGGCAGAATCCCACATTTTGTGCGAGTTATCATTGGTTGTCTGGAATGCAGATTTTCGCGATATTGTGCTATTCTCGTGTTCGTGATGAGTTGACCTTGACCTGCGACCTTGTGATCTGTATTTCTTTCTCGAGTCCATAGTGTGTCGCTTTGCTTCAAACATCCTGCGTTTTTTGTGGAAATCTGTGGGTGCTGTGATCTCACCATTATGGAGAGAAATCTTCTGTTTTATATTATTGCCCCTGACGTTAAAGTAGTCCAGGCGCGTAAGGTTTTGCAAGACCTGCGGTATATTAACCAACATGTTATTTCCGATATCCAAGGTGCGTAATTTCTTCAGATTTGCGATATCTGAAGAAATGTAATGGATTTGGTTAGTATTGAGTCGAATACTTTGCAATCTTGTCAAGGTATACAAACCCATAGGGATATTCTCAAGATAGTTGTTATTTGCATTTAGAAGTTTCAGGTGCTTCATATGGACTACAGAGAAATTATAGAGCTTGTTGTGGGAGATGTTGAGAAATTGCAGATTCTGGAAAATGTCGGGAATAAAATCAATGTTGTTGCTCTGTAGATGCAGTACCTTCAGTGATTTCAATGTCGTCAGGGCATTTGGGATGGTTTCCAATATGTTTCCATTTAAATTGAGGTACTGGAGTGATTTCAATCTAAAAATAGATTGAGGGATCATCTCAAAATGGTTGTAAGCCAAGTTTAACTCCTGCAACTGTTGTAAACAGTCAAAATCTGGCAACAAATTTGTGAGATTGTTTCCACGTAAAGTGAGAGTTCGTAGTGACGTTATTTTACACACGGGCAGAGGCAGGTGCTCGAATTTGTTGTTTGAGAGGTTAAGGTACTTGAGTTTATGCATCTTTCCGATGGAGAACGGCAAGTACCAGAGGCTGTTCCCTTGCACATCCAAATAGCGGACATTTTCAAGCTGTCCAATTTCGTGTGGTAAACATTCAAATTCGTTCTGACCCAGCCTTAGCACACGGAGGTTTTTCAACATTCCAATATTGGTTGGCAAGGCAGCCAACTTGTTTTTAGTTAAGTTAATTTCCAGCAGATTGATACAGTTGCTCAATGTCTCGGGTAAAAACGAGAGTCGGTTTTCTTCTAAATATAGAAACTTCAGGCTCCGTAACCTGGAAATGGCTAGAGGAATTTCGGGAAAATAGTTGTGCGAAAGCTTCAACACTTCTAAGCGGGAAAACAGGAACACTTCTATCGGAATCACCAGGAGGTCTCTGCTGGATAAGTCCAGTTGAACAAGCCCTTGGGAATTTGTGACCAGATGCAGACGTAAATGTGTACTCTGTGACCTATTGATGCTATGCGATCTTGTAGCATGTGACTTAGATGTCCCGTGTGACCCGTAGGTAAGCTCCTTCTCACCTTGATCAGGGATCGGAAAGCCTCTAATCGACCAAGTTCTGTATCCTGAACTTTTCAGTGTGGACATTGCCATACTTTTGAATCTTAATGATTTTTTTTATCCAGAAAATGAAGCTACACTGTAGGTTGAGATGTACAAGTCATTCGGCATCTCATTTTGTTAATTATCCGTGTCAAACTCTTCTGATTGTTCACACATCGGTAAGATTAGATGATGTGTCGAGTTAATGTTGAAGAATTCGATCTGATGTTACAGTACTGTACTACTAATTTCACTGTAGTTATAGTTATAAATCAGCTCCTATTGTATAAGTTCAACTTCTTGCTCAGTGTCATGTATAAGTTCAACTTCTTGCTCGGTGTCATGTATAAGTTCAACTTCTTGCTCGGTGTCATGTATAAGTTCAACTTCTTGCTCAGTGTCATGTATAAGTTCAACTTCTTGGTCAGTGTCATGTATAAGTTCAACTTCTTGCTCAGTGTCATGTATAAGTTCAACTTCTTGCTCGGTGTCATGTATAAGTTCAACTTCTTGCTCGGTGTCAGTTACGAAGTCGTCAAGCATCTCATTCCAACTAAGCGAAATTGCAAGATATCTGATAGCACTGTACCAAGTCTCACTGTTTTTATTTTGCACAATTTTTCAATGTAGCATTCTATGTTGAATTAATTCCTGGTAAAGAGTTAAGACATCTATTTGCTGCTATAGAGTGATTGTTCATTCCTACTTACATGTATTATTACATTGTGCTATCGTTTAGCTCCAAGTTGTTTCACATATTTTAGCTACTTGTGAATCCAATTCATCATAAAATTATAATAATGTTGCAACTGAACTTTACATTCTGTATGTCATAAACTCAACTGGTTGCAGAGCTTTAGTTTATTTATCCTGTCATCAAATAATCTTATTACAAGTGAATGGGGAAAATATTGTCGTTGTTTTAATAATCCTGTGAATGATCAACTTATTCACCAATCAGTCATAACATATTGCACATTTCAATTAATCCTTAATTAATCCGGTATAAAATGAACTTAGAAACCAAGTTTGTCAGATCAACATAGACACCAAACAGTCAGAAAATATTGCACATTTCAATTAATCCTGTATTTATCCGGTATAAAATCAACGTAGAAACCAATCAGTCATAATATATTGCACATTTCAATTAATCCTGTATTTATCCGGTATAAAATCAACTTAGACACCAATCAGTCATAATATATTGCACATTTCAATTAATCCGGTATGAAATCCACCTAGACACCAAACAGTCAGAAATTATTGCACATTTCAATTAATCCGGTATAAAATCAACTTAGACACCAAACAGTCAGAAAAATATTGCTGAGTTTTATTAAAACATCGGAAGGTAACCGTTAGATTCAGTCAATAAACATTCATATAACAACCTCCGATGGAATTCCCGGTAAATTTTTAAAAAGATATGAAATTGTCAGCAAGATGGCTGGCTAGCGTTCCATGTTGAGTGCGTACAAAGACATTTACGGCTATTGTATTGTTGCTATAGAATTGTTCTCCTTTGCTTATTGACTTTGATAATTTGGAACAAGATAAAACCTGCCTATGTTCTGATCATTATGGGAATTTGTGTTCGGATGTTGTACTTCACCTAATAAATGCCCTTTCTACTGTTGATGTTGTACTTTACCTAATAAATGCCTTTTCTACTGTTAATGTTGTACTTTACCTAATAAATGCCCTTTCTACTGTTAATGTTGTACTTTACCTAATAAATGCCCTTTCTACTGTTAATGTTGTACTTCACCTAATAAATGCCCTTTCTACTGTTGATGTTGTACTTTACCTAATAAATAAAAAAGGGATTAGATTTACAAGGAGCCAATGCATTCAAACCTTTCCTACAACTCTCATTCATATACATACAACAGACAAAACGATTGGACATGTACAATACAATACAGTGACAACTGCTCACCTGAGGTTGATTCGGCAAACGTCGACAATTTCCGTCACAGATGGACATTGCCGATCGTCACCGATTCACACTCGAGTGAACAGACAACGACAAAGACGTGAAGTCATCCGTATATACGACACATGCGTGATTTAAACTGCGTTAACTATGGAACTCCGCACGCCGCATCCATCATATATAAACTATCATCACTGATGGTCACGGGTTCGAGCCCCGCTCAGACCGTGTCTCTTTTATATGAAAAAGTCGGCAGTTTCTTACGGAGGTTGGTGCACCCAAGTACTGGTTAACCGTTGGAGCCTGCCCAGGAAAGGTGTTGTTAGGTAAACTGCCCGCCGGCGATATAGTCCAAAATGGTGCTGATGCAGGCGTAAAACCCGAAATATAACATATCATAGTTATAATAGTGTAAAACACTATTTCTTCACAAGCATTTATATTTCGCTAATTTTTGCGATCTAAGATGACCGCAAATTTTTGTTTCCTGTGAGTAGTAACGTGTTTAAATGTAGAGTTATGTCCGATTAGCGCAGTGGTTAGAATGCTCGCTTCTCACCAATGCAACCCGGGTTCGATCCTCGGACTGGGAAGTATGTGAGATGGTACGTTCGTCGCCAGATCGGACAGGTGGATTTCTCCGGGTACTCCGGTTTCCTCCCACACGAATGGCCACATATATACGCTTTCATCCGCGCCAACGAGAGTGATTAATATAAGTTGTTAAAACTTGCTTCGCAATCGTTGTAAAATAAATACCGGTAAGAGTTTTAAACCGAAAATATTTACATTTTATCAAAATTTTGAATGTCAATACAATTAGCGATAGAATGATTTAAAGCAAATCTACACCCTCATTATACATCAGTGATGTGCGAATTCGAAACCAATTAATTTAAGATGTTCAAACTCCTGAAATAAATTATGCCGTTAAGCACGAACATATAAAATCGTAACATGTGGCACATTTCTATCGACCACTTTCTCGCATCTCCCAAAAATTCTGATCTAGAATAATTTCAATGTACAATAACTGACCCCCAGGAAAGGTGTTGTTAGGTAAACTGCCCGCCGGCGATATAGCCCAAAATGGTGCTGATGCAGGCGTAAAACCCGAAATATAACATAACATATCATATATAAACACGAACATATAAAAACGTAACATGTGGCACATTTATTGCACCAGATACGGTAATTGCATATTGGGAGAAACCAAGAAGCCAATGATTACCGGAACATGGCATTCTTTGTTTTAATAATTAATGAATTCAGTAATTATCTCGTGGTATTGCTGTATGTACCTGATATATAGATGTTATTTAATGTATTATTCACCTGACTTCAATATCTGATTTTCTTTGTGATTAGCTGGAGGCCGATTGATTCGAAGCTGATTGATTGTGTGTTTTACGTTTATTTATCGTCGCTACCGGTTACCCATATGAGCGACGCCTCCTGAAGAGATTAGTTATTTTTAGAGTTTTGGAGGATAGTGCAATGATACAGACAGAGACCCATTCCAGAATCTCTTCTGGTTCTTTTACGTGCACGGTGTAAAGCACCGACACAAGACCTCGGTTTAATGTCCCATCTGAAAGACTGTTAATTTTATTAGGGTCAGACGGGGGATCGAATCTGCGATCCATGGATTACCAGTCCAGCATGTAAGCTGAATGATTCCCAATGATTCACTGCTGATCATTTTTTAATGAGTTCTCTTCAACGATTATTTGGTGTAAAATTATTTTTGTTATTATTTAGTTATAACTTTATTTATTTTACAACGCCTCCGTGGTCGAGTGGTTACTGTCACTGACTTGTATACCACTGTAACCTATCATCACTGATGGTCACGGGTTCCGCCTCCGTGGTCGAGTGGTTACGGTCACTGACTTGTATACCACTGTAACCTATCATCACTGATGGTCACGGGTTCCGCCTCCGTGGTCGAGTGGTTGCGGTCACTGACTTGTATACCACTGTAACCTATCATCACTGATGGCCACGGGTTCGAGCCCCACTCAGACCGTGTCTCATTTATATGAAAAAGTTGGCAGTTTCTTACGGTGGTTGGTGCACCCAAGTACTGGTTAACCGCTGGAGCCTGCCCAGGAAAGGTGTTGTTAGGTAAACTGCCCGCCGGCGATATAGCCCAAAATGGTGCTGCTGCAGGCGTAAAACCCGAAATATAACATAAAATATTTTACAACGATTGCGAGGTTGTAATAACTTGATTAAAAACTTTAAACGTTATTTATTTTACAGAGTAAATGTGGTCATTCGTGTGGGAGGAAACCGGAGTACCCGGAGAAAACCCACCTGTCCGATCTGGCGACCACCGTACCATCTCACTACTTCCCTAATAACTTGGTTTGGAATTGAGCTAAAAAAAAAATGTGTATAAACTTTATGTATTACAGGTGTGGAGGAGTAGTGTGAGGGGTGGGGGATCCAAATAAACTAGATTTAGAACCACGTAACCACTATTATTGTATGAGGGAACTGTAGTCTAGTTGTTAACACGTTGGACTGGTAATCCAGGGATCGGGTGTTCGAGCCGCCGCACTGGAACCGTTACGATAGTGCCCTTAGGCAAGACAATTAAATTCCACGTTGTCTCTTCTCTCCCTCATGGCGATGGATTCCATCAGGAATGAGGTCTCGAGAGTGATTAATGCAAGTTGTAAGAACTTGTTTCGCAAGCGAGCAAAAATGAATTTGTATAAACCCCACTAACAGGTACTGATATTTTAATGGCCATCTCTGGGTTATGGCGGCCATCTTTGGGTTATGGCGGCCATCTTTGGGTTATGGCGACCATCTCTGGGTTATGGCAGCCATCTCTGGGTTATGGCGGCCATCTTTGGGTTATGGCGGCCATCTGGGTTATGGCGGCCATTTTGGGCACCATGGTATCATTGTTCTTTCCTTGTAATGTGTTTCAGATGCGAAGAAGCATTCGGAGATGGCAGCGCTCTCAAAGGAACGCGATAATCTACAAAATACCATTAGAACGTACAAGTCACTGTTTGAAACCACAGAGCAGCTCATAGATGAACTAAAATGTAGGTATCTTAAAGTTAAAGATAATTTGGTTGAATCTTCTGGAATCCAATACCAAAATCAGAAATATAGGTAGTTAGGCAAAACAGAAATATAGGTAGTTAGGCAAAACAGAAATATAGGTAGTTAGGCAAAACAGCAATATAGGTAGTTAGGCAAAACAGAAATATAGGTAGTTAGGCAAAACAGAAATATAGGTAGTTAGGCAAAACAGAAATATAGGTAGTTAGGCAAAACAGCAATATAGGTAGTTAGGCAAATCAGCAATATTGGTAGTTAGGCAAATCAGCAATATTGGTAGTTAGGCAAAACAGCATTATAGGTAGTTAGGCAAAACAGCAATATTGGTAGTTAGGCAAAACAGCAATATAAGGAGTTAGGCAAAACAGCAATATAAGGAGTTAGGCAAAACAGTAATATAGATAGTTAGGCAAAACAGTAATATAGGTAGTTAGGCAAAACAGCAATATAGGTAGTTAGGCAAAACAGCAATATAGGTAGTTAGGCAAAACAGTAATATAGGTAGTTAGGCAAAATCAGAAATATAGGTAGTTAGGCAAAACAGCAATATTGGTAGTTAGGCAAAACAGAAATATAGGTTGTTGGTTCTACCCGGGTGCCTGGTCTTCCTCCAACAATAATAACTGGAGAGACGCCTTATAACTGAAGCTATCGGTGTGACATTAACATTAAACCCCCAAAACACACAAACAAATCATAGTGTAACTGTGTATGATATCTACACAGCCTGTACGTACCATATAAACTACTGACTCAAATCTTGTACTGGTTTTGTATATATTTCATAATGTATTCTACATTCCAGTCTCAGTGAAGGAAGCAAGAAGTGAAGAATCGAGGATACGAGATGAACTGCGAAAACAGCGGGTACCCATGTCCAGCTTGAATTCTGTAAGCCTTATCTTATGATTTTGTATAACTTGCGTGTAACCTAAACACTGAATTGTACCGAATGTGTTCCTAACCTAAACACTGAATTGTACTGAATGTGTTCCTAACCTAAACACTGAATTGTACCGAATGTGTTCCTAACCTAAACACTGAATTGTACCGAATGTGTTCCTAACCTAAACACTGAATTGTACCGAATGTGTTCCTAACCTAAACACTGAATTGTACCGAATGTGTTCCTAACCTAAACACTGAATTGTACCGAATGTGTTCCTAACCTAAACACTGAATTGTACCGAATGTGTTCCTAACCTAAACACTGAATTGTACCGAATGTGTTCCTAACCTAAACACTGAATTGTACCGAATGTGTTCCTAACCTAAACACTGAATTGTACAGAATGTGTTCCTAACCTAAACACTGAATTGTACCGAATGTGTTCCTAACCTAAACACTGAATTGTACCGAATGTGTTCCTAACCTAAACACTGAATTGTACCGAATGTGTTCCTAACCTAAACACTGAATTGTACAGAATGTGTTCCTAACCTAAACACTGAATTGTACCGAATGTGTTCCTAACCTAAACACTGAATTGTACAGAATGTGTTCCTAACCTAAACACTGAATTGTACAGAATGTGTTCCTAACCTAAACACTGAATTGTACCGAATGTGTTCCTAACCTAAACACTGAATTGTACCGAATGTGTTCCTAATCTAAACACTGAATTGTACCGAATGTGTTCCTAACCTAAACACTGAATTGTACCGAATGTGTTCCTAACCTAAACACTGAATTGTCTAAGCCGTGTTGATTCAAAACGCTACTGTTTTCATGGTGTTTTGCTATGGTTTAAACTAAAACAGGACTATTTTGCTTTAGAACATGATAGTTTGCCAATATACAGTAAAACCTGTCTATAAAGGCCACCCTCGGGAAGGTCAAAAAGTGGCCTTTGTTGGCAGGTGGCCTCTCATTAGAGGGTTAAAATGCATTGAAAATGGTTCAACGGGAGAGAAAAATGGTGGTCTTTAGAGACAGGTTTTTCATATGCGGCCTTTATTCGGAGGTGGCCTTTAGCACAGGTTTGACTGTACCTCCAATATTCCGATGTAAAACGGTTGTGTTCTGAACTGTATAGCATATTTTATGTTTATTTTATTTGCATAACCAGAATTCTGTTCGGTCTTTTATATTCCCCTCCCCCCTCTATTAATCACTCTTGAGACCACAGTCCTGATGGAATCCATCACCATCACCATGAGGATTTAGAGAAGAGGCATGTGGAATTTAAATGCCAGTGTGCGAACCCCAGGCCTTTCGTACCTGAATCGAACGCGCTCCCACTGCGCTATCACGACTGTCTTTTCTGGCGATGTATATGTTAATGCCAATAAAAATCTTTATTTCAGGCCGATTCCATCGTGAAAGTAATCAATGATTACAATGACAAGAAGGATGCAGAGTTAAGCAGGAAGAGGAGAATGTGTTCATTAGCAACAATCATGGCCAACGATGCCGAAGTACTGGGCAAGGTACGATGAATTAGTCGTTTCAAATCACTTGAACCTCACTGCTGTCGGTTCGAGGCTCGCCGGGAGTGTTCATTTATACAGTCACAGCCGCTAAATTGTTCAGTCGCTGGCTTCAAATCACTTGAACCTCACAGCTGTCGGTTCGAGGCTCGCTGGGAGTGTTAATGTATACAGTCACAGCGGTTAAATTGTTCAGTCGCTGGCTTCAAATCACTTGAACCTCACAGCTGCCGGTTCGAGGCTCGCTGGGAGTGTTAATGTATACAGTCACAGCGGTTAAATTGTTCAGTCGCTGGCTTCAAATCACTTGAACCTCACTGCTGTCGGTTCGAAGCTCACTGGGCAGTGTTGATTTATTTGATTGATTTCATATGAGTTAGCTATCCACCTAGGAGAGAGGTAACCATACAAGCAGGTTGCTTTCTCCTCAATCCTACATGTATGTACATAGGAAAGAGGTAACTATATATGCAGGTTGCTTTCTCCTCAATCCTATATGTATGTACATAGGAAAGAGGTAACCATACAAGCAGGTTGCTTTCTCCTCAATCCTACATGTATGTACATAGGAGAGAGGTAACCATACAAGCAGGTTGCTTTCTCCTCAATCCTACATGTATGTACATAGGAAAAAGGTTACCATACAAGCAGGTTGCTTTCTTCTCAATCCTACATGTATGTACATAGGAAAGAGGTAACCATACAAGCAGGTTGCTTTCTCCTCAATCCTACATGGATGTACATAGGAAAGTGGTAACCATACAAGCAGATTGCTTTCTCCTCAATCCTACATGTATGTACATGGGAAAGAGGTAACCATACAAGCAGGTTGCTTTCTCCTCAATCTTACATGTATGTATCTAGGAAAGTGGTAACCATACAAGCAGGTTGCTTTCTCCTCAATCCTACATGTATGTACATATAACCATACAAGCAGGTTGTTTTCTCCTCAATCCTACATGTATGTACATAAGAAAGAGGTAACCATACAAGCAGGTTGCTTTCTCCTCAATCCTATATGTATGTACATAGGAAAGAGGTAACCATACAAGCAGGTTGTTTTCTCCTCAATCCTACATGTATGTACATAAGAAAGAGGTAACCATACAAGCAGGTTGCTTTCTCCTCAATCCTATATGTATGTACATAGGAAAGAGGTAACCATACAAGCAGGTTGCTTTCTCCTCAATCCTACATGTATGTACATAGGAAAGAGGTAACCATACAAGCATATTGCTTTCTCCTCAATCCTACATGTATGTACATATAGCCATACAAGCAGGTTGCTTTCTCCTCAATCCTATATGTATGTACATAGGAAAGAGGTAACCATACAAGCAGATTGCTTTCTCCTCAATCCTACATGTATGTACATATAGCCATACAAGCAGGTTGCGTTCTCCTCAATCCTACATGTATGTACATAGGAAAGAGGTAACCATACAAGCAGGTTGCTTTCTCCTCAATCCTACATGTATGTACATATTATTTATACTTGACAATGTTTATTCATAGTATTCGGCTGTCCGATTAGCACAGTGGTTAGCACGCTCGCTTCTCACCAATGCAACCCGGGTTCGATCCTTGGACCGGGAAGTATGTGAGATGGTACAGTGGTCGCCAGATCGGACAGTTGGGTTTTCTCCGGGTTCTCCGGTTTCCTCTCACACGAATGACCACATATACGCTTTCATCCGCGCCAACAAGAGTGATTAATATAAGTTATTAGAACTTGCTTCGCAATCGTTGTAAAATAAAGTTTTAAAAAAAATAAATATTGTTTAACCCTTTCAACACCACAGACCTCTCAATAGGCTTACAAAAAGTGTAGATCCAGATGAGCCAGCTTGTGACGAGCCGTCTCATCAGGATCTGCACTTTTTGCCAGTAATATTACTATTTTTAAACAAAAATTACCACTTTTGATAAATGAACTGGTCCAAATGTAATTTTCTTATTCATTTATTGGTCTGAAAATATCATGCACCAGTCCATGTCAGTTACTTGGGGTTGAATGGGTTAAACTAAAGAACTACGTGTATATGAGTAAGCTATCCACCTGGAAGGTTTTTGGTTCTACAAGGGTTCACATATGTGCCTGACATAGTGCTCAGAGGGGCACCAGGGTCTTCCTTCACCAATAGTCGGAGAGCCGTCATAGGACCTAAGCTGTGGGTGCGACTTTAAACCCCAAAAATAAACAAAATATTGGTTACGGTCATTCCAAATATGTATTAATATTGTTTATGGTTCAAGGTCATCCCAGATGTATATGTAATATTGTACAACGGGCAAGGTCATTGCAGATATCCACATAATACTGAACATGACTCAATGTCAACCCAAATATAAATATAATATT
This sequence comes from Archivesica marissinica, assembly GCA_014843695.1. Taxonomy (NCBI): domain Eukaryota; kingdom Metazoa; phylum Mollusca; class Bivalvia; order Venerida; family Vesicomyidae; genus Archivesica; species Archivesica marissinica. The sequence continues at coordinate 50,551,140 of CM026400.1, forward strand.
GTTATTGGGTCACGGTCAGTCCAGATATAATTGGCTGTCCGATTAGCGCAATGGTTAGCTCGCTCACTTCTCACCAATGCAAACCTGGTTCGATCTTCGGACCGGGAAGTATGTGCGAGGGTAATGGTGGTCGCGGAATTGGACAGGTGGGTTTTCTCCGGGTACTCCGATTTCCTTCCACAGCATATGTATGCGCTGTCATCCGAGCCAACGAGAGTGATTAAAATAAGTTGTTAAAGTTTGTTTTGCAATCGTTGTAAAATAAATAAAGTTTATACTTTATGGGTCAAGGTCAACCCACATATATATATGTTTGTACATCGGTCAAGGTCATCCCAGATATAAATATAATATTGTACATAGGTCAAGGTTATCCCAGATATAAATATAATATTGTACATATGTCACGGTTATTCCAGATATAAATATAATATTGTACGTATGTCAAGGTCATCCCAGATATAAATATAATATTGTACATAGATCAAGGTTATCCCAGATATAAATATAATATTGTACATAGATCAAGGTTATTCCAGATATAAATATAATATTGTACATATTCAAGGTCATTCCAGATATAAATATAATATTATACATATGTCAAGGCCATTCTAGATAGATATGAATATAAAATTGTATATGGCCACGGTCATTCCAGATATTAAGATGTGCGAATTTTGTTACAGATTGGACATTTAGCTCAGATAGCAGACAATGACGCTGCTAGAGTGTTGTCATGGCATATGTCATCAGATATGGATTGTGTCGTTACTATGACAACCAAAAAGGTGAGTTGGTCCATGTATGGCAATGTGGTGAATGTACGACGATGTGGAGTTGGACCGTGTATGTTGATGTGGAGTTGGACTGTGTATGTTGATGTGGAGTTGGACTGTGTATGTTGATGTGGAGTTGGACCGTGTATGTCAATGTGGAGTTGAACCGTGTATGTTGATGTGGAGTTGGACCGTGTATGTTGATGTGGAGTTGGACTGTGTATGTTGATGTGGAGTTGGACCGTGTACGTCAATGTGGAGTTGAACCGTGTATGTTGATGTGGAGTTGGACCGTGTATGTTGATGTGGAGTTGGACCCTGTATGTTGATGTGGAGTTGGTCCCTGTATGTTGATGTGGAGTTGGACCGTGTATGTTGATGTGGAGTTGGACCGTGTATGTTGATGTGGAGTTGGTCCCTGTATGTTGATGTGGAGTTGGACCGTGTATGTTGATGTGGAGTTGGACCGTGTATGTTGATGTGGAGTTGGACCGTGTATGTTGATGTGGAGTTGGACGTGTATGTTGATGTGGAGTTGGACCGTGTATGTTGATGTGGAGTTGGACCGTGTATGTTGATGTGAGTTGGACCGTGTATGTTGATGTGGAGTTGGACCGTGTATGTTGATGTGGAGTTGGACCGTGTATGTTGATGTGGAGTTGGACCCTGTATGTTGATGTGGAGTTGGTCCCTGTATGTTGATGTGGAGTTGGTCCCTGTATGTTGATGTGGAGTTGGACCGTGTATGTTGATGTGGAGTTGGTCCCTGTATGTTGATGTGGAGTTGGACCGTGTATGTTGATGTGGAGTTGGTCCCTGTATGTCGATGTGGTGAGTTAAACCGTGTACGTTGATGTGGAGTTGGTCCCTGTACATCGATGTGGTGAGTTAAACCGTGTACGTCGATGTGGTGAGTTGAACCGTGTACGTCAATGTGGTGAGTTGAACCAGGTACGTCGATGTGGAGTTGGTCGATGTGGAGTTGAACCATGTACGTTGATGTGAGTTGAACCGTGTACGTCGATGTGGAGTTGGTCCATGTACGTCAATGTGGAGTTGGACCGTGTACATCGATGTGGTGAGTTGAACCGTGTACGTCAATGTGGAGTTGAACCGTGTACATTAATGTGGAGTTGAACCGTGTACATTAATGTGGAGTTGAACCGTGTACATCGATGTGGAGTTGAACCGTGTACGTCGAGTTGGAGTTGAACCGTGTACATTGATGTGAAGTTGAACCGTGTACGTCGATGTGGAGTTGAACCGTGTACATTGATGTGGAGTTGAACCGTGTACGTCAATGTGGAGTTGAACCGTGTACATTAATGTGGAGTTGAACCGTGTACATCGATGTGGAGTTGAACCGTGTACGTCGAGTTGGAGTTGAACCGTGTACATTGATGTGAAGTTGAACCGTGTACGTCGATGTGGAGTTGAACCGTGTACATTGATGTGGAGTTGAACCGTGTACGTCAATGTGGAGTTGAACCGTGTACATCGATGTGGAGTTGAACCGTGTACGTCGATGTGGAGTTGAACCGTGTACGTCGATCGTTAAGTCAAACTTCGGTTATATCGAAGTATTTTGTTCGATCCGACGGAATTCGACATAACGGATGTAGACTGTAGTTCTAATTTTTAAAAATACATGTTTTTCTGTTCGGCTCCCAATTCCATTTCGCCCATAATTTATAAATACAGTACTATTTATTTAGCTTTTATATATATATTTCCCAACATTAGATAATTTATAAATACAGTACTATTTATTTAGCTTCTATATATATATTTCCCAACATTAGATCATTTATAAATACAGTACTATTTATTTACCTTCTATATATATATATCCCAACATTAGATAATGTCTTATGGAATTCTTTGTTGGACTAGTTTGTAGTGTTTGTGGCTATGTCTGTCTGTTTGCCTGTATGCCTGCCTGTCTGTATGAATGCCTGTCTGTGTGTGTACCTGCCTGCCTGTCTGTATGAATGCCTGTCTGTGTGTGTACCTGTCTGCCTGTCTGTATGAATGCCTGTCTGTGTGTGTACCTGCCTGTGTGCCTGTATGCCTGTCTGTGTGTGTACCTGCCTGTCTGTATGCCTGCCTGTCTATGAATGCCTGTCTGTGTGTGTACCTGCCTGTCTGTGTGTACCTGCCTGTCTGTCTGTATGCCTGCCTGTCTGTATGAATGCCTGTCTGTGTATGTACCTGCCTGTCTGTATGTGTGCCTGTATGCCTACCTGTCTGTATGAATGCCTGTCTGTGTGTGTACCTGCATGTATGCCTGCCTGTCTGTATGAATGCCTGTCTGTGTGTGTACCTGTCTGTGTGTATGTGTGCCTGTATGCCTACCGGTCTGTATGAATGCCTGTCTGTGTGTGTACCTGCATGTATGCCTACCTGTCTGTATGAATGCCTGTCTGTGTGTGTACTAGTCTGTGTATGCCTGCCTGTCTGTATGAATGCCTGTCTATGTGTGTACCTGCCTGTCTGTGTGTACCTGCCTGTCTGTCTGTATGCCTGCCTGTCTGTGTGTGTACCTGCCTGTCTGTCTGTTTGCCTGTATGCCTGCCTGTCTGTATGAATGCCTGTCTGTGTGTGTACCTGCCTGTGTGCCTGTATGCCTGTCTGTGTGTGTACCTGCCTGTCTGTGTGTGTACCTGCATGTCTGTCTGTATGAATGCCTGTCTGTGTGTGTACCTGCCTGTCTGTGTGTGTACCTGCATGTATGCCTGCCTGTCTGTATGAATGCCTGTCTGTGTGTGTACCTGCCTGTCTGTGTGTATGCCTGCCTGTCTGTATGAATGCCTGTCTGTGTGTGTACCTGCCTGTCTGTGTGTACCTGCCTGTCTGTCTGTATGCCTGCCTGTCTGTATGAATGCCTGTCTGTATGAATGCCTGTATGCCTGCCTGTCTGTATGAATGCCTGTCTGTCTGTGTACCTGCCTGTCTGTCTGTCTGTGTACCTGCCTGTCTGTCTGTGTGCCTGCCTGTCTGTGTGTGTACCTGCCTGTCTGTGTGTGTGCCTGTCTGTCTGTGTACCTGCCTGTCTGTATGTGTACCTGCCTGCCTGTGTGTGTGCCTGTCTGTCTGTGTACCTGCCTGTCTGTGTACCTGCCTGTCTGTCTGTCTGTCTGTCTGTCTGTCTGTCTGTCTGTCTGTCTGTCTGTGTGTATGTGTGCGTGCCTGTCTGTCTGTCTGTGTGCCTGTCTGTCTGTGTGTGTACCTGCCTGTCTGTGTGTGTGCCTGTCTGTCTGTGTACCTGCCTGTCTGTCTGTGTACCTGCCTGTCTGTGTGTGTACCTGCCTGTCTGTGTGTGTGCCTGTCTGTCTGTGTACCTGCCTGTCTGTGTGGTGTGTGTGTGTGCCTGTCTGTCTGTGTACCTGCCTGTCTGTCTGTGTACCTGCCTGTCTGTGTGTGTGCCTGTCTGTCTGAGTGCCTGTATGAATGCCTGTCTGTCTGTGTACCTGCCTGTCTGTGTGCCTGTCTGTCTGTGTACCTGCCTGTCTGTGTGTGTGCCTGTCTGTCTGAGTGCCTGTATGAATGCCTGTCTGTCTGTGTACCTGCCTGTCTGTGTGTGTGCCTGTCTGTCTGTCTGTGTGTGTGTGTGTGTGTGTGCGTGCGTGCGTGCCTGTCTGTCTGTCTGCCTGTCTGTCTGTGTACCTGCCTGTCTGTGTACCTGCCTGTCTGTCTGCCTGTCTGTATGAATGCCTGTGTCTGTGTGTGTGCCTGTCTGTCTGTGTGCCTGTCTGTATGAATGCCTGTGTGTCTGTGTGTGTGCCTGTCTGTCTGTGTGCCTGTCTGTATGAATGCCTGTGTGTGTCTGTGTGCCTGTCTGTCTGCCTGTCTGTATGAATGTCTGTGTGCTTGTCTGTGTGTGCGTGTGCGTGCGTGCCTGCCTGCCTGTCTGTCTGTGTGCCTGTCTGTCTGTGTGCCTGTCTGTCTGCCTGTCTGTATGAATGCCTGTGTGTGTGTCTGTGTGTCTGTCTGATATAAAAGCCTTATTCATGGAAAGTTATAACTAAAAATCAGCTAATTCATTTTCTTTCACCTTGTTTTGAATCAAGAGTTCATAGTTTATACAATTGTTTTAGCTAGATTGCGAAACAAGGTTTTACAACATTAGATTAATCGTTCACGAGACCTCATTTCTGATTGAATCCATCGCCATGAGGGAGAGAGAAGAGAGGGAGAGAGAATAGACTCGAATCCATCGCCATGAGGGAGAGAGAAGAGACTTGAATCCATCGCCATGAGGGAGAGAGAAGAGACTTGAATCCATCGTCATGAGGGAGAGAGAAGAGACTTGAATCCATCGCCATGAGGGAGAGAGAAGAGAGGGAGAGAGAAGAGACTTGAATCCATCATCATGAGGGAGAGAGAAGAGACTTGAATCCATCGCCATGAGGGAGAGAGAAGAGAGGGAGAGAGAAGAGACTTGAATCCATTGCCATGAGGGAGAGAGAAGAGAGGGAGAGAGAAGGGACTTGAATCCATCACCATGAGGGAGAGAGAAGAGTGGGAGAGAGAAGGGACTTGAATCCATCACCATGAGGGAGAGAGAAGAGACTTGAATCCATCATCATGAGGGAGAGAAAAGAGACTTTAATCCATCGTCATGAGGGAGAGAGAAGGGACTTAAATCCATCGTCATGAGGGAGAGAGAAGAGACTTGAATCCATCGTCATGAGGAAGAGAGAAGGGACTTGAATCCATCGTCATGAGGGAGAGAGAAGGGACTTGAATCCATCGTCATGAGGGAGAGAGAAGAGACTTGAATCCATCGTCATGAGGGAGAGAGAAGGGACTTGAATCCATCGTCATGAGGGAGAGAGAAGGGACTTGAATCCATCGTCATGAGGGAGAGAGAAGAGACTTGAATCCATCGTCATGAGGGAGAGAGAAGAGACTTAAATCCATCGTCATGAGGGAGAGAGAAGAGACTTGAATCCATCACCATGAGGGGAGAGAGAAGAGACTTGAATCCATCGTCATGAGGGAGAGAGAAGAGACTTGAATCCATCGTCATGAGGGAGAGAGAAGGGACTTGAATCCATCGTCATGAGGGAGAGAGAAGGGACTTGAATCCATCGTCATGAGGGAGAGAGAAGAGACTTGAATCCATCGTCATGAGGGAGAGAGAAGAGACTTAAATCCATCGTCATGATGATTACCAGAACTAACTTGGCGGAATATTAAATCAATTTCTGTGATATTTCTAGTTCTACATGTAGTTAAAATGTGTTACTGCATTTTGTAGGCTAAAGAAATCTATAACCAAACGAGTGGTCGGCAACAGGTGCTACCCTTGGATTCAATATTTAAGAAGAGTCTCACAGAATGGAACAAGTAAGAACCGGAATAATGTAGTTCCTCTAAAAATTAAATTCATACAGTCAAAGCGGTCTTAAACAGCCAGCCAAGCAGTCCGCCTCTGTTGTTGAGTGGTTACTGTCGCTGACTTTTATACCACTGTAACCTGTGATCACGGATTGTCACGGATTCGAGCCCACTCAGACCATGTCTTTAAATGAAAATGTTGACAGTTTCTTACGGATGTTGGTGCACCAAGTACTAGTTAACCGCTGGAGCCTGCCCAGGAAAGGTGTTGATAATAGGTAAACTGCCCGCCAGCGATATAGCCCAAAATTGTACTGATGCAGGCGTAAAACCCGAACAAACAAACAAGCACAATTTATTGCTTATGTTACAGTAGTCCGCCTCCGTGGTCGAGTGGTTATGGTCGCTGACTTGTATACCACTGTAACCTATCATCACTGATGGTCACGGGTTCGAGCCCCGCTCAGGCCGTGTCTCATTTATATGAAAAAGTTGGCAGTTTCTTACGGAGGTTGGTGCACCCAAGTACTGGTTAACCGCTGGAGCCTGCCCAGGAGAGGTGTTGTTAGGTAAACTGCCCGTCGGCGATATAGCCCGAAATGGTGCTGATGCAGGCGTAAAACCAGAAATATAACATATATTATGTTGCCAGTAATTGGTATACCCAGAATACATGATAATAACATGTTTGCTGTCTATGTGCTTGTCAGTCCTTGCGTTATTATGTATACACTCAAACCTGTCTTAAGCAGCAGGCCAAGGGAATCACAGAAAGTGGCTCCTTAGCACAGGTGGCTGCTTAATAGAGGTCAAATGTATAATAAAACAACATAATCTGGAAACTAGCTGCTTAAAACAGGTTGGCTGCTTAATAGACAGTTTTACTAATTTCATTGCATTTTGCAGTGTTCATTCTAGGTCAGAATTTTTGGGTGAAGTGAGAAAGCGTGTGATCGCTTCCTTAAATGGTGTTCTCTAATATACTTCTCCAAAATAGGGTTAAAATGCACAGTACAACCATTAAATACAACATTTGAATAGAAGGAGTGCTTTATAATGGGCCAGTGTATCTTACTAGACAAAGTTTTGTTTGAAAATCGTAAAAACCAAAAAAAATTTTTTTTTTTTTGGGAGAAGTGAGGGCGAAGTCAGGGTCCCTAGGGCGACTATTTCGCCCACTAGAATGATCCCTGCATTAAGTACTTGCTTGCTATATGAGAATTCCTCTATAAGCCATAGCTTTCGGATCTAATCCTTTTTCATTCATTTGAAAATTGGCTGATTAATACAGGTTGGCTGCTTAATGGAGGTGACCACTAACACAGGTTGTACTGTACATGTCTGAGTGAAATTAATTTGTATTGTATTGTCACATTTCAGACCATTACCTCACTTGAAGTATAAACCCAACTGGAGGCCATCTGGCAATCTCATGTTTGCACGAAATCTACTGGCGTTCTCACAAAATGAGGACAAATGTAAAACAGGTGGGTGATTGCTTAATCTCAACCTGCTAATCGCAACTAAGGTCGCTTTTAGTTTATACAAATTTATTTGAGCTCGATTGCAAAACAAGTTTTCACTCTCGAGACCTCATTCCTGATGGAATCCATCACCACGAGGGAGAGAGAAGAGCTTGTGGAATTTAAATGCATTGCCTAAGGGCACAATCGTAACGGCTCCAGCGGTGCTCAAACTCCAGACTTTCGCACATGAAACGAACGCGCAACCACTGAGCTATCACGACTTCCAAAAAAAAGTCGCTTTTGCAAACAGCAGAAAGCCAGATCAGAACATGCCATCTAACCTGGATCTATGTTGTTTGCTCTTCGGATATTGGAGCTAAAGCACTTGTCTGAATAGCAAACAACGTTGATCCTAATCAGACGCGGCAACATTAAACCAGAATTGGATGTAGAGATCGGGAGAATGCGGCTCCTGAGAGGGATGATCGAGTTATGGGGTGTGAATTAGGGGGTTTGGCAGGTCTGGATACAGTTCAGTGCTTTATGTTAATCCAATGGTTAATCCAAGATGGCCATTATTTCTGTGATATATTTATTATTACTGTGATATATTTATTATTACTGTGATATATTTATTATTTCCGTGATATATTTATTATTTCCGTGATATATTTTATTATTACCGTGATATATTTATTATTACCGTGATATATTTATTATTTCTGTGATATATTTATTATTACTGTGATATATTTTATTATTACCGTGATATATTTATTATTACCGTGATATATTTATTATTACCATGATATATTTTATTATTACCATGATATATTTATTATTTCCGTGATATATTTATTATTTCCACGTTATATTTATTATTTCCACGTTATTTCCACGTTATATTTATTATGTCCGTGATATTTTATTATTACCGTGATATTTTATTATTTCCGTGATATATTTTATTATTTCTGTGATATATTTATTATATTCATTATTTCAGTATTTTCGATGCTCCTCGGCGATACATTATGGATTGATACGCTGGATCAAGCCAATGAATATAGACGAGAAGTAAGTCTGCCTAGAAAGTCCAGTTTATATACTTCATGCGTAATAATGGTCAAAAACTTCCTGCCTAATACACTGCTGTATTAGTCAGTGCCTAATAAACCGTTAGTGACGTCATAGCTCTGCATGTATGATGTCATAATGCTGCATGTCTGACATCATAATGCTGTGTGTATGACGTCATAATGCTGTGTGTATGACGTCATAATGCTGTGTGTATGACGTCATAATGCTGTGTGTATGACGTCATAATGCTGCGTGTATGACATCATAATGCTGCGTGTATGACATCATAATGCTGTGTGTATGACGTCATAATGCTGCATGTATGACGTCATAATGCTGTGTGTATGACGTCATAATGCTGCGTGTATGACGTCATAATGCTGCGTGTATGACGTCATAATGCTGCATGTATGATGTCATAATGCTGCATGTCTGACATCATAATGCTGCGTGCCTGACGTCATAATGCTGTGTGTATGACAGCATAATGCTGCATGTATGACGTCATAATGCTGCGTGTATGACATCATAATGCTGCGTGTATGACGTCATAATGTTGCGTGTATGACGTCATACTGCTGCGTGTATGACATCATAATGCTGTGTGTATGACGTCATAATGATGTGTGTATGACGTCATAATGCTGTGTGTATGACGTCATAAGGCTGTGTGTATGACGTCATAATGATGTGTGTATGACGTCATAATGCTGCGTGTATGACATCATAATGCTGCGTGTATGACGTCATAATGCTGCATGTATGATGTCATAATCCTGCATGTCTGACGTCATAATGCTGCATGCCTGACGTCATAATACTGTGTGTATGATGTCATAATGCTGTGTGTATGACGTCATAATGCTGCGTGTATGACATCATAATGCTGCGTGTATGACGTCATAATGCTGTGTGTATGACGTCATAATGCTGCTTGCCTGACGTCATAATGCTGCATGTCTGACATCATAATGCTGCATGCCTGACGTCATAATGCTGTGTGTATGACATCATAATGCTGCGTGTATGACGTCATAATGCTGCGTGTATGACATCATAATGCTGCGTGTATGACGTCATAATGCTGCGTGTATGACATCATAATGCTGCGTGTATGATGTCATAATGCTGCGTGTATGACGTCATAATGCTGCGTGTATGACGTAATGCTGCGTGTATGACGTCATAATGCTGCGTGTATGACGCATAATGCTGCGTGTATGACGTCGTAATGCTGCGTGTATGACGTCATAATGCTGCATGTATTACGTCGTAATGCTGCGTGTATGACGTCGTAATGCTGCGTGTATGACGTCATAATGCTGCGTGTATGACGTCGTAATGCTGCGTGTATGACATCATATGTTCACAGATGAAAACTTCAGCCGTTCAGGTCATGATTACTCTTCCCTCTCTAAAACTTCCACCAGATCGGACAAGTGGGTTTTCTCCGGGTACTCCGGTTTCCTCCCACAGGAATGACCACAGTTACGCTTTCATTTTCTCCGAGTACTCCGGTTTCCTCCCACACGAATGACCACATTTACGCTTTCATTTTCTCCGGGTACTCCGGTTTCCTCCCACACGAATGACCACATTTACGCTTTCATCCGCGCCATTGAGAGTGATTAATTGTTGTTAAAGCTTGTTTCGCAATTGTTGTAAAATAAATAAACTTTTGAAAATGTTGATAATTTAGTATGCACTTTTTATTTCAGCTTGTTAAATGCACAAACTGTCCAACTATTCTGACTCGAGAAGGGGACAGGATCCGAAGCAATGGCAAGTTTGGTGGTTTAATGAACAAGGCCCCACCCGTGGAGAAGCTAAGAGGAGCAGTATTTGGCGCTCCTGTCCCGGAATCCTACCATCAATTGTGTTCAACAATCGGTAAATACACCACAGGAGGCGTGAAATTCTGAAATGTTTGAAAATTAAATTTTGCATTATTCAAATTTTTATTTTTTCCAGAAATTCTTCAAAATTTGAAATCGGCTCTAGTCGCACATAGAACGGCTGAAATGGAACTGAAAGAACAAATGGAGACGTTACAGGCTCCTGAGATGCAGGCAAAGTACAAGGAATGCAGCGATGTGGAAGAACAACTTCAAACATTAGAAAAGACATTAGGTAAAAAAGTGAATACTGTTGAAATTGACGGAAAGATTACCTGAACCCCTCTAAATTGGAATATACTCCAAACCGAACAAACGACTTGGTTTGTCTGATTAGCGCAGTGGTTAGCACACTCGCTTCTCACCAATGCAACCTGGGTTCGATCCTCGGACCGGGAAGTATGTGAGATGGTACGATGGTCGCCAGATCTAAACGAAAATATCGCATGTTTAGTATTGACTTCAATGACAACAAATGTCAATTCAAGTTTGTATACCACAAAAACAATGTTAAATTGATTCAATGTTTATGTTTCATGTATTCAGAAGAATTTGTAGTAGTAATACTTTATATGTGAAAAAAGTGCATTTTATTTGCTTTTTGCGATGTAATGTCACTTTAAATATGTTTAATTCAAATTGGAAATGCATGGAAATGTTAAATTCTGGTTACATTTATACAGGTGTGGCTACCCCTCAGCGAGACATATTTCAAATGAGGATTCCAAAACGAACCCCTACCCATGATGACGAGGGATCTCCAGCCAATAAGCGACTCCGAACATCCCCATCAGTAACGGAGGTCAACGGTACAGCCAACTCAAACTTTATGTCACCAATACGCACAAGTCGCAGAATAGCAGCAATGACCCCAACCACCGATACTGAAGGCAGGAAACGCCTGAAAAGATCATAGATGTCTTCAGTTTTATGTCGTGTTGAAGATTTTAAAACAGAGTTCAAATAGTTTGCAATACTTTGGAGTGAGTGTAGCTTGGGAACAGGCATTGATATACTTTGCCGTGTCAATCATATAGATATATTTTTAACACCAAGACCATTATATGAGCCGTATTGAGTTTCTGATAATATCAACGCCTGGGGAAACTTAGGGGGTATTCCGTGTAATGATTGATCATCATCGAGATTCGTAGTTTATACCTCGTATCAATACATAAAAAGAGACCAGAATCGACTGTATAATATTAAGACATCAGTGGTAGATCTAAACAAATATAGTATGTATACACTATTTTATTCTGACATTGTTGCAAGAAATGTCGATACGTACATCTCGACTTCTTTTTCTCCATTGTACGGATTATTAGAAAGGGCGGCAAAACGGGTTTAGTTGGGGTTAATAGTGGATTAGGGATTTGACCTCTCATACGTCATTCTCCCGTACTATCACTCGGACATAATTACAGGACGTTACACAACAAGTAGATAACACAATAGACTGGACACACATGGGTAACTGTCATAGAAGAGGAAGGAACAGCTACCGTACATATACAGATAAGAGAGCATTGCTTGCAATACAATAAACCAATAGACTGGACACACATGGGTAATTGTCATAGAAGAAGAAGGAACAGCTACCGTACATATACAGATAAGAGAGCATTGCTTGCAGTACAATAAAACAATAGCCTGGACACACATGGGTAACTGTCATAGAAGAAGAAGGAACAGCTACCGTACATATACAGATAAGAGAGCATTGCTTGCAGTACAATAAAACAATAGCCTGGACACACATAGGTAACTGTCATAGACGTGGAAGGAACAGCTACCGTACATATACAGATAAGAGAGCATTGCTTGCAGTACAATAGACTGGACACACATGGGTAACTGTCATAGAAGAAGAAGGAACAGCTACCGTACATATACAGATAAGAGAGCATTGCTTGCAGTACAATAATACAATAGCCTGGACACACATGGGTAACTGTCATAGAAGAGGAAGGAACAGCTACTGTACATATACAGATAAGAGAGCATTGCTTGCAGTACAATAATAATACACAATATAGCTTTTCTATACAGTCAAACCTGTCTTAAGCAGTCCGCCAAGGGAGTCAAAGAAATTGGCTGCTTAACACAGGTGGCTGCTTAATAGAGGTCAAATATATAACAAAACAACCGATTGGGAATATGTAAACTGGCTGCTTAATACAGGTTGGCTGCTTAATGGAGGTGACCACTAACACAGGTTTGACTAAATAACATATAAATAAGGCCTGGGCTACATACTGTTGGAATTTAAATGAATCCGAAAGACTAAAACAATGATGTACATACAGAGTAACAGTTATTATTCACCAGTGTTTTAAATCGGCTTTTTATCCGTGGATATTAAGCATCGAGGAATTTTGTTGTTGTTCAGTTTCGAGTTGTTGTGACCATTATGCAGATACAGTGATATTTCAATTTCAAAAATGATATGTACCGTGAAAGATTTGATGATGCTGCAAAATGCTAATTTAAAAATCGGCTAAACGTTTATTTATTTTACAATGATTGCGAAGCAAGTTCTAACAACTTATATTAATCACTTTCGTTGGCGCGGATGAAAGTGTGTATGTGGTCATTCGTGTGGGAGGAAACCGGAGTACCCGGAGAAAACACACCTGTCCGATCTGGCGACCACTGTACCATCTCGCATACTTCCCAGTCCGAGGATCGAACCCGGGTTGCATTGGTGAGATGAGAAACGAGCGTGCTAATCAGACAGTCGTCTGCGAAATTAAACTATTGTAAGATTGCACCAATTTACAGTAACCAGTTTATATTTTAACGTTGTATTTGCATGCTGGTAAAATAAAGGCTATAAATAATTGTAGCAGACGACAATTCATTAACATGTTTTTTCTTATTTAGTTTATCCAAATTTAATTTAGCTCCAATTGCGAAACAAGTTCTAACAACTTATATTAATCACTCTCGAGACCTCAATCCCGATGGAATCCTTCGTCATGAAGGAGAAAGAAGAGGCATGTGGAATTTAAATGCCTTGCCAAAGGACACAATCGTAACGACTCCAACGGGGCTCGAACTCCGGGCCTTTCACATCTGAAGTGAACACGTATCCACTGGGCCATCACGACTTCCACTTTTATTTGCTTTGGCTTGATGTGTATAATTTTTGTAGTGTAAGATACTACGTACAATGAATTTTGAAAATTGACAATAAAAGACCTGAAGCGAACGTGCGCCAACAGGGCTCGAACTCCAGACCTTTTGCACCTGAAGTGAACGTGCTACAACTGCGCTATCACGACTTCCACATGTTTTGTAACTGAAATTTCTTGAAGTGTGTCATGGACTTTCATTAGAATTAGTCGTAATCTGATGAAACTCCGTGATATTATTTGATTGGTATTTTATGCCGCTATCTTGCAGAGTTAAGACTATTGATGTTCAAGTGTATAGGGGTGTACAGTCCCACCTCCCCAAACATCACCTCCCATGAGCGACGCCCTCTTTATAACGTCGCCTATAATCCCACCCATTGCATTTTAATACAATTTCACCTCTCATGAACGACACCTTCCAACAACACACAACGACAGTCAATTTCCCACCCAGCGATGCAGAAAACCTCCCAAGAACAGACAAACATTTTGCTGGGGAAAAAACAGTCTGTACATATGAAAGTAGTACCCCCATTCTGTATACTCTATATTCAAATCAGTATGAGCAATTATAACTGTCGAAACTGACTATTCCCGCATTTCCTAGAACAACAACCTCTCTACAACAACCAATCTTGGGTGTATCCAGATGGTGTTTGCTCTGGAGAGGTTTGACTGTATATAGCAAATTAATGTACTCTTTTCTACAATAGCTGCATACTTTTTACAATCGTTTTGATTATATTTATGCATTGTCCATCCGTGCGTCTGGGCTGTAATGTCTTCGGCCATATATTGCTGATGAATCGTACACCAGACACATACGCCACATCCGTAGCTTCAAGGTCAAGTTCACATGTGGAGGTTAAATATAGGTACAATATTTCCGGTCCGGGTTGTAACTTCTTCTATATTTCAAAACAAATGCCCACAATAATTGCCCATATATTCCTGATGAATCGTACAAAAGACCCAGATCCGTGGCCTCAAGGTCACATGTGGAGGTTAAAGGTTAAATATAGGTAGAGTGGTGGTCCCTATGCTCGACGTATCCCTATGCTCGACGTATTCCTATGCTCGACGTATTCCTATGTTCGACGTATTCCTATGCTCGACGTAGCCCTATGCTCGATGTGTCCCTATGCTCGACGTGTTCCTATGATCGACGTGTCCCTATGCTCGACGTATTCCTATGCTCGACGTATTCCTATGCTCGACGTATCCCTATGCTCCCCGTATTCCTATGCTCGACGTGTTCCTATGCTCGACGTATCCCTATGCTCGGCGTATTTCTATGCTCCGCGTATCCCTATGCTCGACGTATCCCTATGCTCGACGTATTCCTATGCTCGACGTATTCCTATGCTCGACGTATTCCTATGCTCGACGTATTCCTATGCTCGACGTATTCCTATGCTCCGCGTATTCCTATGCTCGACGTATTCCTATGCTCGACGTATTCCTATGCTCGGCGTATTCCTATGTTCGGCGTATTTCTATACTCGGCTTATTCCTATGTTCGGCGTATTTCTATGCTCGGCGTATTCCTGTGCTAGGCGTATATTCCTATGCTAGGCGTATATTCCTATGCTAGGCGTATATTCCTATGCTCAGCGTATCCCTATGCTCTGCGTATCCCTATGCTCCGCGTATCCCTATGATCCGCGTATCCCTATGCTCGACGTATTCCTATGCTTGACGTATTCCTATGCTCCGCGTATTCCTATGTTCGACGTATTCCTATGCTTGGCGTATTCCTATGTTCGGCGTATTTCTATGCTCGGCGTATTCCAATGCTCGGCGTATTCCTATGCTCCGCGTATTCCTATGCTCGACGTATTCCTATGCTCGACGTGTATTCCTATGCTAGGCGTGTATTCCTATGCTAGGCGTATATTCCTATGCTCGGCGTATATTCCTATGCTTGGCGTATTCCTATGCTAGGCGTATATTCCTATGCTAGGCGTATATTCCTATGCTCAGGCGTATTCCTATGATCTGCGTATTCCTATGATCCGCGTATTCCTATGCTAGGCGTATATTCCTATGCTAGGCGTATATTCCTATGCTAGGCGTATATTCCTATGATCCGCGTATTCCTATGCTCGGCGTATTCCTATGCTCGGCATATTCCTATGCTCGGCGTATTCCTATGCTCGACGTATCCCTATGCTCGACGTATTCCTATGCTTGACGTATTCCTATGCTCCGCGTATTCCTATGTTCGACGTATTCCTATGCTTGGCGTATTCCTATGTTCGGCGTATTTCTATGCTCTGCGTATTCCAATGTTCGGCGTATTTCTATGCTCGGCGTATTCCTATGCTCCGCGTATTCCTATGCTTGGCGTATTCCTATGCTAGGCGTATATTCCTATGCTAGGCGTATATTCCTATGCTAGGTGTATATTCATATGATCCGCGTATTCCTATGCTAGGCGTATATTCCTATGCTAGGCGTATATTCCTATGCTCAGCGTATTCCTATGGTCCGCGTATTCCTATGCTCGGCGTATTCCTATGCTCGGCGTATTCCTATGCTCGACGTATACCTATGCTCGACGTATCCCTATGCTCAATGTATCCCTATGCTCGACGTGTCCCTATGCTCGACGTATCCCTATGCTCTGCGTATTCCTATGCTCCGCGTATTCCTATGCTCGACGTATCCCTATGCTCCACCTATCCCTATGCTCGACGCATCCCTATACTCTACGTATCCCTATGCTCGACGTGTCCCTATGCTCGACGTGTCCCTATGCTCCGCGTATCCCTATGCTCGACGTATCCCTATGCTCCGCGTGTCCCTATGCTCGACGTATTTCTATGCTCGGTGTATTCCTATGCTCCGTGTATTCCTATGCTCGACGTATTCCTATGCTCCGCGTATCCCTATGCTCGACGTATTCCTATGCTCCGTGTAT
This sequence comes from Archivesica marissinica, assembly GCA_014843695.1. Classification (NCBI taxonomy): domain Eukaryota; kingdom Metazoa; phylum Mollusca; class Bivalvia; order Venerida; family Vesicomyidae; genus Archivesica; species Archivesica marissinica. The sequence continues at coordinate 50,567,766 of CM026400.1, forward strand.
TCCTATGCTCGACGTATTCCTATGCTCCGCATATCCCTATGCTCCGCGTATTCCTATGCTCGAAGTATTCCTATGCTCAGCGTATTCCAATGCTCGACGTATTCCTATGCTCGGCTTATATTCCTATGCTAGGCTTATATTCCTATGCTAGGCGTATATTCCTATGCTCGGCGTATATTCCTATGCTAGGCGTATATTCCTATGCTAGGCGTATATTCCTATGCTAGGCGTATATTCCTATGCTAGGCGTATATACCTATGCTAGGCATATTCCTATGCTAGGCGTATATTCCTATGCTAGGCGTATATTCCTATGCTAGGCGTATCCCTATGCTAGGCGTATATTCCTATGCTAGGCGTATATTCCTATGCTCGGCGTATTCGTATGCTAGGCGTATATTCCTATGCTAGGCGTATATTCCTATGCTCGGCCTATCCCTATGCTAGGCGTATATTCCTATGCTAGGTGTATATTCCTATGCTCGACGTATTCCTATGCTCGACGTATTCCTATGCTCGGCGTATTCCTATGCTCGACGTATTCCTATGCTCCGCGTATTCCTATGCTCGACGTATTCCTATGCTCGACGTATTCCTATGCTCGGCGTATTCCTATGTTCGGCGTATTTCTATACTCGCCTTATTCCTATGTTCGGCGTATTTCTATGCTCGGCGTATTCCTGTGCTAGGCGTATATTCCTATGCTAGGCGTATATTCCTATGCTAGGCGTATATTCCTATGCTCGGCCTATCCCTATGCTAGGCGTATATTCCTATGCTAGGCGTATATTCCTATGCTCCGCGTATTCCTATGCTCCGCGTATTCCTATGCTCGGCGTATCCCTATGCTCGGCGTATTCCTATGCTCGACGTATTCCTATGCTCGACGTATTCCTATGCTCCGCGTATTCCTATGTTCGACGTATTCCTATGCTAGGCGTATTCCTATGTTCGGCGTATTTCTATGCTCGGCGTATTACTATGTTCGGCGTATTTCTATGCTCCGCGTATTCCTATGCTCCGCGTATTCCTATGCTCGGCGTATCCCTATGCTCCGCGTATTCCTATGCTCGACGTATCCCTATGCTCCGCGTATCCCTATGCTCGACGCATCCCTATGCTCTACGTATCCCTATGCTCGACGTGTCCCTATGCTCCGCGTATCCCTATGCTCGACGTATCCCTATGCTCGACGTATCCCTATGCTCCGCGTGTCCCTATGCTCGACGTATCCCTATGCTCGACGTATCCCTATGCTCGACGTATTTCTATGCTCGGCGTATTCCTATGCTCCGTGTATTCCTATGCTCGATGTATTCCTATGCTCGACGTATTCCTATGCTCCGCGTATTCCTATGCTCTAGGTATTCCTATGCTCGACGTATCCCTATGCTCTAGGTATCCCTATGCTCGACGTATCCCTATGCTCGCCGTGTCCCTATGCTCGACGTATCCCTATGCTCCGCGTATCCCTATGCTCGACGTATCCCTATGCTCGACGTATCCCTATGCACCGCGTATCCCTATGCTCGACTTGACCCTATGCTCGACGTATCCCTATGCTCCGCGTATCTCTATGCTCGACGTATTTCTATGCTCGGCGTATTCCTATGCTCCGTGTATTCCTATGCTCGACGTATTCCTATGCTCCGCGTATCCCTATGCTCGACGTATTCCTATGCTCAGCGTATTCCTATGCTCCGCGAATCCCTATGCTCCGCGTATTCCTATGCTCGAAGTATTCCTATCCTCAGCGTATTCCTATGCTCGGCGTATATTCCTATGCTAGGCGTATATTCCTATGCTAGGCGTATATTCCTATGCTCGGCGTATATTCCTATGCTAGGCGTATATTCCTATGCTCGGCGTATATTCCTATGCTAGGCGTATATTCCTATGCTCGGCGTATATTCCTATGCTTGGCGTATTCCTATGCTCCGTGTATTCCTATGCTCGACGTATTCCTATGCTCCGCGTATCCCTATGCTCGACGTATTCCTATGCTCGGCGTATTCCTATGCTCGACGTGTCCCTATGTTCGACGTGTCCCTATGCTCGACGTATTCCTATGCTCGACATGTCCCTATGCTCGACGTATTCCTATGCTCGACGTGTCCCTATGCTCGACGTATTCCTATGCTCGACGTATTCCTATGCTCCGCGTATTCCTATGCTCGACGTATTCCTATGCTCCGCGTATTCCTATGCTCGACGTATTCCTATGCTCTGCGTATTCCTATGTTCGACGTATTCCTATGCTCGACCTATTCCTATGCTCGACGTATTCCTATGCTCTGCGTATTCCTATGTTCGACCTATTCCTATGCTCGACGTATTCCTATGCTCGGCGTATTCCTATGTTCGGCGTATTTCTATGCTCGGCTTATTTCTATGTTCGGCGTATTTCTATGCTCTGCGTATTCCTGTGCTAGGCGTATATTCCTATGCTAGGCGTATATTCCTATGCTAGGCGTATATTCCTATGCTCAGCATATCCCTATGCTTTGCGTATCCCTATGCTCCGCGTATCCCTATGATCCGCGTATCCCTATGCTCGACGTGTTCCTATGCTTGACGTATTCCTATGCTCCGCGTATTCCTATGTTCGACGTATTCCTATGCTTGGCGTATTCCTATGTTCGGCGTATTTCTATGCCCTGCGTATTCCAATGTTCGGCGTATTTCTATGCTCCGCGTATTCCTATGCTCGACGTATTCCTATGCTTGGCGTATTCCTATGCTAGGCGTATATTCCTATGCTAGGCGTATATTCCTATGCTAGGTGTATATTCCTATGATCCGCGTATTCCTATGATCCGCGTATTCCTATGCTAGGCGTATATTCCTATGCTCGGCGTATTCCTATGGTCCGCGTATTCCTATGATCCGCGTATTCCTATGCTCGGCGTATTCCTATGCTCGGCGTATTCCTATGCTCGACGTATACCTATGCTCGACGTATCCCTATGCTCAATGTATCCCTATGCTCAACGTGTCCCTATGCTCGACGTATCCCTATGCTCTAGTGATGGTAGCTTTGTTTGCGAATTACGGATGCCAACGTCTGTAATGATGGTAGCTTTGTTTGTGAATTACGGATGCCAACGTCTGTAGTGACGGTAGCCTTATTTGTGAATTACGGATGCCAACGTCTGTAATGGTGATAGCTTTGTGAATTACGGATGCCAATGTCTGTAATGATGGTAGCTTTGTTTGTGAATTACGGATGCCAACGTCTAGTGATGGTAGCCTTGTTTGTGAATTACGGATGCCAACGTCTGTAATGGTGGTAGCTTTGTGAATTACGGATGCCAACGTCTGTAATGATGGTAGCTTTGATTGTGAATTACGGATGCCAACGTCTGTAGTGATGGTAGCCTTGTTTGTAAATTACGGATGCCAACGTCTGTAATGATGGTAGCTTTGTTTGTGAATTACGGATGCCAAAGTCTAGTGATGGTAGCTTTGTTTGTGAATTACGGATGCCAACGTCTATAATGATGGTAGCTTTGTTTGCGAATTACGGATGCCAACGTGTGTAATGATGGTAGCTTTGTTTGTGAATTATGGATGCCAACGTCTGTAATGATGGTAGCTTTGTTTGTGATTTACGGATGCCAACGTCTGTAATGATGGTAGCTTTGATTGTGAATTACGGATACCAACGTCTGTAGTGATGGTAGCCTTGTTTGTGAATTACGGATGCCAACGTCTGTAATGATGGTAGCTTTGTTTGTGAATTAATGATGCCAACGTCTGTAATGATCGTAGCTTTGTTTGTGAATTACGTATGCCAACGTCTGTAATGATGGTAGCTTTGTTTATGAATTACGGATGCCAACGTCTGTAATGATGGTAGCTTTGTTTGTGAATTACGGATGCCAACGTCTGTAATGATGGTAGCTTTGATTGTGAATTACGGATGCCAACGTCTGTAGTGATGGTAGCCTTGTTTGTGAATTACGGATGCCAACGTCTGTAATGATGGTAGCTTTGTTTGTGATTTACGGATGCCAACGTCTAGTGATGGTAGCTTTGTTTGCGAATTACGGATGCCAACGTCTGTAATGATGGTAGCTTTGTGAATTACGGATGCCAACGTCTGTAATGATGGTAGCTTTGTTTGTGAATTACGAATGCCAACGTCTAGTGATGGTAGCCTTGTTTGTGAATTACGGATGCCAACGTCTGTAATGGTGGTAGCTTTGTGAATTACGGATGCCAATGTCTGTAATGATGGTAGCGTTGTTTGTGAATTACGGATGCCAACGTCTGTAATGATGGTAGCTTTGTTTGTGAATTACCGATGCCAACGTCTGTAATGATGGTAGCTTTGTGAACTACGGATGCCAACATCTGTAGAGATGGTAGCTTTGTTTGTGAATTACGGATGCCAACGTCTAGTGATGGTAGCTTTGTTTGTGAATTACGGATGCCAACGTCAGTAATGATGGTAGCTTTGTTTGCGAATTACGTATGCCAACGTCTGTAATGATGGTAGCTTTGATTGCGAATTACGGATGCCAACGTCTAGTGATGGTAGCTTTGTTTGTGAGTTACGGATGCCAACGTCTATAATGATGGTAGCTTTGATTGCGAATTACGGATGCCAACGTCTAGTGATGGTAGCTTTGTTTGTGAATTACTGATGCCAACGTCTGTAATGATGGTAGCTTTGTTTGCGAATTACGGATGCCAACGTCTGTAATGATGGTAGCTTTGTTTGTGAATTATGGATGCCAACGTCTGTAATGATGGTAGCTTTGTTTGTGAATTACGGATGCCAACGTCTGTAATGATGGTAGCTTTGATTGTGAATTACGGATGCCAACGTCTGTAGTGATGGTAGCCTTGTTTGTGAATTACGGATGCCAACGTCTGTAATGATGGTAGCTTTGTTTGTGAATTACGGATGCCAACGTCTGTAGTGATGGTAGCTTTTGGTGGTTGTTGTGGTGTTTGTTTGTGTTGGTGGTTGTGTGGTGTTGTTTGTTTGGTGGTTGTTGATGGTAGCTTTGTTGGAATTACGATGCCAACGTCTGTATGGTAGCTTTGTTTGGAATTACGGATGCCAACGTCTTGATGGTAGCTTTGTTTGTGAATTACGGATGCCAACGTCTGTAATGATGGTAGCTTTGTTTGTGAATTACGGATGCCAACGTCTGTAATGATGGTAGCTTTGTTTGTG
>CM026400.1:50573953-50659153 GCA_014843695.1 Archivesica marissinica
GTTTGTGAATTACGGATGCCAACGTCTGTAATGATGGTAGCTTTGTTTGTGAATTACGGATGCCAACGTCTGTAATGATGGTAGCTTTGTTTGTGAATTACGGATGCCAACGTCTGTAATGATGGTAGCTTGTTTGTGAATTACGGATGCCAACGTCTGTAATGATGGTAGCTTTGTTTGTGAATTACGGATGCCAACGTCTGTAATGATGGTAGCTTTGATTGTGAATTACGGATGCCAACGTCTGTAATGATGGTAGCTTTGTTTGTGAATTACGGATGCCAACGTCTGTAGTGATGGTAGCCTTGTTTGTGAATTACGGATGCCAACGTCTAGTGATGGTAGCTTTGTTTGTGAATTACGGATGCCAACGTCTGTAATGATGGTAGCTTTGTTTGTGAATTACGGATGCCAACGTCTGTAATGATGGTAGCTTTGTTTGTGAATTACGGATGCCAACGTATGTAGTGATGGTAGCCTTGTTTGTGAATTACGGATGCCAACGTCTGTAGTGATGGTAGCTTTGTTTGTGAATTACGGATGCCAACGTCTGTAATGATGGTAGCTTTGTTTGTGAATTACGGATGCCAACGTCTGTAGTGACGGTAGCCTTGTTTGTGAATTACGGATGCCAACGTCTGTAATGGTGGTAGCTTTGTGAATTACGGATGCCAATGTCTGTAATGATGGTAGCTTTGTTTGTGAATTACGGATGCCAACGTCTAGTGATGGTAGCCTTGTTTGTGAATTACGGATGCCAACGTCTGTAATGGTGGTAGCTTTGTGAATTACGGATGCCAACGTCTGTAATGATGGTAGCTTTGTTTGTGAATTACGGATGCCAACGTCTGTAATGATGGTAGTTGTTTGTGAATTACGGATGCCAACGTCTGTAATGATGGTAGCTTTGTTTGTGAATTACGGATGCCAACGTCTAGTGATGGTAGCTTTGTTTGTGAATTACGGATGCCAACGTCTAGTGATGGTAGCTTTGTTTGTAAATTACGGATGCCAACGTCTGTAATGATGGTAGCTTTGTTTGCGAATTACGGATGCCAACGTCTGTAATGATGGTAGCTTTGTTTGTGAATTAAGGATGCAAACGTCTGTAGTGATGGTAGCCTTGTTTGTGAATTACGGATGCCAACGTCTGTAGTGATGGTAGCCTTGTTTGTGAATTACGTATGCCAACGTCTGTAATGATTGTAGCTTTGTTTGTGAATTACGGATTCCAACGTCTGTAATGATGGTAGCTTTGTTTGTGAATTACGGATGCCAACGTCTGTAATGATGGTAGCTTTGATTGTGAATTACGGATGCCAACGTCTGTAGTGATGGTAGCCTTGTTTGTGAATTACGGATGCCAACGTCTGTAATGATGGTAGCTTTGTTTGTGAATTACGGATGCCAACGTCTAGTGATGGTAGCTTTGTTTGCGAATTACGGATGCCAACGTCTGTAATGATGGTAGCTTTGTTTGTGAATTACGGATGCCAACGTCTGTAGTGATGGTAGCTTTGTTTGTGAATTACGTATGCCAACGTCTGTAATGATTGTAGCTTTGTTTGTGAATTACGGATTCCAACGTCTGTAATGATGGTAGCTTTGATTGTGAATTACGGATGCCAACGTCTGTAATGATGGTAGCTTTGATTGTGAATTACGGATGCCAACGTCTGTAGTGATGGTAGCCTTGTTTGTGAATTACGGATGCCAACGTCTGTAATGATGGTAGCTTTGTTTGTGAATTACGGATGCCAACATCTAGTGATGGTAGCTTTGTTTGCGAATTACGGATGCCAACGTCTGTAATGATGGTAGCTTTGTTTGTGAATTACGGATGCCAACGTCTGTAATGATGGTAGCTTTGTTTGTGAATTACGGATGCCAACGTCTGTAGTGATGGTAGCTTTGTTTGTGAATTACGGATGCCAACGTCTGTAATGATGGTAGCCTTGTTTGTGGATTACGGATGCCAACGTCTGTAATGATGGTAGCCTTGTTTGTGGATTACGGATGTCAACGTCTGTAGTGATGGTAGCCTTGTTTGTGATTTACGGATGCCAATGTCTGTAATGATGGTAGCTTTATTTGTGAATTACGGATGCCAATGTCTGTAATGATGGTAGCTTTGTTTGTGAATTATGGATGCCAATGTCTGTAATGATGGTAGCTTTGTTTGTGAATTACGGATGCCAATGTCTGTAATGATGGTAGCTTTGTTTGTGAATTACGGATGCCAACGTCTGTAATGATGGTAGCTTTGTTTGTGAATTACGGATGCCAACGTCTGTAATGATGTTAGCTTTGTTTGTGAATTACGGATGCCAACGTCTGTAATGATGGTAGCTTTGTTTGTGAATTACGGATGCCAACGTCTAGTGATCGTAGCCTTGTCTGTGAATTACGGATGCCAACGTCTGTAATGATGGTAGCTTTGTTTGTGAATTACCAATGCCAACGTCTGTAATGATGGTAGCTTTGTGAATTACGGATGCCAACGTCTAGTGATGGTAGCTTTGTTTGTGAATTACGGATGCCAACGTCTGTAATGATGGTAGCTTTGTTTGTGAATTACGGATGCCAATGTATGTAGTGATGGTAGCTTTGTTTGTGAATTACGGATGCCAACGTCTGTAATGATGGTAGCTTTGTTTGTGAATTACGGATGCCAATGTATGTAGTGATGGTAGCTTTGTTTGTGAATTACGGATGCCAACGTCTGTAGTGATGGTAGCCTTGTTTGTGAATTACGGATGCCAACGTCTGTAGTGATGGTAGCCTTGTTTGTGAATTACGGATACCAACGTCTGTAATGATGGTAGCCTTTTTGTGAATTATGGATGCCAACGTCTGTAGTGATGGTAGCTTTGTTTGTGAATTACGGATGCCAACGTCTGTAGTGACGGTAGCCTTATTTGTGAATTACGGATGCCAACGTCTGTAGTGATGGTAGCTTTGTGAATTACGGATGCCAACGTCTGTAGTGATGGTAGCTTTGTGAATTACGTATGCCAACGTCTGTAATGATGGTAGCCTTGTTTGTGAATTACGGATGCCAACGTATGTAGTGATGTTAGCCTTGTTTGTGAATTACGAATGACAACGTCTGTAGTGATGGTAACCTTGTTTGCGAATTAAGGATGCCAACGTCTGTAGTGATGGTAGCTTTGTGAATTACGTATGCCAACGTCTGTAGCGATAGTAGCCTTGTTTGTGAACTATGGATGCCAACGTCTGTAGAGATAGTAGCTTTGTGAATTACGAATGCCAACGTATGTAGTGATGGTAGCCTTGTTTGTGAATTACGGATGACAACGTCTGTAATGATGGTAGCTTTGTGAATTACGGATGCCAACGTTAGCCTTGTTTGTGAATTACGGATGCCAACGTCTGTAATGATGGTAGCTTTGTTTGTGAATTACGGATGCCAACGTCTAGTGATGGTAGCTTTGTTTGCGAATTACGGATGCCAACGTCTATAATGATGGTAGCTTTGTTTGTGAATTACGGATGCCAACGTCTGTAGTGATGGTAGCTTTGTTTGTGAATTACGGATGCCAACGTCTGTAATGATGGTAGCCTTGTTTGTTGATTACGGATGCTAACGTCTGTAATGATGTTAGCTTTGTGAATTACGGATGCCAACGTCTGTAATGATGGTAGCCTTGTTTGTGGATTACGGATGTCAACGTCTGTAGTGATGGTAGCCTTGTTTGTGATTTACGGATGCCAACGTCTGTAATGATGGTAGCTTTGTTTGTGAATTACGGATGCCAACGTCTGTAATGATGGTAGCTTTGTGAACTACGGATGCCAACGTCTTTAGAGATGGTAGCTTTGTTTGTGAATTACGGATGCCAACGTCTAGTGATGGTAGCTTTGTTTGTAAATTACGGATGCCAACGTCTGTAATGATGGTAGCTTTGTTTGCGAATTACGGATGCCAACGTCTGTAATGATGGTAGCTTTGTTTGTGAATTACGGATGCCAACGTATGTAGTGATGGTAGCCTTGTTTGTGAATTACGGATGCCAACGTCTGTAATGATGGTAGCTTTGATTGTGAATTACGGATGCCAACATCTGTAATGATAGTAGCTTTGATTGTGAATTACGGATGCCAACGTCTGTAGTGATGGTAGCCTTGTTTGTGAATTACGGATGCCAACGTCTGTAATGATGGTAGCTTTGTTTGTGAATTACGGATGCCAACGTCTAGTGATGGTAGCTTTGTTTGCGAATTACGGATGCCAACGTCTGTAATGATGGTAGCTTTGTTTGTGAATTACGGATGCCAACGTCTGTAATGATGGTAGCTTTGTTTGTGAATTACGGATGCCAACGTATGTAGTGATGGTAGCCTTGTTTGTGAATTACGGATGCCAACGTCTGTAGTGATGGTAGCCTTGTTTGTGAATTACGGATACCAACGTCTGTAAAGATGGTAGCCTTTTTGTGAATTATGGATGCCAACGTCTGTAGTGATGGTAGCTTTGTTTGTGAATTACGGATGCCAACGTCTGTAGTGACGGTAGCCTTGTTTGTGAATTACGGATGCCAACGTCTGTAATAGTAGTAGCTTTGTGAATTACGGATGCCAATGTCTGTAATGATGGTAGCTTTGTTTGTGAATTACGGATGCCAACGTCTAGTGATGGTAGCCTTGTTTGTGAATTACGGATGCCAACGTCTGTAATGGTGGTAGCCTTGTGAATTATGGATGCCAATATCTGTAATGATGGTAGCGTTGTTTGTGAATTACGGATGCCAACGTCTGTAATGGTGGTAGTTTTGTGAATTACGGATGCCAATGTCTGTAATGATGGTAGCATTGTTTGTGAATTACGGATGCCAACGTCTGTAATGATGGTAGCTTTGTTTGTGAATTACGGATGCCAACGTCTAGTGATGGTAGCTTTGTTTGTAAATTACGGATGCCAACGTCTGTAATGATGGTAGCTTTGTTTGCGAATTACGTATGCCAACGTCTGTAATGATGGTAGCTTTGTTTGCGAATTACGGATGCCAACGTCTGTAATGATGGTAGCTTTGTTTGCGAATTACTGATGCCAACGTCTGTAATGATGGTAGCTTTGTTTGTGAATTATGGATGCCAACGTCTGTAATGATGGTAGCTTTGTTTGTGAATTACGGATGCCAACGTCTGTAATGATGGTAGCTTTGATTGTGAATTACGGATGCCAACGTCTGTAGTGATGGTAGCCTTGTTTGTGAATTACGGATGCCAACGTCTGTAATGATGGTAGCTTTGTTTGTGAATTACGGATGCCAACGTCTGTAATGATGGTAGCTTTGTTTGTGAATTACGTATGCCAACATCTGTAATGATTGTAGCTTTGTTTGTGAATTACGGATTCCAACGTCTGTAATGATGGTAGCTTTGATTGTGAATTACGGATGCCAACGTCTGTAATAATGGTAGCTTTGATTGTGAATTACGGATGCCAACGTCTGTAGTGATGGTAGCCTTGTTTGTGAATTACGGATGCCAACGTCTGTAATGATGGTAGCTTTGTTTGTGAATTACGGATGCCAACGTCTAGTGATGGTAGCTTTGTTTGCGAATTACGGATGCCAACGTCTGTAATGATGGTAGCTTTGTTTGTGAATTACGGATGCCAACGTCTGTAATGATGGTAGCTTTGTTTGTGAATTACGGATGCCAACGTCTGTAGTGATGGTAGCTTTGTTTGTGAATTACGGATGCCAACGTCTGTAATGATGGTAGCCTTGTTTGTTGATTACGGATGCCAACGTCTGTAATGATATTAGCTTTGTGAATTACGGATGCCAACGTCTGTAATGATGGTAGCCTTGTTTATGGATTACGGATGTCAACGTCTGTAGTGATGGTAGCCTTGTTTGTGATTTACGGATGCCAACGTCTGTAATGATGGTAGCTTTGTTTGTGAATTACGGATGCCAACGTCTGTAATGATGGTAGCTTTGTGAACTACGGATGCCAACGTCTTTAGAGATGGTAGCTTTGTTTGTGAATTACGGATGCCAACGTCTAGTGATGGTAGCTTTGTTTGTATATTACGGATGCCAACGTCTGTGATGATGGTAGCTTTGTTTGCGAATTACGGATGCCAACGTCTGTAATGATGGTAGCTTTGTTTGCGAATTACGGATGCCAACGTCTAGTGATGGTAGCTTTGTTTGTGAATTACGGATGCCAACGTCTGTAATGATGGTAGCTTTGTTTGCGAATTACGGATGCCAATGTCTGTAATGATGGTAGCTTTGTTTGTGAATTATGGAAGCCAACGTCTGTAATGATGGTAGCTTTGTTCGTGAATTACGGATGCCAACGTCTGTAATTATGGTAGCTTTGTTTGTGAATTACGGATTCCAACGTCTAGTGATGGTAGCTTTGTTTGCGAATTACGGATGCCAACGTCTGTAATGATGGTAGCTTTGTTTGTGTATTACGGATGACAACGTCTGTAATGATGGTAGCTTTGTTTGTGAATTACGGATGCCAACGTATGTAGTGATGGTAGCCTTGTTTGTGAATTACGGATGTCAACGTCTGTAGTGATGGTAGCCTTGTTTGTGAATTACGGATACCAACGTCTGTAATGATGGTAGCCTTTTTGTGAATTATGGATGCCAACGTCTGTAGTGATGGTAGCCTTGTTTGTGAATTACGGATGCCAACGTCTGTAGTGACGGTAGCCTTGTTTGTGAATTACGGATGCCAACGTCTGTAATGGTGGTAGCCTTGTGAATTACGGATGCCAATGTCTGTAATGATGGTAGCGTTGTTTGTGAATTACGGATGCCAACGTCTGTAATGGTAGCCTTGTTTGTGAATTACGGATGCCAACGTCTGTAATGGTGGTAGCCTTGTGAATTACGGATGCCAATGTCTGTAATGATGGTAGCGTTGTTTGTGAATTACGGATGCCAACGTCTGTAATGGTGGTAGCTTTGTGAATTACGGATGCCAATGTCTGTAATGATGGTAGCTTTGTTTGTGAATTACGGATGCCAACGTCTAGTGATGGTAGCCTTGTTTGTGAATTACGGATGCCAACGTCTGTAATGGTGGTAGCTTTGTGAATTACGGATGCCAACGTCTGTAATGATGGTAGCTTTGATTGTGAATTACGGATGCCAACGTCTGTAGTGATGGTAGCCTTGTTTGTAAATTACGGATGCCAACGTCTGTAATGATGGTAGCTTTGTTTGTGAATTACGGATGCCAAAGTCTAGTGATGGTAGCTTTGTTTGTGAATTACGGATGCCAACATCTGTAATGATAGTAGCTTTGATTGTGAATTACGGATGCCAACGTCTGTAGTGATGGTAGCCTTGTTTGTGAATTACGGATGCCAACGTCTGTAATGATGGTAGCTTTGTTTGTGAATTACGGATGCCAACGTCTAGTGATGGTAGCTTTGTTTGCGAATTACGGATGCCAACGTCTATAATGATGGTAGCTTTGTTTGTGAATTACGGATGCCAACGTCTGTAGTGATGGTAGCTTTGTTTGTGAATTACGGATGCCAACGTCTGTAATGATGGTAGCCTTGTTTGTTGATTACGGATGCTAACGTCTGTAATGATGTTAGCTTTGTGAATTACGGATGCCAACGTCTGTAATGATGGTAGCCTTGTTTGTGGATTACGGATGTCAACGTCTGTAGTGATGGTAGCCTTGTTTGTGATTTACGGATGCCAACGTCTGTAATGATGGTAGCTTTGTTTGTGAATTACGGATGCCAACGTCTGTAATGATGGTAGCTTTGTGAACTACGGATGCCAACGTCTTTAGAGATGGTAGCTTTGTTTGTGAATTACGGATGCCAACGTCTAGTGATGGTAGCTTTGTTTGTAAATTACGGATGCCAACGTCTGTAATGATGGTAGCTTTGTTTGCGAATTACGGATGCCAACGTCTGTAATGATGGTAGCTTTGTTTGCGAATTACGGATGCCAACGTCTAGTGATGGTAGCTTTGTTTGTGAATTACGGATGCCAACGTCTGTAATGATGGTAGCTTTGTTTGCGAATTACGGATGCCAACGTCTGTAATGATGGTAGCTTTGTTTGTGAATTATGGAAGCCAACGTCTGTAATGATGGTAGCTTTGTTTGTGAATTACGGATGCCAACGTCTGTAATGATGGTAGCTTTGATTGTGAATTACGGATGCCAACGTCTGTAATGATAGTAGCTTTGATTGTGAATTACGGATGCCAACGTCTGTAGTGATGGTAGCCTTGTTTGTGAATTACGGATGCCAACGTCTAGTGATGGTAGCTTTGTTTGCGAATTACGGATGCCAACGTCTGTAATGATGGTAGCTTTGTTTGTGAATTACCGATGCCAACGTCTGTAATGATGGTAGCTTTGTTTGTGAATTACTGATTCCAACGTATGTAGTGATGGTAGCCTTGTTTGTGAATTACGGATGCCAACGTCTGTAGTGATGGTAGCCTTTTTTTGAATTATGGATGCCAACGTCTGTAGTGATGGTAGCTTTGTTTGTGAATTACGGATGCCAACGTCTGTAGTGACGGTAGCCTTGTTTGTGAATTACGGATGCCAACGTCTGTAATGGTGGTAGCTTTGTGAATTACGGATGCCAATGTCTGTAATGATGGTAGCTTTGTTTGTGAATTACGGATGCCAACGTCTAGTGATGGTAGCCTTGTTTGTGAATTACGGATGCCAACGTCTGTAATGGTGGTAGCCTTGTGAATTACGGATGCCAATGTCTGTAATGATGGTAGCGTTGTTTGTGAATTACGGATGCCAACGTCTGTTATGGTGGTAGTTTTGTGAATTACGGATGCCAATGTCTGTAATGATGGTAGCATTGTTTGTGAATTACGGATGCCAACGTCTGTAATGATGGTAGCTTTGTTTGTGAATTACGGATGCCAACGTCTAGTGATGGTAGCTTTGTTTGTAAATTACGGATGCCAACGTCTGTAATGATGGTAGCTTTGTTTGCGAATTACGGATGCCAACGTCTGTAATGATGGTAGCTTTGTTTGTGAATTAAGGATGCAAACGTCTGTAGTGATGGTAGCCTTGTTTGTGAATTACGGATGCCAACGTCTGTAGTGATGGTAGCCTTGTTTGTGAATTACGTATGCCAACGTCTGTAATGATTGTAGCTTTGTTTGTGAATTACGGATTCCAACGTCTGTAATGATGGTAGCTTTGATTGTGAATTACGGATGCCAACGTCTGTAATGATGGTAGCTTTGATTGTGAATTACGGATGCCAACGTCTGTAGTGATGGTAGCCTTGTTTGTGAATTACGGATGCCAACGTCTGTAATGATGGTAGCTTTGTTTGTGAATTACGGATGCCAACGTCTAGTGATGGTAGCTTTGTTTGCGAATTACGGATGCCAACGTCTGTAATGATGGTAGCTTTGTTTGTGAATTACGGATGCCAACGTCTGTAGTGATGGTAGCTTTGTTTGTGAATTACGTATGCCAACGTCTGTAATGATTGTAGCTTTGTTTGTGAATTACGGATTCCAACGTCTGTAATGATGGTAGCTTTGATTGTGAATTACGGATGCCAACGTCTGTAATGATGGTAGCTTTGATTGTGAATTACGGATGCCAACGTCTGTAGTGATGGTAGCCTTGTTTGTGAATTACGGATGCCAACGTCTGTAATGATGGTAGCTTTGTTTGTGAATTACGGATGCCAACATCTAGTGATGGTAGCTTTGTTTGCGAATTACGGATGCCAACGTCTGTAATGATGGTAGCTTTGTTTGTGAATTACGGATGCCAACGTCTGTAATGATGGTAGCTTTGTTTGTGAATTACGGATGCCAACGTCTGTAGTGATGGTAGCTTTGTTTGTGAATTACGGATGCCAACGTCTGTAATGATGGTAGCCTTGTTTGTGGATTACGGATGCCAACGTCTGTAATGATGGTAGCCTTGTTTGTGGATTACGGATGTCAACGTCTGTAGTGATGGTAGCCTTGTTTGTGATTTACGGATGCCAATGTCTGTAATGATGGTAGCTTTATTTGTGAATTACGGATGCCAATGTCTGTAATGATGGTAGCTTTGTTTGTGAATTATGGATGCCAATGTCTGTAATGATGGTAGCTTTGTTTGTGAATTACGGATGCCAATGTCTGTAATGATGGTAGCTTTGTTTGTGAATTACGGATGCCAACGTCTGTAATGATGGTAGCTTTGTTTGTGAATTACGGATGCCAACGTCTGTAATGATGTTAGCTTTGTTTGTGAATTACGGATGCCAACGTCTGTAATGATGGTAGCTTTGTTTGTGAATTACGGATGCCAACGTCTAGTGATCGTAGCCTTGTCTGTGAATTACGGATGCCAACGTCTGTAATGATGGTAGCTTTGTTTGTGAATTACCAATGCCAACGTCTGTAATGATGGTAGCTTTGTGAATTACGGATGCCAACGTCTAGTGATGGTAGCTTTGTTTGTGAATTACGGATGCCAACGTCTGTAATGATGGTAGCTTTGTTTGTGAATTACGGATGCCAATGTATGTAGTGATGGTAGCTTTGTTTGTGAATTACGGATGCCAACGTCTGTAATGATGGTAGCTTTGTTTGTGAATTACGGATGCCAATGTATGTAGTGATGGTAGCTTTGTTTGTGAATTACGGATGCCAACGTCTGTAGTGATGGTAGCCTTGTTTGTGAATTACGGATGCCAACGTCTGTAGTGATGGTAGCCTTGTTTGTGAATTACGGATACCAACGTCTGTAATGATGGTAGCCTTTTTGTGAATTATGGATGCCAACGTCTGTAGTGATGGTAGCTTTGTTTGTGAATTACGGATGCCAACGTCTGTAGTGACGGTAGCCTTATTTGTGAATTACGGATGCCAACGTCTGTAGTGATGGTAGCTTTGTGAATTACGGATGCCAACGTCTGTAGTGATGGTAGCTTTGTGAATTACGTATGCCAACGTCTGTAATGATGGTAGCCTTGTTTGTGAATTACGGATGCCAACGTATGTAGTGATGTTAGCCTTGTTTGTGAATTACGAATGACAACGTCTGTAGTGATGGTAACCTTGTTTGCGAATTAAGGATGCCAACGTCTGTAGTGATGGTAGCTTTGTGAATTACGTATGCCAACGTCTGTAGCGATAGTAGCCTTGTTTGTGAACTATGGATGCCAACGTCTGTAGAGATAGTAGCTTTGTGAATTACGAATGCCAACGTATGTAGTGATGGTAGCCTTGTTTGTGAATTACGGATGACAACGTCTGTAATGATGGTAGCTTTGTGAATTACGGATGCCAACGTTGTAGACGCCGTCTGGTGCACTCAATTAAAAAAAGAATACCGTTATATAGATAGATAGATTCTTTATTATCCTCCATTATAGGAGAGCTATCACATACATTTCAATTCCATAGAGCTGGTTAACTTTAGTAACTATATTCATGAAGCTTTATCCCTTCGTAATTCACTTGTTTAGGATATATGAGTTACCAGTTAAATACTCCCTACACTTTTAATACAGTCATGATCATGTTTTGCATATTCTAAAATCCATCATGACATTGTCATTATTTTTCCATGTATGTCCATAATCATTACATCATTTGTCCATCCTCATCATGATTGCATATATCATAATATTGTACTATATATATTGTATAAATATGTTTTAATGTTACAGACGAGAAACTGTAAAGTTTAAGTCTTAATAAAGCATTCTTCTTCTTCATGTAATTACAAAAACAAACAACATGAAAAACAATATAACAGACATTCAACATTGTTTGCGAATTAAACCATTTATGAATAACAGATACAGTAATGGTGGACTTTTGCCTCCTTGACGCATACCCTGTGTTACGTCAAACAAGTCAGAAGTAAAATTGCGGTTGCGCACGCAACTTCGCATAGATTTGTACATTTGAAGGAATGAACCAAATGAGTGTCGATCAATTCCAGAATCCAACAACTTATATAAAAGGCCATCATGCCATACGATATCAAACATTTGACGGGCGTCTAGATAGCAGACATATACCTTACTTCTGTTTTCTTTTCCAAAGATGATGCTCTCTTTTAGTACAAAGGACGTGATGGTACAACCTAGTTCTTTTTGGAAACCGCCTTGTTGACAGCTTAAGGTCGATAATATATTTGATTCACACCTTTCTAAAAGTATATATTCATACACTTTAAGCAAGCAAGATGTGAGAGAAATTGCCCGGTAATTTGGTTCTTCTTTTCTTTTTTCCCACCATTATGCATAGTAATTATGACACTTTTATTCATCTCATAAAGAATATATGTTTGTGTGTTTTATGTTTATTTATCGTCGCTACCGGTTGCCCATATGAGCGACGCCTCCTGAAGAGATTAGTTATTTTAGATTTTGGAGGATAGTGCATGATACAGACAGAGACCAATTCCAGAATCTCCACTGGTTCTTTTACGTACATGGTGTAAAGCACTGACACGAGACCTCGGTTTAACGTCCCATCTGAAAGACTGTTAATTTTATTAGAGTCAGACGGGGTATATATATTTTAAGTTCAACATCACATTATATAGTTGTGTTATGGCACGTACGAGTAATGTCTCACTACTTTAGATGTTCATAATAAATTTGGTCATGTCCACAACTCTTGCCTTTTTACAAGACTTAATTGCTTTAACAATGTTTTCTTCAGTGACTAGGGTTAAACATTCATCATCGATATGTAATTCGGATGTGTATTGCAATAATCGCGATTCAATCTCGTTTCTCCATTGCGAGTCAAAGCTCGCTTCTCACCAATGCAACCCGGGTTCCATCCTGTGACCGGGAAGTATGTGAGATGGTACGATGGTCGCCAGATCGGACATATGGATTTTCTCTGGGTACTCCAGTTTCCTCCCACACGAATGACCACATTTACGCTTTCATCAGCGCCAACGAGAGTGATTAATATAAGTTGTTAAAATTTGCTTCGCAATCATTGTAAAATAATTTAAATACATATGGTTTAAACTTAAGTAAACAAACCGGTGCTCAAAACCATTATTCTTCTTCACGTTTAAATAGGATTCCAGCTAATTTATCAAACAAATGCACTATTCATTAGAAGTAAACTAACATGCTTAAGATAAAACATTTTTATTATTTTTTTATTTTATACTTTATTTATTTTACAACGATTGCGAAGCAAGTTTTAACAACTTATATTAATCACTCTCGTTGGCGCGGATGAAAGCGTAAATGTGGTATAAGATAACACTTTCTATACAGTATACACAGCAAGTAAATCAATGTATGACTGATTTCCAAAGAACCTGCGGTAAACCCAATTACCCCTGTCATACTTCAATTCCCAAATATGTATTCATACTCCTATGAAATAAGGGAGATAACAAACTTTATGAAATTACTTTAAAATAACAAGATTAGTTTCTCTTAATTACATACTGTCGCAGGTGTAATAATTTTGTATATGATTTCTTAATAATTAAAACTAACTATATGAATTTATTTAACGTCGCTACCGCATAACTGCATTTGGGCGACTAATTATAACAATTGTAAATGTTAAGCTATATAAGACCGCCTCCGTGGTCGAGTGGTTACGGTCGCTGACTTGTATACCACTGTAACCTATCATCTCTGATGGTCACGGGTTCGAGCCCCGCTCAGACCGTGTCTCATTTATATGAAAAAGTTGGCAGTTTCTTACGGAGGTTGGTGCACCAAGTACTGGTTAACCGCTGGAGCCTGCCCAGTTAAGGTGTTGTTAGGTAAACTGCCCGTCGCTCAAATGGGCAACCGGTAGCGACGTTGATAGGTTACAGTGGTATACAAGTCAGCGACCTTAACCACTCGACCACGGAGGCCAATAAGCCTTTGGCTTGTTTTTATGCATGTTTCTGATTTGCACTCATTATCTGTGTTATATTTATTGATGTATGTATTCATTGTATTTTTTATAAAACTTGCAAGAGGGTCAGTTTATTGTGTACACAAGGGTATTTATTATATCGTTTCCTTGCATTAGTGTAACTTTGCTTGGCCTTTTTTGCAGTCAGGACCACACCATTTATGTTTGTTACTTTGAAATGGACTATATGTTTTATGTTTAGTTTTTAGTTTAGTTTATTTTATTAAATTCCAATAGGCTGTCAAGCCCATGAGGACATATATACATATTATATACAGTTAGCGAAAAATTTATGTGTGTGTGACAGTTGATAAATTAGTGATGTTCTACCTGTATCAATCAATACTTAATTGTGTTCAACCTATAAATGCAACGTGACATTGGTATCGTGTTTATTTTTATTGGTTTTCTGTTGATGAGAGCTAGTAGAGACCAGGATGTAAAGATGGCGGAAAAATTTTACTCTTGAATTTTACGAACTTTTTATGAACTTTTATGCTATTTACCGAAGCAATTCCTTTATATTTACACGAGGATCTGTAACAGTCTAAGTGGTTTGACCATCATTGAAAGTGTTGTACTGTGGTTTTGTGAGAATTTCTCCCGGTTTGAACAATATCATTGGCACTGCATAAATTGCATCCATTGACTTTGATTGAGTGACTTTGTTTAATAGTTTGTAAACAAATACGTTGAATGAACACTGGATTTTTTTACCAACTTTGACTCTTATATATACACGGTTCTAACTACAGCGTTTACAACTAACTTTTTACAACATTATTATCGATTTTATTTTTACATGGATTCACGTGGATGTACCGTGTATGGAACGGTTTTAGTGTCATAAATATTTTTTTTATGTGAATACGGAAGGATTTTAGTCCCACAGCAAACTTTTACCAGTTTACACCGCGAATCGGTGGACTCACCGGGCTATCACCTGTTGGCACAGTGTATATACCCAGCTTACAATATTCTCCACCTTTAAAACTGCCCATAGTAGTAACCCCAACCCATCGATGCAATGAGGCAGGACCATGCTGGGTCCCGTTCCAGAAGCAAAATCTCCGGACCTTCCCGTAGAAGGGTAACTTCACGGGGTGAACCGAAGAGCTCGTACGGCTAGAAAAGATTACCGGCAGATGCTGAGCTACACGATACACCCAGAGAAGGCCCTCAACAAGAAGCAGAAGGCATGTGACCGCCCACCACTGATTATCAAGACGTGTCAAGATGGACAACTGTCACTCCGTTTTAGCGCTGCTGCCTTTGAAATGTTCCGAAGCAACTTGGCGGAAGCCGCCAGAAGAGAATCCCTGCAGCTAGCTACCAGGCACGACACAGATCAGTCTAACCACATCGTTCAAGACGTCATCACAGTGACACACCCAGACGGTCGCCTTGCTACCATCAACCTATACAGAACAAACTCCACCTGCCTCATCAATGGAGCAGTACATATAGTTTACCCTGTTCTGCGGATGATGTGTACCATGCTGGAGACCAACAATGTATATGATGTGGACCAACCAATGAAAGCAGAGATCGAGAAACACATACAGAATAGCAGCAAGGAGAACCCACCCCGAACAGAAAGCCTTCCCGGACCGGGTGATGATGACAAGTGCATGAAATGCTCCCGTGCAGCGAGATCCAAAGCAGTGTACTGCACGACAGGGCGCCACTGGATCCACCATAACTGCGACCGTTTGAACAAGAAGGATGTGGCCGAGCTGTATCCAGATATGCAGTACACCTGTAAGCAGCATGTGACACAGGCAACTGCTGGACCCAAGCAAGTTCTCAACGCACTTATGCCACCAGACCAACCAACGAGGGTAGCCGATTCCACGCCACCTCGAATGTCAAGGCCAGATACCCCGACGAACCACACCGATGCATCTGCAGTGCACAAGGCCACCCGAAATTGTGCACCAGATACAATTGTACCAACCGACACACCAGACCCAGATAATGAATGTACAGCCTGTGGAAACCAATGCCCGAGAACACATGGCATATTCTGCACATACAGCACACACTGGATCCACTACACCTGCACCAACTTGACCAAAGATGAAATTGCTTACTGGGAATCAACAACGAGTACCAGCGATGACTACGTATGTACACCATGCAGATCTATTATGGACGATGCCCGAGAGCCACCCCCAAATGTATCTACACGCACAAGTACAATATTAGTACCACCGGCAACAGATCCTAAAGTATCCATTGATGCCCATCATGAGGGAAACTCCACAAAACCAAAAGAAGCAGCATCAAAAACAGCAGACGTGGCAAATAAACCTCCCATTCCTAACCGGGTCAAGAACCTGAGCCACCAGAAAACGGTGACGAAGACACCCTTGACTGCAAGGCCTGACACAAATGATGCACAGTCTTCGGAGAGAGTTATTGTCCCACACCATGAACCAAATCCAAGCACATCACTCGTGGTAATAGACGCAGTGAACCAATGTCATCCAACACAAGGAAAAGACTTGGAGTTGGAGCAGAAACTGAAAGACGTCAAGAAGAAGAACATTGAATTGACCAAGCGGGAGAAACAGGTGAAGCAGCGCGAAGTTGAACTGAATGAGACCACACAACAGCTAGCCCACCTGAAGACACTGGTAACATCATTGGAAGTGAAAATCAAACAGACAAGACAAGAAAACTCGCTGCTGCGGACACGAGTACTCCTGGCCACAAATGACGAAAACAACGATGTACCAGCAACACCGGCTCCAGCAAGCGAGAACACACGTGCATGTTGCGGTGCAAACAGAACTCCACATGTGACATATGTGATGCCCCAACAAATACAGCCGTCATGTGTTCCCCCTCACCCAGAGTCAACAAAAAAGGACACATCAGACGAACTGCAGACCCTCAAGGACTTGTTGTCAGCAATCCTCATACAGAACCAACCTCTTCTAGCTGCCGCCACCACACATAAACCAACCTCCCCACGTGCCTCCCCAAGTCCAAGCCTGGAACGCCAAGTATTTGAGTACAACCACCGTTCACCGTATGCCTGGACACCATCAGATCGCCACCTGTGGGGATTGCCGAGAGACCAGCGACCAGTAAGACCGGCAAGTGACCAACAATCCTGGAGATCATCATCACACCAGGGGAATGATACCGAGTCATGGCAACCACCCGGAGACCGGAAGTCATGGGTTCACCGTCCTTGGACAGCACACCGGGACCAAAAAGCATACAGATCCTCATGGGACAGACCAAGAACCGATACACGGCGTTCACGGGAGCGAGATTCTTGGAGATCACCAAGGCACACCAGGAGACATTACCACCAAAGTCATAACCACAGAGCTGACCACCATGAGCGTAGCCCACATCCCCATAGAGAAGGAAGTGACACTGCCGGCAGAAACCATACAGTTCCTATGCCGACCATCTCCACTCCTCCACCCAACAACACCCTCGAACCTGCTGGACCGAAGGACAATGTACCCACCACTGTAAGTGACATCCCTGCTTATGACGTCATCCTGGACACACCTCTCATCATGCTTACTGACCCCCTGTGGTATGAAGGTACATGCTTGAGAGATCCCGACCTTCTACTGGAGTCCACTGAACCCACTACTGAGACCCAACACACACAAGGCCACGAACAAACCCTCCTGGATTCAACAGCCCATGAGGACATTCCGGAAGCACTGATACAGCCACTCACTCCAATTCCTGTCATGGCCGCCATGGCCACCCTAACAACAACACCGTCTTTTTTAGAGATGTTCTGCCCATTCACCAGGCCCCCGGACACCACAATGGTATGTCACTCGTCACCTTCAACATAGACGGCTTCAACTCCAACCAAGTACACCTTCACCACCTCTCAGAATCGGCTGACTTCATATGTTTACAAGAACATTGGCTATACCATTATGAGGGCCACCAGCTGGAGACGGCCATTCCGGGATACTCTGCCATGGTGAAATGTACAGATGATGACAATCCCCTACCACCCCACTACCGACCGCCCATGGGGAAAGCTGGTGTTGCAACCCTCTGGTCCTCTAAGTTTGATGCCATTGTAGAAGCAGTGGAAGATGGAAGTGATCGTACCATTGTACTCCTTGTCCAGTCTACACCCCCAGTTTGTATAGTCAACACTTACATGCCAACAACGGGGTCACCTGATCACAACATACGCTACCTGGATATGCTGGGAGAGGTCCGAGAGATCATCATTAAGTACTCCGACACGTACATCATGATATGGACTGGTGATGTGAATGCTTCCTTCCAGAGAGCTCAACCAACGCAGAGGGACCAGACGTTCATCAGGTTCTGTGCAGAAATGGGACTTGAATGCAGCCCAGGTATAGGAACAACGCCCACTTTCCACCACAGTTCAGGCTCTACCTCACAAATAGATCACATCCTACACCTGTCATGGCAGAAAACCATCCTGACGTCTCTCGAAGTTGAGTCACGGGCACCAACAAACACCTCCCCGCACGACCCCGTCTTTGGCCTTCTGCAGATTTTGTCATCATCCAAGCGTGAGGCCCCAGCTTGTACCGAAAGCAGATGTCTTCGTCCAACGCTTGACACCACAGACATCCCGTCTTTCCAAGAAGCTACAGATCTAGCTATCACAGTTCTTCTGGACAATGCTGACATCCCTGTTGACACAATGATTTCCAGAATCCACGCAATCCTTATTGATGCTGCCAAAGAAACAACTCGAGCCAGAAAACCAGCACATCGCAAGAAAACCTGGTCCCCTGCCATTACACAGTGCAGTAAAGACAGTAAAGCGGTCTTTGCAAGATGGAAGTCTGAAGGGAGACCAACTAGCCCATTAACGCCCAGCTATATCCAGATGAAAGCGACCAAAAGAGCTCTCCGTACCGAACAGAGGAAATCCACTGCCATGGCCCGTACCAAAGAACTAAACGAAATCATGGAAGCATCACCTGGGAATCAAAAACTCTTCCACAGACTTATCAAGAAGCAGCGACGACGCCCCAAAAGATCACCAGATGACCTGCTGTTCGATAACCCCATATCTGGTGAAGATATCCCTGCAGCATGGGCAAACTATTTCCACGACCTTGCAACCCCTAAAGAAGACCCAGATTTTGATGATGACCATTGGCACTCTGTCCAGCTTCAACTCCTACTGATGGAATTTATCCAGGAGAAGAACCTTCAAGCGGTCGAAATAACAGAGTCCCTTGTACAACAGACTGTCTCACAGCTCAAGCTTGGAAAGGCAAATGACATCGCCGGCATCACTGAAGAACACCTACGTTATGCAAGCCCATCCCTCTACAGAGCTCTAGCCACATTGTTCACTAGTATCGTCTCCACTGGTCAGGTCCCAAGTATGCTGAAAACTGGTTTGGTCCACCCGATACCCAAAAAAGGGAAGAATCCGAGACGCCCAGATAGTTACAGACGCATCACCGTCACTTCAATCCTAGGGAAAGTCCTGGAAAAGATTCTGATGAACCCGTTGAAAGCCATCCTTGCCCCGACACAGAGTCACCAACAAAGAGGCTTCACTGATGCGTCATCATCGAATGGTGCTGCCCTGATGATATCTGAAGCCATCCAGGAAGCCAAGTCGTCCAAGAAGCCGCTGTATGTCACCTACCTCGACGCCAGTAAGGCCTTTGACGTCACATCACATGCCTCCGTCTTCACAAAGCTCCACGCACGCGGCGTTGCTGGTAACCTGTGGTGTACCTTGAGGGACTGGTATGTGGACCTAACATCACAAGTGCTGTGGAAGGGCAAGCTATCCTGTCCGTTTACAGAACTCCAAGGTGTCCGGCAAGGCGGTATTCCATCTACCGAGCAGTATAAAGCTCATACAAACGAATCTCTCAAGCTCCTGGAGGCAGAGGGCGTTGGAAACCACATCGGGAGCGTGTACATCGGGGCGCCGACATGTGCAGACGACATCGCCCTCTTGAATACGAGCATTACAGACCTACAGTTCATGAACAGCATAATGTTAGCCGAAGCGAACAGAGACCGGTACCACTTCAGTAGGACAAAAACAAAAGTCCAGGTCTACAATTCCCCGATTACCCCCGAACAATGGGATGACATTGCTCCCTTCACCATGAGCTCGGATCCAATCGAGATTGTCCCAAAACAAGACCACCTCGGCATCACACGATTCTCCAACCCACGTTCCATGGACCAGTTTACGAAGAATCGCCTGAGAACCGGCATCAATACCAGCGTTGCTCTTTTTGGTGCAGGGTTCCACGGCTCGAACGGAGTAAACCCGGTTGTTTCTGCGAAGCTTTGGAATGCATATGTCCTCCCAAGAATGACTTTCGGCCTAGAGACCCTACTACTTCCCCAACAGCTCATTAACGACTTCGAATCGTACCAGTACAACACACTCCGGCAAATTCAGCACCTACCAAGGAAGACCTCCAAGGCGGCTGTGCTCCTACTTCTGGGACTCTTACCGATGGAGGGGTACCTCGACAAGAAGACCCTTGGTTTCTTTGGCCACATATCCAGACATGATGACACCCTTGAATATGACGTTGTCTCTCGTCAAGTGGCCATGAAGGACCTTGATTCCTCCAGTTGGACGTCCCACATCAGGAAACTCCTGGCCAAGTATGGTCTGCCAACAGCTTTTGAAGTTCTTGCCGACCCGCCTACCAAGTCTTCATGGAAGCTGCTCGTGAAATCCAAGGTCGCCACCCACTGGTATGAGAGTCTCATCCAGGAAGCCACCCAGCAATCCTGCTGCAGATATATCAACACCAGTGCCTGTAGAATGGGAAAACCCCATCATCTCTGGGAGTCGACGAGCAACACTGTCCTGGACGTCCATCGTGCTTCCGTCAAAGCGAAGCTGCTCACTGGGAAGTACCCCCTCCAGACCACCGTGGGAAGATATGCTGACCAGAATGGCTGCTTCACCTGCCAGCTGTGTTCCACTGAAGTCGAAACAAGATCGCACTTCCTAACCAGCTGTATAGCCCTGGAGAACACCAGACAGAAGTGGCTCACAGCCCTACTCGAGTACCTCCAACAGTGTAACCCCCCGGAAGATCCAACCCTCGATATGACTGACCCGGATGTACTGACACAGCTGATCTTAGACCCGTCCATATCCCTACTGATGTCACCCGATCAGACGAGCAAGGCCGAGTCTATCACCAGGAACCTCTGTTATGCCCTGCACGTTCATCGATTCCACATCCTCCAAACCCTTAATATTGACGCGAGCGGGGAAATACCTGTGCCAAGGTGTGCTGAGCCCTAATCTCAGTGTTTATAGACAGCGGATGCAGTAGCTGTGATACTGCAGTTCTCCTAGGAAAGGAGGAATTTACTACAACAAGCAAGCAAGTTGATACGCACATATCACGTTTCACCAGTGCGTAATTGACTGACTGATACGTTTATTTAAAGTCGACATGTGACTGCTTGCATTGTCAATGTGAGGGGGTTATGCACGCACTGACCCAGTATAGCTTGCAACCACCAATAGTATAAGAGCTTGTATGAAAGAAATTAGTAACAAGCTCGCTGGTTGGCTAATACATTAACATCTCATCGTTGGGATGGTATATGGGCACTTTTTCAATACCCAAACAGAGAAAATATATATTTCATGGATACAATGTAGTGTTTTTCTTAGACAAGTTCATTTATATTAGGTCAAACGAGCTATTGATAGGATATATTATACAGTGCAACAGGTAACATTGTCAAGGTGATATTCCACTAATATTTTATTATATTTCTGTAAATGTCTATTGTCAAGGTGATATTGCCACTAATATTTTATTATATTTCTGTAAATGTCCATTGCCAAGGTGATATTCCACTAATATTTTATTATATTTCTGTAAATGTCCATTGTCAAGGTGATATTCCACTAATATTTTATTATATTTCTGTAAATGTCCATTGCCAAGGTGATATTCCACTAATATTTTATTATATTTCTGGCGTCGCTCATATGGGCAACCGGTAGCGACGATAAATAAACGTAAAACACACACACCGTAGTTTCATTCACCAGACATACATAGCCGAGTTCACATCGCTTACACGAGAACGATAAACGCTGAGATAAATGATATTACTAGATGATGATGATGATTGAGCTTATTTACCCTCGCCGCCGGCGAACCATATGGGCGAGCGTACTAAGAAGTTTAGTTATTACTCATAGATTATAAACTAAGGTGATTAAGTTGTGTGTGTTAATAATACGATTTGAATGCTCAGCCCGGCCATAGATTAGGCTACAAGCATCAGAATGTATAGGGTCAGTACAGGAGTCACTCTATACTGTCTCACATCTCATATTCATAAATGTATGAATATGTTTGATGTATAATATTATTTGCATGCTCAGCCCGGCCATAGATTAGGCTACAATCACCAAATTATATAGAGTCGGTACAGGAGTCACGCTGTACTAACACGCATCTTAATTCTATAATGTGTGAATTAGATGAGTAATGTTATTTGATAACTCAGCCCCACCATAACTTAGACTACAAGCATCAAAATACATAGGGTCTGTTTAGGAGTCACTCTAAACTGTCCTCGTATCTCTTGTAATTATATATCTTTTCCATGTTCGATGATCTCTATGTCCTCGCACGCGACGCGCGACCAATGGCAGCATTCGGTGAGTTATCTTCCCAAATGATCCATAAGAGGGCGCTGCGGGCAAGTAGGTCCATCATGCGGATTACTTTCGGAATTATCGTAGTGACTAAGCTGTCATTGTTCACTACTCAAGCGGTTGACAGCTTTATTTTATGCTAATTGATGAAATACAGTGTTCTATCAGTGAGATATAATCGATTATATCTCACTGCCGGACTACTTTTTTATTATCTCCCTTCCCAATACACTATTCTTGCAGTATTACTCTCCCTTTAAATGCTTAGACAACAACAAACAACAAATCAACCGTCTGCTATTGAATAATAATATATAAACAATTAATAGCTCTAACAAAATTTAAATAAATAAAAATGGAATCTAACAATATTGAGGTTTTATATGTAAAATAATTTTATCATCCGATGTTGTTGTTTTTTCACAAACTTGCACCGTGTCATTTAATGTTCACCGTTTACCTGGCTTCAATGACACTATTTACCTGTATTATTGTTTTTGTTATGAAACAAATCAAAAGCGAAATACAACTGACAATGTCTCGAATGTTGTCACTGTAAATTGAAACAATAAATCCAAATTAAATTAAGGCCTGCACTGGCTCTGTGCGTCTAACAGTCGTGTAAAGCTGTGTAGCATAATTCTACAAAGGATTTGGGCAACAATGTAATGCCGCCTTGCTCTTAATTATCACCTGCTCAATATAATAAGCATTCATAGTGTGTTCCGTGTTTGCACACTAATCAAACATTAAATAAACAAACAACAAGCTTGTATGATTCTCCAGTTCGAGATATTAGTCACGCGCGACACGATTTCACCTTGACCCGAGTAATTTTCCAAAAATAGTATCGGGGGAATTTCCAATTTTCGGATATTTTACAGATTTTCGCCGTTTTATAATTTTCGCCAAACTGAGTTTTTATTAGTTAATTTTGTAATATTGTAGCCATTAAACTGAGTTTTTATTAGCCAATTTTGCAATATTGTAGCCATTGGCGAGGCTGGCGATTGGCGATTGTTCATGTATTTTTCCTCGATTCAACTTTAAATTCAAGATGGCGGCAGATTTGTGTATTCATCTGCGCAAAAACACGGCGGCCAGCTATTTTAATGTTTTCATTGTTTTTCACCAATTATCATAAAATAAAAAGAAAATTTGTTTGTTTTGAGTGAATATGTAATATATCTCACCTCGAAGTGAGAAAATTTTCATATTTTCACTCGCGCTACGCGCTCGTGAAAATATTTGAAATTTTCTCACTTCTCAGTGAGATATATTCCATATTCACTCAAAACAAACAAATATCCTCTATTTATTTAAGTGTTAAATCATGCCTGAAACGACGTGTGTTGTACCAAATTGTTCTAAAAAGGGGACACATCGCTTCCCCAAAGACAAACAACACAAAGATGCGTGGATACACGCTATAAAACGTGCAAAATCCAAGTTTGAAAATTGGTCGCCGCCGAGCAAATTTAGCTATGTTTGTAAACAACACTTCAGAGCTGATGACTATTACGGAATCACGTACGCTGGTAAGTACATTGACAAAGTATATTATTCACGTTGTTGTATTAATAGAATTACGGCTGATTCGGACCATGGCTGATTCAGACCATGGCCGGTTCGGACCAGATCAGTGGGCGATTCGGACCACTTGAAAAACTTATTTATTATTATAAAAATGCCATTGTTTTTATACTTATCCAGATATGTATACTTATTACTTAGAAAACTTGTTTTATTTCCATTTAGACGATAAAGGGTTGTGCATATTTTATATTAATGAAATATTTAACTCGGACATCAGTGTCTGATTTCGGACCAGATCACTGGCGGATTAGGACCAGATCAGTGACAACATTCTGCTGTATCTGTAAGAGTGCTTTTTATATTATATTTTCAGGTACTGAACGACATAAGACAGCATTGAAGAAGACGGCTGTTCCTAGTATATTTTCTTGGACTTGCCCAGATAATCTAGCAACATCAGAGAAAAGATCTAGCAGATACAATGCTCAAGTAGTCAAAAAAAGGAAGCTTTTCGACAACATTTCAAATACTGAAATAATGGAAAGCAAACAGTTTATTGCTACCAAGCTTGATATGGTGCCTCTTGATGAATTAGATTTTGTTGGTGCTATGGAAGAAGTTGTTGATGGTGCTCAACTGGAAATTTCAGAACCAGAAACTGTGGAAATTAACCAAACTGAGGATAAAACGACTGCGGATATTGAAACTCAAACTTCAAAGGCCCCAATGTACTCTATTTATAATTTTGAAAAAGATGATGCTGCCGTTCACTTTTACACTGGTTTAGAAAACTATTTGAAATTTGTATTTGTATTAAA
This sequence comes from Archivesica marissinica, assembly GCA_014843695.1. Lineage (NCBI taxonomy): Eukaryota > Metazoa > Mollusca > Bivalvia > Venerida > Vesicomyidae > Archivesica > Archivesica marissinica. The sequence continues at coordinate 50,598,890 of CM026400.1, forward strand.
CACTTTAGGACCGGCTGCATATTGTCTTAGATATACCACAATGTGACCACCATGAGTGTACCTGACCAATGTGACCACCATGAGTGTACCTGACCAATTTTTTCTGGTCCTAATAAAATTAATAAGACATACAACTAACTTTGAACTTTCAAGAATGTTTGGGGTAGCAGAAAGTGTGATTTGTAATATATTTGCTACATGGATTATTTTCATGTATAGACAATGGAGAGAAGTGGACATTTGGCCATGTCAGCGTCTGGTGAGGTATTTTGCACCAACCAGTTTCAGAAGACATTATCCAAATACGCGAATAATTATTGACGGAACTGAATGCCCGATAAAGAAACCAAAGAACCCGACAGCACAACAGGCAACCTTCTCCACATACAAGAACCGGAATACTGTGAAGGTCCTTGTTGGAGCTACACCAGGAGGACTGGTTTCATATGTGTCACCATCATATGGGGGATCTACTAGTGACCGCCAAATAGTGGAACGGAGTAAATTACTCAATATGTGTGAACCAAATGACAGCATAATGGCGGATAAATGGTTCAATGTGCAGGATATTTTTGCACCAAGAGACATTTTAATTAACATACCGACATTTTTCAAGAAAAAAAATAGAATGTCGGGAGAAACAGTCATTAGAGACCGTAAGATTGCAAGCAAACGTGTGCACATAGAACGTATACTTGGCCTAGCAAAAACATTTAAAATATTAACTCAACCATTGAGTGCTACCGAGACAAAGTTGTCCACTGAGATTATATTCACTTGTTTCATGCTATGTAATTTCAGATCTAGTATTGTTTCCAAATATGCATAGTTTGTGGAAGTCGTGATAAATATAAGTTGTGAGAACTTGTTTCGCAATCTAGCTAAAATAAATTTGTATGAACTAAATACAGTATGACTATCAACCTTGCAGTGGACAAAAAGGCAGAACAAATTATTATACAGTGCAGTATAAGTTTGTTTAGTTTATACAAATTTATTTAGCTCGATTGTGAAACACGTCCTTACAGCTCTCACATCTCATTCCTGATGGAAGCCGTCGCCACAAGATCGAGGCATGTGGAATTTAAATGCCGCGCCCCAGGGAATAATCGTAATGGCTACAGCTGGGCTCAAACTGGGGGGGGGGGATTCACATCTGAAGCGGGGAAAAACAAGATGTGTCTTCTTGTTATAATTATAAGTAAATAGTCTTGTGTGGTGTGTATAAATAAAATACTGTTTAAGCTAATTCAATACCGTATGTTGTTTTTGCCTATAGATAACTTTGTTAAAAGTTGATTTGAAATGTCCAGTGTTGCTTAAGTGACTTTTTCAGGTCACTTGTTTGAGTAAAATTGTGACCCAAGTTCCTCAAAATACAAGAAGTCATTGTTGTATTCAATATTATTCATTTATACATAAAATAATAACAATAATTTACATATACATACATACATGTAGAGTACAATATTGAATAGTGCCTGTTTGTGATCTCAACATTCAACTTCTATTGAATAAGTTTCTTCGTTAAATTGTCAGTTGTTTGTCTATAATGCTATGAAATGTACATGTACTGCCAGTGCATGTCTAGTTCATTAAATCTAAAGTTCCTCGCGGTAGAAGTGTTTTGACAAGATTGCCGATCTGAAGAAATTCCTGTAAAACAACTCCAGTTTTTCAGTCATTCCTGAAATGAATTTGTCATCTCTTTGTATCCGCACATATTTCACATCTGAAAGTGTGTATACAATAAGATCACAAAACTGTCTCTTTGCACAGAACAGCTGACCTTGAATCTGATAATAATATGGGTGGGTTGTGCTCTGTCAAATTTCCATCAGCAGCCTTCATATATGGAACAGTTCTTGGGCTGATGTCCTTGTTTCTGGCCGAGAATGGGCACTTCACTTCGCACAGAACACTGTCGCTCACAATTCCGTCGGGTGATGCTCCCAAGAAAGGAAGGGTCGTGGACACAAAAAGTCCACACTGTTTAACTTTAGCACCACTGTCACTTTCATACTTGTGAATGGCCTTTTTCTCAAACTTGTGGCCATGTTTCATTGCCTCATTTTGTTTGATAGAACTTGAATTCACAAGTGAGGCAGCATACCGGTGGTGGTTCGTTCTCTCCGTAACATGACAAATCCGGTGAAAGTTTGAAGATTGAATTCGCTTCTTCCTTTCTTCAAACCACCGGTCATTCTTGTCTTGACCACGTGTATACATCTCCAAGTATGCTTGCTCTTCCTCCGAGATTTCGGTTATTTTCATAGCCTTAAGAAACATTTCCTCTGGCGTTTCCTTTTGGTAGTCATGGTCCAATGCATATGCTCTAACATTTGCCGGTTCAAATGATTGGAATATTGGTGTTCGTGATATGCCTTTGAAGTTCATACATGTGTTGTAAAAGTAGTCTGTGTAATTTATGTTGTTTCGATATTGCTGCGGCCTTGGATCAAAAGTCTGAATGTCACATATTTCATCAGAGCCGGCAATATTCAAATCCCTAGATTTCAGTGGGGTTCCAGTATGTTTCTTCACCTTGTGAAATGATTGTAATTTCTCTGTGCATGACATTTCAACATTCATTTTACCGGTTGAAATGAATTTACAGCATGCAAACAGCACTGTTCGGACATGTTTACAATGAGCAGTAGGGCCTTCACCTGCACCACACTCGCACTGCGCTTCATTCACTTGACCATTTCTTTTCAGAGAAATGTCTACAAAATACGAGGTCTTCTTTCTCATCTCAGCCCAACACGCACTTCTCACATAGTCAAACTGGTCTGTTAGTAGTACAGACGTCTCTTTACTTGTTGTGTATACGTCATCACTTGTTGCGTATACGTCATCACTATAGAGCCTATTGATGATATATCGCGCAACTACCGATCTCTTTACTTGTTGCGTATACGTCACCACCACCACTACAGAACTCTTTACTTGTTGTGTATACGCGTCACTATTGGTAATAGCTTTATAAATAGCTATCTCGTACCATTCTATAAATATAGACTACGAACCGATCCATAAATAACCAACGCTTCTATATAAATATAGTCCGATTAGAACAGTCTCAGTACTCAAGCGGCTTCAACGAATATACGGGTAAGTTCATTATATTATTCGAGCTAGGCGTACGTTTTTATCGAGTAAGAAATCCTAATTACAAACTTAACCTATGTACGAAAATGAATAATATATATCCTTACGTATACTTCCATAAAAACGCGATAAATTATTAATAATCCGTAATATACGTTTTAGAATGGCATGTCACTAGACATAGCCATAGCGTATATGAAACACGAATAAAGTACACGTATTTTATCGTATAGAGTGATTCAACGATTAATATAAATGTCCGATTAGGCATTGTTCCATGCCCGTCTTCAAGATACGGAGCACAGCTACAACAGTACGATACATCTCAGTTTAAGCAACTCCCCCAACACCAGCAGTACACAAAATGAAGGCTAAATTCGTTTACATCAGTATTTACTACAAAATACGTCATTAGTTGCCTGGAATGCCATAGAAATACTTAAGCACTGAACCAAATGGTATCGATGTTATTTAATTAGTTTATACAAATTTATTTTAGCTCGATCAGGAATGACTACATGTATACATTCATTCCCACCAGTGAGAGTGATTCATATAAGTTGTTAAAGCTTCTTTTCCCAATTGGGTTTAAAGTCCCGTTTATGAAAATAAAAAAAATATTTAAACGTAACTATAAGTTAGTTCTAATATACGCGTATCGACGTCACGAGTCCGACGCTACCCTTCATTTTGATCTTTCGATATATCTATAATACCGATTATCTCCCTTTAATCGTAAATATGTTTGAAGAAAAATGAACTTTCGAGGAAACTGTCCGTGTTTGGTATCTTCGGAAAGATCTCGAAGAGACAATGACGAAACCGCGACTCAATTAATGGTCCGACCTCATACCGGAAGTAGCGATCCGAAAAACCGGAAGTACCGATATAAATTCGTTATAAAAGCTTTATTATAGGACCTATCTATCCGGGGGTTTCGATAAACGATTATACGTTCCGAGCCTAAGATTTTCAAAATGGAGGATAAAAATGGCAGCAAAACACTATATCGCTTATTAACGGTCCATTCGAATCGGTGTGTGCCATTTCTGTCCGTACCTACCATTAATTCTAATTACGTAGCTAATGTCCGTACACACTCCCTCTACGCATTCTCGTTATACCGATTATATTTATTATCTTCATTTCGATCTTAAGATGTTGATATTATATAATTCGTATAGGTACCTAAATATCCTTACACTTTGGCATCCGATACTTAAGTCGCTGAGCGTTTCCGGAATATTGCGTCAGTCAGTCGTTGGCGTAACGAAATCATGTCCAGACACGTATAGACCTATCCTATTAATGACCTAAGGTACTATAAATAGAAAACTAGTTGGAACGGGCTATTTATATTCATCCGATCAGAACGTATTGCTATAAATAACAATGACATACGTTACTATAAATAGAAAACTAGTTAGATCCGTTATTGCTATTTTTATTTATCCGAGGAGAGCGTATTGCTATAAATAACAATTAACTACGTTACTATAAATAGAAAACTAGTTAGAACCGGTATTGCTATTTTTATTTACCCAATGACGTTATAAACGACCGATCAGAATCCATGATAGTGACATATACCGATAAAATGATTATATTGCTACAATATATACACACTATCTCACCATATTTACGTACATTACAACAAGATACACACACTATCTCACCATATATACATACATTACTACAAGATATACGCGCTGACTCACCATATCTACATACATTCCTACAAGATATATCCACTATCTCACCATATCTACGTACATTAATACAAGATATACACACTATCTCACTATATATACACACATTACTACAAGATATACACGCTGTCTCACCAAATATACATACATTACTACAATATATACGCACTATATCACCATATCTGCATATATTACAACAATATATATCCACTATCTCACCATATATACATACATTTCTACAAGATATACACACTATCTCACCATATATACATACATTGCTACTAAATATACGCGCTATCTCACCAAATCTACATACATTACTACAATATATATCCACTATCTCACCATATCTACGTACATTACTACAAGATATACACACTATGGCACCATATCTACAAACATTGCTAAAAGATCTACACACAATATCACCATATCTACGTACATTCCTACAAGATATATCCACTATCTCACCATATCTAAATACATTTCTACAAGATATACACGCTATCTCACCATATATACGCACATTACTACACGATATACACGCTGTCTCACCATATCTACATACATTCATACAAGATATATCCACTATCTCACCATATTTACATACAGTACTACAAGATATACACACTATCTCACTATATATATATATATATATATATATACGCACATTACTACACGATATACACGCTGTCTCACCAAATATACATACACTACTACAATATATACACACTATATCACCATATCTGCATATATTACAACAATATATATCCACTAACTCACCAAATATACATACATTTCTACAAGATATACACGCTATCTCACCATATATACATACATTGCTACTAAATATACACACTTTCTCACCAAATCTACATACATTACTACAAGATATATCCCCTATCTCACAATATTTACATACATTACTACAAGATATACGCGTTATATCACCATATCTACAAACATTGCTACAAGATCTACACACTATATCACCATATCTACGTACATTCCTACAAGATGTATCCACTATCTCACTATATATACGCACCTTACTACAAGATATGCACGCTATATCACCATATATACGTACATTCCTACAAGATATATCCACTATCTCACCATATCTACATAAATTACTACAAGATATACGCACTATCTCACCATATCTACATTCATTACTACAAGATCTACGCACTATTTCACCATATATACATTCATTACTACAAGAAATACACGCTGTCTCAACATATCTACATACATTACTACAATATATACACGCTATTTCACCATATTTAAATACATTACTACAATAACTACACGCTGTCTCACCATATCTACATAAATTACTACAAGATCTACACACTATATCACCATACCTACATACATTCCTACAAGATATATCCACTATCTCACCATATTTACATTCATTACTACAAGATCTACACACTATATCAACATATCTACATACATTCCTACAAGATATATCCATTAACTCACCATAGTTACATACATTACTACAATAACTACGCGCTGTCTCACCATATCTACATACATTACTACAAGATATATCCACTATCTCACCATATTTACATACATTACTACAAGATATACACATTATCTTACAATACCTACATTCATTACTACAAGATCTACACACTATTTCACCATATCTACGTTCATTACTACAAGATATACGCGCTGTCTCGCCATATCTACATACATTACTACAAGATATATCCACTATCTCACCATATTTACATACATTACTACAAGATATACACATTATCTTACAATACCTACATTCATTACTACAAGATCTACACACTATTTCACCATATCTACGTTCATTATTACAAGATATACACGCTGTCTCACCATATCTACATAAATTACTACAAGATCTACACGCTATATCACCATATCTACATACATTCCTACAAGATATATCCATTAACTCACCATATTTACATACATTACTACAATAACTACACGCTGTCACACCATATCTACATACATTACTACAAGATATATCCACTATCTCACCATATTTACATACATTACTACAAGATATACGCATTATCTTACCATACCTACATTCATTACTACAAGATCTACATACTATATCACCATATCTACGTTCATTACTACAAGTTATACACGCTGTCTCACCATATCTACATACATTACTACAAGATCTCCACACTATTTCATCATATCTACATACATTCCTACAAGATCTACAAACTATTTCACCATATCTACATACATTAATACAATATATACACACTATCATCTCACCATATCTACATATATTACAACAATATATATCCACTATCTCACCATATCTACATTCATTACTACAAGATATACACACTATTTCATCATATATACATTCATTACTACAAGATCTACATACTAGTTCACCATATATACATTCATTACTACAAGATCTACACACCATATCACCATATATACGTACATTCCTACAATATATATCCACTATCTCACCATATTTACATGCATTAATACAAGATCTACACGCTATATCACCATATCTACATACATTCCTACAAGATATATCCACTATCTCACCATATATACATACATTGATACTAAATTTACACACTATCTCACCATATCTACATTCATTACTACGAGCTCTACAAACTATATCACCATATCTACATACATTCCTACACGATATATCCACTATCTCACCATATTTACATATATTACTACAATAACTACACGCTGTCTCACCATATCTGCATACATATCTACAAGATAAACGCACTATCTCATCATATCTACATTCATTATTGCAAAATATACGCACTATCTCATCATATCTAAGTACATTACTACAATATATAAGCACTATCTCACCAAATATACGTACATTACTACAAGATATACACGCTGTCTCACCATATTTAAATACATTACTACAATATATACACGTTATATCACCATATCTGCATATATCACAACAATATATATCCACTATCTCACCATATCTACATACATTTCTACAAGATATACACACTATCTCACAATATATACATACATTGCTACTAAATTTACACACTAGCTCACCATATTTACATTCATTACTACAAGATCTACACACTATATCACCATAATTACATTCATTACTACAAGATATATACACTATCTCACCATATTTACATACATTACTACACTAACTACACACTGTCTCACCATATCTACATACATTTCTACAATAACTACACACTGTCTCACCATATCTGCATACATTACTACAAGATATATCCACTATCTCACCATATTTACATACATTACTACAAGATATACGCGCTATCTTACCATATCTACATTCATTACTACAAGATATATCCACTATCTCACTATATATATATATATATATATATATATATATATATATATACGCACATTACTACAAGATATACACACTATGGCACCATATCTACAAACATTGCTACAAGATCTACACACTATATCACCATATACACATACATTCCTACAAGATATATCCACTATCTCACCATATCTAAATACATTTCTACAAGATATACACGCCATCTCACCATATATACGCACATTACTACAAGATATACACGCTGTCTCACCATATCTACATACATTACTACAAGATATACACACTATGTCACCATATCTACAAACATTGCTACAAGATCTACACACTATATCACCATATCTACGTACATTCCTACAAGATATACACACTATCTCACCATATCTACATACATTACTACAAGATATACGCACTATCTCACCATATCTAAGTGCATTACTACAAGATATACACACTATCTCACCATATATATATACACACATTACTACAAGATATACACGCTGTCTCACCATATCTACATACATTACTACAATATATACACACTATATCACCATATCTGCATATATTACAACAATATATATCCACTATCTCACCATATCTACGTACATTTCTACAAGACATACACACTATCTCACCATATATACACACATTACTACAAGATCTAAGCAATATAGCACCATATATACGTACATTATTACAAGATATATCAACTATCTCACCATATTTACATACATTACTACAAGACATATACAGTATCTCATTATATCTACATACATTATTACAAGATATACACATTGTCTCACCATATCTACATACATTAATACAATATATACACACTATATCAACATATCTGCATATATAACAACAATATATATCCACTCTCTCACCATAACTACATACATTTCTACAAGATATACACACTATCACAACATATCAATGTATATTACTGCAATAACTACACACTGTCTCAACATATCTACATACATTACTACAAGATATACACAGTATCTCGCCATATCTACATACAATAATACAAGAAATTATTCACCATATCATCATATATACGTTCATTACTACAATATCTAAACACTATCGCAGCATATATACATTCATTACTACAAGATATACACACTATATCACCATATCTACATATATTACTACAAGATATACGCGCTATAGCACCATATCTACATAAATCACGCATCTTCCAACACAAAACATGGATCATACCATAACATTAGGTCGTCAAAACATGTATTACACCGTAGCGTTTCAGTTTTTGTATCTAACGTTTCAATTTTTTGACAGTAACGTTTCAGTTTCTGACACGAGCGTTTCAGTTTTTGACACTAGCGTTTCAGTTTTTATCCGTTAACACGTAATTCTCCATAGAGCCCGTTTCAGTTTTTGACACTAGCGTTTCGGTTTCTGACACAAGCGTTTCAATTTCTGACACAAGCGTTACAGTTTTTGTCATTGTTATTTCAGTTTTTGTCTCCGCCGTTTCGATATTAGACGCTACAAGCCCATTTTGGTGTAGTTAATCTGAACGCGTTTAATTTTTTTATCAGCAGTCCGATCTGGCTCCTGATATAAAGGTGACGGTGTGGTCGGTGGTTTGCAGGCATCGCACAGCCACGGAAAGTCTTCACCCTGCTTTATGAACCGTCTGTATGTGGAACGCGACATGCCTGCAAGACAAAAGTTACAGTTATAGCAAGTGGTATTACATTTAAATTGCGCTACGCAGCGTATAGGTATCGGTGGCCATTGCGGTTTATGTATATTATTCATAGTTTAATGTTTCTGCGGATTAAGGCCCGTTATGTTGATGTTAAACAATAAGCTTAGTCCAACTACAAAAGAAGAAACCCAAGAGAAACCATTTTCTTCAGGACCCACGGAAATATATATAGATATATAGATATTATAACAAGTGTATCAATATCACTTTTCAGTGCACCGCGATTCAATATCCTTTCTAGCTGATTGCGCAAAAACTGCATATTGAACGAAATCCAAAGTCCATAATCAGCTATTTAAAGTGTAATTAGTAACGTCCGCAACTTTGTCATTTGCAAACTGCTTAGATAGGCTCCAAATTATGTATGGGTGTATAATAGATGATTGAAATAAAGAAAATGACAGTTAAAAGAGCTATAAATATAGAGCTATTGAATATATAAAATGGAGTGTTTGACCAAACTTATTTTTGCATCTAATCCACCTAAATTAAATTTCTATATTCAAAAACTTCTAACAATAAAATAGCACAATAATTATCCTATTGTATTGGATAGTACTTTAGCTGATTTTGACCCAGTACTTAAATATTCCCTAGTCTGCAAAATGTCATATTAAAGAAGAATTGAAATGGTCACATAAGTGCAAACAGTTCCACATTACAATGAATGAATGTAAAACACGCTAGAACAGTTTTGGTCAAGCAGAGTACTAGTAATTTATGCAGCGGTTTATAGGGACAGCGTTTGGACCAATCACGCACACGGCACGATGTAGTTTCTTTTAGTGTAAATTTTGGCCACCAGGGGGCGCATATGCCGGATTGCTTTCTGCACGATAATGCCTTGGCCGACTTCAAATTGAGCATTTTAACTTTAACACGACCACATGCTTTTACTAGTGAACAGCGGTGTGGTTTTAACTTTATATCCACGTATAATTATATATAAATGTATTGTTGTAAAATCGATTGGTAAAAGGAAACCCAGCGATTATGACGCCCCAAATATGAAACAAAATAAACGTCGAATCGCATAACTTTAACAGCGGCAGCGCATATATATATATCAACTCACAAACACAAGTGAATATTGTGTCAGATTAAACAGTATAAAAAAGTACGTACCTGTACCGCACACGCGATGCTGCCAGAGGTTACATCCATCACACAGAATAGCCTCCTGCCTTGGCCGTACTATCTGCCCACAACGCAGACATCCACATGGTTCGTAACCTAAGTCGTGTTGAACATCCATCGCCGAGAAAGAACTGGATTGTGGATTAGAGGCCCCCGTGGGCTTTATAAGACAGAGGGAAGCCACACAGGGGTACCAGGAAAGCCATTGGCCATGTATGCCACCTGCTGGTCCGATGCTTGTCCACCCCTCAGATCTGCTCCGATTGGACTTGGCATCAAATACTAATCAAATAGTTTAAAGCTTTCTTCGCTATAAATGATATGATATCCACTTTCACTGATAACATAATAAACCAGCTAGTAATATCAAATGGTAAGTATGATCATAGAACCTGCAGCTTTGTTCTGCAGCTGACCAGCCCCATAATAAACCCATATGATCTAATCGCTGTTGATAAGCCACTGGAGCCTCCTATAACACATCGGGTTATTATATATCCCTAATAAAACTCTATCATATATTTCGTATTGCGTTGTAACTTAGCCTAGGTGTAACAGTTTATTATATTTGTAAACCAGGCACACTAAATACATTTAGACAAGAATGACACAAGGCAGTTTTGTGTAAATGTGGGATATATATATTTATTCCCACTAACTAACACCGCCCCGGTCCAAACAGTACAAACATGTACATGTATACACATTGAATAATACTAGTATATATATACAAGGATTGTTCAGTACATAAACAGTGATCAATATGAATAACAGCAAGCAATAAACACAACCATGTATCAACGTTTATTTTTATCAAGTGCATATTAATAGTTAACATCGTCTGGGAGTGTATTATTCTCGTAACATTCAAGATCATCCAAGAAACTAAGGCGAGGATTTACATGATGAGAGGTATATATGTATGTCGCCGTTCCGACTTATTCATGGTGTCGCAGTTATGACCAACTCGACCGTCGCCGTTATGACCATGACCAAAAACAGAGCGTCGCCGTTATGACTATTTTACCTGTCGCCGTTTTGGTTTGTCGCCGTTATGACCGGTTACCGTTTCCGGCTGGATGCAGCATTTGTAAGGATGTTTTTCATTGGTAGAAAAACTATCCATTTTTTGGTCCTAGCTCGAACTGTTTACTGATTGGTTGATTTTGAAGCCTAGCTTAGAGCTACTTTGTGACCGCAAGAACCTGTACTAGTGTTAATATTACAAACTTTGATTGTGACTAAAATAATTACATACATTATGATTAAAATATACAATGTTTTAATGAAAACATTACGTCTAGCTTATAGTTATCTACACTTGAATATTTCATATCAATTCAAGAGGCTATATATAACCACAACATTCTGTAGATATATAATGTTGTGGTTCTATAATTCTATGTTAGAATTTTAAATGTTTGTGCCCAGATGATCTGTCTGCTGGTGTTTCTCAACAGCCTAATATGTGGTCTGAAGATACTTTGCGAACAAATATAAGCACTTCAGACACTTTCACTGAACCCAGGATACAATATGCTCCATTTATATATTTACAAGGGTTCAGTGTACACAGTAAAACTAAAGATGTATATGATGTACAAAAGGATGGAGTCTTTATGACATATTAGGCTATTATAGCAGATTATCATGTCCCATTCCCAAATATAGGCTGAAGATGAAAAGCCTCATGAATTTACAGTTAAAAGTCTCTCTGCCTGTGCGTTACAATAAAAAATGGTACTAAAAACAGTACTTCCATTTCCGCAGAAAATGTTCTGTATGTATATATAATTTTATGAAAAGCATAAAATGTTTTATGTACGAGAGTCATTATTTACAGAAGCCGGGACGTCCCCACCCTGGGTGATTATGTAAGGGAATTAGGCATGACCACGTTCCATCCAATCAAATGCATTGCGGTCACATGACACGTCCGGGCCAATCACCATCTAGGTGGGCCATTAATTCTTATATTTTGAAGAAGAAGCACTTACTGCGAAAAACAAATAGTTATTTGTGATATTTACGCGTTGTTCGTAAATTTGCAAGGTGAACATTAATGCAGAGCAGGTTTGTCTGCTCAGTTTGGCGTATTGCATAAAGGTGGCAACCGGGGATTTGCGTGAGAAATCTACGTTTTCATTAGCGACGCGCACATTTACCTAATTCGGAAATCGAACAAAGGCGAACACATCCAAGATGGCCGCTTCCACGACGGTAAAAATTCATGTGTTTGGCCATTCATTTGTTAGCCGGACAAAATCGTTTATACGGAATAAACAGGATCTTCGATTCGATTTGGGACTGAAAGATTCGCCCATGATTCAATACAGTGGATTTCCTGGTGCAACATTGGCAAAACTCTCGAGACATTTAGAGGACATTTACGATTTCGAACCCGAACATCGCGGGTACGAACGACGTATATCAGGCGTCACTTTCAGTGGAGGAAATAGCTACGCAATTTCTGGAACTAGTGGATAAGCTGATCAATACCGCTAAGGCGCGACGGGTCATAGTATGCCAGACACTGCACAGATGCCAGCCCACTACCCATACAAGGTACCCCGTGAATGTTGAATGGTTCAACGACCGAGTAGACGAGCTTAACAAGAGACATATTGCCGGATTCATTCCCAGAGAAAGCCTTCTTATGGAGATTGAAAGGGTTTTGGTCCGAGAGTAGTAAGCTGAGGAATTTTGCTCCAGACGGTTGTCACCTTTCCCATGAGGGTCAATATCGCCTGCTGTCAGACGTCCGTGCTGCTGTAGTGGCTGCCCTACGACATACTATGAAATAAATCTGATACGTATTCTATATGATTTTATTACCAAAACTATCATTAGTTTTCCTGTCTCTATCAGTAACCGCCTGCGAACATTCCCCTGTCACTGTATCGGTTTGGAATTCATCCTAATACGGGATTCCGACTGTAGAGCTGCCACACATAGTTTATTCATATAAATACATACATATTATATACATGCATACACATTATCAGTCTCAGTGATTACGCTACGGCTGATGAGGCACCTACATAACATGTAATCTATGTCCCTGGGCTGATCTGGATTATGTAGTTTGAATACTCATAACTATCAATTTTCTTTACAATCAATAATATACGTTTACTTAAATTGTCAGGGCCTCATTTTGACTAATTCTCAGCTCACAGAGTGATCGTGCATATTAACCGTTAGAAAATACCTACATACGCCAAATTATACTGAATGTACTGCTACATTGTTGATACAAGCCACTAATCACATGGAAAAATTATAGAGGGGGGTGTCCTAGGATAGAGGTAAGAGACCTTTGGTGGCTTATGGATAAAATTTCAAGTTCCTGTGGTTAAACCTTTACATCAATATATCGATTAAATAGTATACTGTAGCTGCCTTTACGCATTAATACCCTGGCGTGCACATTATGTTACATCACAAGAACTTGAAATTGTATCCATAAGCCACCAAAGGTCTTGTACCTCTATCCTAGGACACCCCCCCCCCTCTATCTTTTTTTAATAGAGGGGGGGGGGGTCCTAGGATAGAGGTACGAGATCGTTGGTGGCTTATGGATAAAATTTCAAGTTCCTGTGGTTACACAAAAAATCCAGTCCCAATGAAGTTATGCATAACTTCGCGTGAACCAAAGGACAATTTCAGTGTGTGTTTTACGTTTATTTATCGTCGCTACCGGTTACCCATATGAGCGACGCCTCCTGAAGAGATTAGTCATTTTATATTTTGGAGGATAGTGCAATGATACAGAAAGAGACCCATTACAGAGTCCCCTCTGGTTCTTTTACGTGCACGGTGTAAAGCACCGACACGAGACCTCGGTTTAACGTCCCATCTGAAAGACTGTTAATTTAATTTTTATTAGGGTCAGACGGGCGATCGAACCTGCGACCCATGGGTTACCAGTCCAGCGTGTTACCACTGCGTTGGCAATATGTAATTGTACATGTTCATGAATACACTATTATCTGAAGAGGAAGGAAATGTTAAATAATGTTGATGGAAGTGTTAATATTAGTGCCGTGGAAGTCGTGATAGCGCCGTGGATGCGCGTTCGCTTCAGGTGCGAAAGGTCCGGAGTTCGAGCCCCGCTGGAGCCGTTACGATTGTGCCCTTAGACAAGGCATTTAAATTCCACGTTGTCTCTTCTCTCTCCCTCGTGGCGATGGATTCCATCAGGAATGAGGTCTCAAGAGTGATTAATATAAGTTGAAATAACTTGTTTCGCAATCGAGCTCAAATAAATTTGTATAAATATTAGTGCCGACCCGGCTTATTTTTTCGTTGTCTCTATCGGTTCTGTTGTGGTGTAGTGTATGTAGTTTGGGAACTCGGTTGTAGTGAGGTACCGGGGCGGGTCGGGCTATAATTAAAATATCATACTATCGCATGCGGGAATTATCGAGTCGTACAATTTCTTTAATATGATATTGAATTATGCCAATGTTAACCATTCATAAAAAGATAAAACATTCTCATAGTACATATAATGTTGGTCACATTGATGCATTAAATGTGACGGAACAGTTAGCAACAAATAGCCTTTGTAGACAATGCATTTCTGTGTAGGCCTATATAACAATTACGTAACATAATATGAATATGTACAATAATATGTAATGAAATAGTTCAATAGATTATCTTGTATATTCAAGATAACACGTGTACAAATATGTAATCATATAATTCAATTCATGAATTTGTAAAACGATACTGCAGCGCTTATAGTTGTAATAATACGGGTGAGCATAGTAAACGTACGTATATTTAACACCTATATATCCAGCAAGTTTGCCTGCTTAGAATACAGATAAATAAAATGGATTAACAATGATACGAGCACATTGTCTTCAAGTCACCATTTTCATGAGTGTCCGTTTTTGTTTCACTGTGTTACGCTAATTGCGGATATACGATGCATGTCGTATTTAGACAATTGTTTATTAGAACTATTGAAACGGTAGCTTAATAGTACCTTGATAAAGTGGCTGACGGGAAGTCAATGCTATTCTAGACGCGTTAACTCATGTTGAATGGTTTATAGCATGGATTGTGGAAATCATTAAAGAAAGCTGTTTTCTTCCATTTTGTCAACATCTCATAAATGCCTTAGAAACCGTCGCACGTGCTATTCAACACACAATCGTAAGTGAGCCCATATGAATTATACTAGATGTAAGAAACAACTATTTTGCAATGACGGAAATTATCTAACGTCAACTACAAACGTATTATTGCTTGGTCAGTGTATTCATTACGTGTATTGTGAATATTCTAGTTATTATTCGCCGGTCTCGGTTAAATTAACATAGACAGTTGTGTGCGGTTATATGCATCTATATGCTAATGCCGCAAATGGCATTGTAGCAAAATAGTTCTCTTATTTGATCAATTTACCTCCCATGTTATATCAGAGAAGACTCGATTGCAATATAATTAATATTTAAGTCAGCTATCATACAATCGTACAATATAGTGCGACGTCAATGCTTATTAAAGAGAATAAAAGAATATTAGAGACTCTTACCTATAATTAAAAGATCCAATTCACAATTTAAATTTTACGAAAAGTTTAATTCTTATTTATTTAACCTGTTTCAGATCTGGATTAGCGTAATGCATGTGTGCTTTACGTTTATTTATCGTCGCTACCGGTTACCCATATGAGCGACGCCTCCTGAAGAGATTAGTCATTTTAGAGTGTTGGAGGATAGTGCAATGATACAGAAAGAGACCCATTACAGAGTCTCCTCTGGTTCTTTTACGTGCACGGTGTAAAGCACCGACACGAGACCTCGGTTTAAACTTCCCATCTGAAATACTGTTAATTTTATTTGGGTCAGACGGGGGATCGAACCTGTGTAATGCATCCAGAATATCGGGGTATATAAGCTAGTGCTGGATTCGAACGCACACCTACCCAGATTGGGCAGTCAATGGGTGAATTTTGAAACACCCACCTATCCAGATTGGGCAGCCAATGGGTGAATTTTGAATCAGAATGCCCGTAGCGTACATCCCTGTGGCAGACGCCTGGCCGACACTTATATTATGTATCCACATGGGTGAATTTTGAAACACCCACCTATCCAGATTGGGCAGCCAATGGGTGAATTTTGAATCAGAATGCCCGTAGCGTACATCCCTGTGGCAGACGCCTGGCCGACACTTATATTATGTATCCACATGGATGAATTTTGAATCTTCATGACCAGGAATGCTTCATGACATGTTTAGTATTATTCAAATATGCAACAGAACAACAATTAATGTGTATACTGCTTGACACTAATCTCCTGTCATCATATTGCGCAGACGAGTAATATAGATCTTGCATAATAACTATCTAGTGTGAATGGCAGAATTATCTGTGTAAAGATATGAAGTATCTGATGTGCTTAATTGTAACGAACAAAAATTATAAATGTATAAACTCTTCGAAATTTAGTAAGGTTGAAAACGGTTACTTATTAGTTATGAAATTGAAGTCTCTATAAATAAATTGACTCCCTTATTTTATATACAAAATGTGCATCTAATAGGAATGAACAGGCTATCAATTTGAGCTTGATAGCATTAGCACTATTTCACTAGTGTCCCTAAATTAAAAGTTTTAACAATCTGACACCATCTCTCGGAAAAACTGTAAAGAATTTTATTCTTCTATCTGGAATAAAATTCAGTTATACTTTTCATGATATCAAGTACAAAAACATTAAATATATACAGATTTGATAGTTTATGTATTTTATTTGTACTCTAAAGTCAGTTCAGTGATGTAACAGTTTTCTGAACCTCTTGAATACAAGGTTACGTCCCTTTGTAACAAACGTCATGCTGCCTCCTTTTTGAAGAGCATTACTCATAACAAATATGGCTGACAACCACTGCAGGTTGTAAAACAACAAATACATTGCCTATTAAATACATAGTAAAACATACAGCCTGTTCATTTATATTTCCAATCAAAATACATGTATAAATGCATTGCTACTACAAATTATTCTGAATACATTCGAACACTAACATTTAATCAATAAACAGTGTTATTGTGGTCTAAACACTTATTAGTCTAAAGTAGTATTTCATATAACGGTCATTCACGCTCCTGAAGTGACGTTTGTTTGTCATTGGAGTCAATACTGTCGCTTTGAAAGAATAAAAATAACTAAGAATAGTCTACAAATAAATATGTATAGGCACACATGTGAGATATAACGGTACATCTGAACCTTAAATCTCGTTATTCCGGATAGTTCCGTACAGGCTGTATTTCGCATGTATGTCGACCCTGTTTACATTATTTTGTTATGTCAACAAACCACGTATACGACGCTTGTTTATTAATTGAAATACTCAGTTTTTTAGGCAAATAGTTGGAAAAAATAAATTATACCATATAATAGGAAATTACATTCTGTAGAAATGTGCGTTTTCACTGATGTAGTGTCGCTTTAAAGGTGAAAAGTAGACAACAACTATATATAATATGCTATGGAATATGATGATATATGGAATTGTCTAGCAGAGTAGAAATGGGGAATGAAATAATTAATGACAATAACTCTATATAACAATGCAGATATGACGAATAGGGGTACCTTGAAAATAAGTATGAAAGAAGCTGTCAGCCATTCACAGAATCCAGTAAACATAGCAGATGTGATAAAGCAGTTACACAATCGTTAAAATAATAATAATAAAGACTTTATTTAACGAGAGAACTCATTCGAACAATTAAGTCAATCTACCATGAGACCTTCAGCAAATTAAAACATAAAATAGCACAATGAAACATGTAAACAATGACCAGTATATAAAGAGTAGAAACAACAACGGACCTAATACTGATCCCTGGGGGAAACCGGATACTACTGTACTAGCAGGGCTGATGCGTGCATGGTTCATTTGTTAAGCGTCAGTTGACAGCTATCATTGGCTATATCCTTTAGGTCTGTATTGGGTTATACAGAATCACAAATGCAGCAACATCTTAAGAGTGTTCTTATCGTGTGACCCCACTGGGGAATTGGTTCCGGGTCATGTGTCCTTACTGTGACACTAGAGAGGAGTAGAATAAATAATAATAACAGTTACATAAAACAACAGTTAATAAGTTAGTGTTTTAACAGTTATTAGTGTTAACAAAGTTAAAAATAGATTTTGGAATTATATCTTATATTTGAACTATTTGGAAAAACACCACATAATTAATTAAGAGTGCCTAATTCACTGTTACCCAAGAGTTACCGGAATTGGGTCACATGTAAAATTACGGACAAATTTACAGTAGTTCAGAACAAATCGTGATTACTCTTTGGAAACACATGCATTTATGTTGAAATTTGATGCAACATGTTGGAAAAGGATTTGTTGACTAAGATATGTATACGTCTTTGTATATTTTACAAACTATTATGCACATTTTAATGAGTGTTTCGTATCCTACCGGAATGAGGACCCTCGAGGCTATATCAGTATTCTTTTCATTCTGGGCACTTCCAAGAATGTAATTTGACGTATATCCTGTTTATTTGGCTCGCATCCGAGTGACATGACAAGTCTCACCGGACAAGGGAAGTAATCAAACTTGAATCGTAATTCATGCAGAGTAAAACAAACATTAAAATATTGCAAAGTGTGTCCTTCTCTCAAGCTCGATTGAGGTATAAATAGATACGGTATTGTGGTTTGGAATAATGCAAATATGCATTTGCGCTGACTGAATTAGCTTGTATTTGCAATTTTCTAAAATCAAAATGGCTGTTCGTACACCGTTCATTCGTACTCGGTTACCGTACACCGTTCATTCGTACTCGGTTACGAGTCAGTATATTAAAACTATATTAATTTATAAGTGTGTTGCAAGTACTGTGTGCATAAAATTGTTACAGAACAGGTGAGAAATGTTTATAGAAGAAAATAACATTGAATACTATGTAGAATACCGTTTCATGATCAAGTAATAAGCTGGGGTCAACTTTTTTAAGAAATTGAAAATCAAGCCTTT
Source organism: Archivesica marissinica (assembly GCA_014843695.1). NCBI lineage: Eukaryota > Metazoa > Mollusca > Bivalvia > Venerida > Vesicomyidae > Archivesica > Archivesica marissinica. The sequence goes on from CM026400.1 coordinate 50,619,004, forward strand.
TCCGACTGCAATTTTTCATCATTTACAAGTCCATTAATTTCAAAATTTGTGGTGTAACAAAGTTAAACTATACATTTTTGCAAATGGTTTGATGAGATCTACCAGAAAATGTATAGTTTTACATGTATTATAACTGTTAATAAAATCATTGAATGTTGCTATACACAGTCACGACGTGTGTGTGTTTTACGCTAATTTATCGTCGCTACCGGTTGCCCATATGAGCGACGCCTTCTGAAGAGATTAGTCATTTTAGATTTTGGAGGATAGTGCAATGATACAGACAGAGACCCATTCCAGAGTCTCCTCTGGTTCTTTTACGTGCACGGTGTAAAGCACCGACACAAGACATCGGTTTAACATCCCATCTGAAACACTGTTACTTTTATTAGGGTCAGACGGGGATCGAACCTGTGATCCCTGGAGTACCAGTCCAGCGTGTTAACCACTGGACTACAGCTCCGTCTGTACAGTTACGACGGTACGTCTTTAATCAGGTAAATTAGCCGAATAAAACGCGCACTTCGGCGACAAACTTATACTTTAAATTATAAACTTTATGTATTTTACAACGATTGCGAAACAAGTTTTAACAACTTATATTAATCACTCTCGTTGGCGCGGATGAAAGCGTGAACGTGGTTATTCGTGTGGGAGGAAACCGGAGAAAACCCACCTGTCCGAGCTTGCGACCACCGTACCATCTCACATACCTCCCGGTCTGAGGATCGAACCCGGGTTGCATTGATGAGAAGCTAATCGGACAGCCTAATGCTTTGAGTGTGACCCAACTTCAAGATAACCGGATAATTTGACATAACCAACTTTGCATATATTATTAAACTGTAGACCGGGGAGTTTATAGATATAACAAACTCTGGTTGTTTTCGTATTTTCGTATATATGGATATAAAGAGCCTGTAAAATACAATAAGAATATATACATACTATTATTGTGTACAAATCATTCTACTTAATTTCACAATACAAAATAGTAAATACACAATTCCAATCCAAGCATTTCAAATAAATATTTTACAATGTAAAATATCAAAGATAAAACATTACATTACCAGAGTCCGGCTATCAGCTGATACATATAATGTATATATGTATATATTTACTAGTATAGTATATATTAAGGTAAACAGGATAGCTTTTCAACTTATCCGTTTGACTAGTAGAGTAAGAGTGTGGGATAAGGGTCTTGAACAAGTTAGTTGGAAAGTGCACCTACTTAGTTGAGTTAGTTTACTCATTCACACATCTGACCTGATTGTCACTCACAATCACTCACCCATAATACTTTATACACAATAGTAGTGAAGACTAGTATATATTATACAAAGACATAGTATGGGACCAGGCTATATAATTATGATATGATTCAGACCAGTGATTTTATTAGGCCATATAGGGGAAACTATTGGGTGGTATGCTTGCAGCAGGGTTTGGAAATATTATGATGTACATGTACTAAATATCAATAATTATTTCCCTTTAACATAAATATGACATGGGTTACAAAACTACTGAATTAATATTTCAGGTGCGAGGGCAAGATGATGTTGTGGGCAATTAGAAGGTGGTTTCTGTATCGTAAGACTGTATATATTGTGTGCATAATGTCCATTGCCCTGTCTGTAATCGGCATCCTCAGAATCCAGAACGGTTCAACAGTAACTGTTGAAGGTAAGTGAGAGAGATATTAATTAATTATACAGTTACATGTATGCAGCATTACGATTGGCTCTATTGTCTAATCCAATCAAATGTCAGTTTACTCCAGACTGAAGGTCTCCTGTTGAAGATCATAGCTACAAAAGCTCAACAGTCTCTGTCTCAGACCTGGACTGGTAATCCAGGGATCGCAGGTTCGATCCCCCATCTGACAATAATAAAATTAACAGTCTTTCAAATGGGACATTAAACAGAGGTCTCATGTCGGTGCTTTACACTGTGCACGTAAAAGAACCAGATGAGATTGCGAAGCAAGTTTGAACAACTTATATTAATCACTCTCAGATGTAAGCGTATATGTGGTCATTCATGTGGGAAGAAACCGGAGTACCCGGAGAAAACCCACCTGTCCGATCTGGCGACCATCGTACCATCTCTTCAGGAGGCGTCGCTCATATGGGCAACCGGTAGCGACGATAAATAAACGTAAAACACACTCTCAGACGGATCTGTGGTCCACACGCTGGACTGGTAATCCAGGGATCGCAGGTTCAATCCCCCATCTGACCATAATACAATTAACAGTCTTTCAGATGGGACATTAAACCGAGGTCTCGTGTCGGTGCTTTACACCGTGCACCGGTGCTTTACACTGTGTACATAAAGGAACCAGAGGAAGCTCTGGAATGGGTTTCTGTCTGTATCATTGCACTATCCTTCAAATATCTAAAATGACTAATCACTTCAGGAGGCGTCGCTCATATGGGCAACCGGTAGCGACGATAAATAACGTAAAACACACGCAACATATCAAAGGCGTTTGACTGTCTGCCGAATGACCTTTTATTGCTTAAACTTAGATGGTATAGCAGGGTTAAAGTGCACAGTACAACCATTAAATACAACATTTGAGTAGAAAGGGTGCTTTATAATGGGCCAGTGTATGTTACTAGACAAAATTTTGTTTGAAAATCGTAAAAACAAAAAGGCGATGTCAGGGTCCCTAGGGCGACAATTTCGCCCACATCGCCCTCTAAACTGATCACTGATAGTGTTTGAGATTCTACACTGGATTTATTTAGAAATTATCTTTGTAACAGGCAAAAAGTGTGTTGAACTTGGATCATGTATTAGTTCCTTTAAAGCGACATTACATCGGTGAAAATTTCTGAATGTATTTTCGGTGAAAATTTTTGAATGTATTTTCCTACTATATGGTATAATTGTTTTCCGAATATTTGCCTCAAACGCTCAGTATTGCAACTAATAAACGTCGTATACGACGCTTGTTGACATAGCAAACTAACATCCATGCGTAATGCAATGTGTTTATCCTGAATAACAATTATGGTACAGATTTACCGTTATATCTCACCTGTTGTGCCTGTGTATATTTATTTTTAGGACTAATACGATTTAAATTATCTGTAAACGACAGTAGTACGCGCTTGGTATAGACTACAATAGTAAACAATCATCAATTAGGGAGCATAGCTGGCCGTTATATGAAATCCTACTTTTACTTTTGAGAGATTAGCTTAGTTTATACAAATTTATTTTAGCTTGATTGCGAAACAAGTTTTTCAACTTATATTAATCACTCTCGAGACCTCATTCCTAATGGAATCCATCGCCATGAGGGAGAGAGGAGGCAACGTGGAATTTAAATGCCTTGCCAATGGGCACAATCGTAACGGCTCCAGTGGGGCTCAAACTCCGCACCTGAAGCGAACGCGCATCCACCATTTTTGAGAGTTTTCATACCACAGACACACTGTTTATGGATAAGTTAATGTTCCAATTATGTCATTAGCAATGCTATTTATGCAGGCTTTTGTGATGTATTGTCGCTTTAACGATATTTATGCAGGCTTTTTGCGATGTATGGTCGCATTAACGATATTTATGCAGGCTTTTTGCGATGTATTGTCGCTTTAACGATATTTATGCAGGCTTTTTGCGATGTATTGTCGCTATAACGATATTAATGCAGGCTGTTTGCGATGTATTGTCGCTTTAACGATATTTATGCAGGCTTTTTGCGATGTATTGTCGCTTTAACGATATTTATGCCGGCTTTTTGCGATGTATTGTCGCTATAACGATATTAATGCAGGCTGTTTGCGATGTATTGTCGCTTTAACGATATTTATGCAGGCTTTTTGCGATGTATTGTCGCTTTAACGATATTTATGCAGGCTGTTTGCGATGTATTGTCGCTTTAACGATATTTATGCAGGCTTTTTGCGATGTATTGTCGCTTTAACAATATTTATGCAGGCTGTTTGCAATGTATTGTCGCTTTAACGATATTTATGCAGGCTGTTTGCGATGTATTGTCGCTTTAACGATATTTATGCAGGCTTTCCGCATTTCTTTATTATGGGACTAGTGCCTTTTTATGTTTTTATTATCTCACCTGGGCAAAACTCGTGTGTGACCGACCTATTGTTACTGCTATGTGTCAGTCGTCCGTCCTTGTCCGTGAACATTCTATGTGTTTGTCAGTCGTCCGTCATTGTACGTGAACATTCTATGTGTTTGTCAGTCGTCCGTCATTGTACGTGAACATTCTATGTTTGTCAGTCGTCCGTCATTGTCCGTGAACATTGTATGTGTTTGTCAGTCGTCCGTCATTGTCCGTGAACATTGTATGTGTTTGTCAGTCGTCCGTCATTGTCCGTGAACATTCTATGTGTTTGTCAGTCGTCCGTCATTGTCCGTGAACATTCTATGTGTTTGTCAGTCGTCCGTCAACATTCTATGTGTTTGTCAGTTGTCCGTCATCGTCCGTGAACATATGCAAACTTCTCCTCAGTAACCATGATTGAGTCTATATTCACCATTTATGGTCATGATACTTGTGTAGGTTGTGGATTACCAACTAGGTTAAATGACGCCATTACGTTGTCCAACTTGTTAAAATGACATCATTACGTAATCCAAGATGGCCGCCATCGAAAAAATAGCACAAATTCTTTAAAATAGTCTCGTGGATCTTGGTTGGAATGATCGATGATCAAAGTTGACAACGGGGTAAACAATGGCGATAGGTGAGCAATACAGGGCAGTGGATGCGCGTTCGCTTCAGGTGCGAAAGATCCGGAGGTCGAGCCCCGCTGGAGCCGTTACGATTGTGCACTTAGGCAAGGCATTTAAATTCCATGTTGCCTCTTCCTCGTGGCGATGGATTCCATCAGGAATGAGGTCTCAAGAACTTGTTTCGCAATCGAGCTAAAATAAATTTGTATAAACAATACAGGGCCATAATCTTGTTGATGATATTTTTGATTTTGTCAGGGATAGTATTCTGTCTATCTCTGAATTTTGGTCAAATCTACTTTCGAAAAATATCATATACAGTCTATACAAATTTATTTGAGCTCGATTGCGAAACAAGTTCTTTCAACTTATATTAATCACTCTCGAGACCTCATTCCTGATGGAATCCATCGCCACGAGAGAGAGAGAAGAGGAAACGTGGAATTTAAATGCCTAAGGGCACAAATATTATGAAATGATATACAGTCAAACCTGTGTTAAGCAGCCAGCCAATGGAATCATAGAAGGTGGCTGCTTAACACAGGTTGCTGCTTAATAGAGGTCAAATGAATAGCAAAACAACATATTGGGAATCTGGAAACTGGCTGTTTAATACAGGTTGGCTGCTTAATGGAGGTGACCACTAACACAGGTTTCACTGTAATGAAATCAAACTCAAGACGTGTTTGGCAGCAACATGTTCCATTTGTTTAACATTATGAGAACGGTTTGGCTGCAACATGTCCCATTTGTATAACATTATGAGAACGGTTTGGCTGCAACATGTCCCATTTGTATAACATCATGAGAACGGTTTGGCTGCAACATGTTCCATTTGTTTAACATTATGAGAACGGTTTGGCTGCAACATGTCCCATTTGTATAACATCATGAGAACGGTTTGGCTGCAACATGTCCCATTTGTATAACATTATGAGAACGGTTTGGCTGCAACATGTCCCATTTGTATAACATCATGAGAACGGTTTGGCTACAACATGTCCCATTTGTATAACATCATGAGAACGGCTTGGCTACAACATGTCCCATTTGTATAACATCATGAGAACGGTTTGGCTGCAACATGTCCCATTTGTATAACATCATGAGAACGGCTTGGCTACAACATGTCCCATTTGTTTAACATTATGAGAACGGTTTGGCTGCAACATGTCCCATTTGTATAACATTATGAGAACGATTTGGCTACAACATGTCCCATTTGTTTAACATTATGAGAACGGTTTGGCTACAACATGTTCCGTTTGTTTAACATTATGAGAACGGTTTGGCTACAACATGTCCCATTTGTTTAACATTATGAGAACGGTTTGGCTACAACATGTTCCGTTTGTTTAACATTATGAGAACGGTTTGGCTACAACATGTCCCATTTGTTTAACATTATGAGAACGGTTTGGCTACAACATGTCCCATTTGTATAACATCATGAGAACGGTTTGGCTGCAACATGTCCCATTTGTATAACATCATGAGAACGGCTTGGCTACAACATGTCCCATTTGTTTAACATTATGAGAACGGTTTGGCTACAACATGTTCCGTTTGTTTAACATTATGAGAACGGTTTGGCTACAACATGTCCCATTTGTTTAACATTATGAGAACGGTTTGGCTACAACATGTTCCGTTTGTTTAACATTATGAGAACGGTTTGGCTACAACATGTCCCATTTGTTTAACATTATGAGAACGGTTTGGCTACAACATGTTCCGTTTGTTTAACATTATGAGAACGGTTTGGCTACAACATGTCCCATTTGTTTAACATTATGAGAACGGTTTGGCTACAACATGTTCCGTTTGTTTAACATTATGAGAACGGTTTGGCTACAACATGTTCCGTTTGTTTAACATTATGAGAACGGTTTGGCTACAACATGTCCCATTTGTTTAACATTATGAGAACGGTTTGGCTACAACATGTTCCGTTTGTTTAACATTATGAGAACGGTTTGGCTACAACATGTCCCATTTGTTTAACATTATGAGAACGGTTTGGCTACAACATGTTCCGTTTGTTTAACATTATGAGAACGGTTTGGCTACAACATGTCCCATTTGTTTAACATTATGAGAACGGTTTGGCTACAACATGTCCCATTTGTTTAACATTATGAGAACGGTTTGGCTGCAACATGTCCCATTTGTTTAACATCACGAGAACGTTTTTAGCTCCAACATGTATCATTAATTATTTTTGTTAATGTGTGCCCATGCTCTATATCTGTAGTTATTTCACAATCTTATTGCATTTTGCATACCCAATTGTATTACGTCATTCTCTATTTTTAGATTTCACGCCGCCTCCTAATTTGTTTTATATGCAACACATAATCAATAAGCTACCATTTGAACCAAACATTATTGACGATTTCCCAACAACCAACGGAGAACCACGTATACCGCACATTATTCATCAAGTTTACAAAGACGACCACATCCCAACAGAGCTAGCTCCACTTGTGAAAAGTTTCTTTGACAATAACCCGTCTTGGAAATATTATTTCTGGACAGATATATCCAGCAGGCAACTGATAAAACAACGGCATGCGGAGTTACTGACTGTCTGGGATAACATAGAGATTGGTATATTCAAAGGAGATATTATGCGAATTGTGGCATTATATGAATTTGGAGGTGCGTATTTTGATCTGGATGTTCTGAACCACAGGTCTCTAGATAGGGTAACCAGGAAATACTCGTGCATAATACCAACGGAAGCATTCGAACATAACGTGTTCTTATACAATACAGAAATTATCATGACTAATGCGATCATATTCTGTCGCGCTAAACACCCGTTTTTAAAAATGGCATTGAACGAATTTCGTACCATTAGACAGAATCCAGGTTTAGAACAATTATTAGGATTAACAGGACCGGGACTAATTACTAGATTATATCTAGATTATAATAATCGCACCACCTCGGATTATCTACAAAAGGGACTACCAGGTACCACAACCACCAACAGCAGCACGGACAGAACAAGCAACAGTTCCCCGTATTTCTTTAAAAGTAGTCTCCCAGTAGATGACAACGATGCAATATACATTCCAAATTCTAAATATTTTTCAGATAACCTGGACACAGCTTTACAACTAAGGAGATTTGTTAATATATGTAAAGATGCTAGCACAAACAGTGTTTTGGTTCAACGCGCATGTGCGCAGATTGACCGCTTTGGGTTCTTTAGACGCACCGATACATTTGCCTTTACCACTCATAAATATGTACATCTATGGCATAGAGGGCCACCTATACATACCACAGCTATTATTGATATAGTGCCAACACGAATTATTTTCAATTAATTATGCAACGTTAATGTCGATGTGGTAGTGCATATGTATCAGTGAATAGTATTGCCAGTTGTGATACTACTAACATGTCATGACGGCCTATGAGGTTCCAAACCAGTGTGTTGTGTTTTACGTTTATTTATCGTCGCTACCGGTTGCACATACAAGCTACGCCTCCTGAAGATGTTCTTTTACGTGCATGGTGTAAAGCACCGACACAAGGCCTCGGTTTAACGTCCCATCTGAAAGACTGTTAATTTTATTAGGGTCAGACGGGGGATCGAACCTGCGATCCCTGGATTACCAGTCCAGCGTGATACCACTGGACTACAGATCGGTCTGTTTCCAATGTCAAACTGGGTATACTCCACGAATTTGACTATTAAACTCTCTAACGACAGTATAATGTCTTGCTTATTACATAATTTACATAATTGTGCTCATATGATGTCATCCTCTGTTACTAATACAATGAACATACTAATGCAATGTAACTAACAAGTCACGTGATGTAAATAAATATATTATGTATTATATGATTATGTAGAAGTCTGATAATAAAATGTTCTCTCAAAATGGGTCTCTCCTCCACAACGTGCACGTCGTGACCTAGGCACAGCTCGCAGCAGGAATATGGGTCAAGGAATTCGCTGACGGAAGTCGCGCTATCGGAATCGCGTGACTCTATATATAGGCCTATACATATAGAGTATCTTACTACTAACTTCCATACTTGGCGAGACAGCAACACTTGGTGCTGGCGGCAGCGGATAGCTGGTTTTCTTTTAGCCGGCTCCTTCAAGGGGACGGATCTCCTTCAAAGAAGACGGTGGGACGCAGTCTTCTTGATGGCATGAGGACCCCAGCGAAGAAACCGGAACCATTATTGCTGCTGTGATCTGACAAATCGTGGAGGATGTGGGTCTACAATGGATCCCTTCGAAATATGATACAGGACTTGTCACTCTGAGAAGAACGAAGATGCCTTTCCAGTTGTCAACAAAAGCAACTTAGATGACAACGTAAGCTACTTAGATGACAACGTAAGCTACTTAGATGACAACGTAAGCTACTTAGATGACAACGTAAGCTACTTAGATGACAACGTAAGCAACTTAGATGACAACGTAAGCTACTTAGATGACAACGTAAGCTACTTAGATGACAACGTAAGAAACTTAGATGACAACGTAAGCTACTTAGATGACAACGTAAGCTACTTAGATGACAACGTAAGCTACTTAGATGACAACGTAAGCAACTTAGATGACAACGTAAGCTACTTGGATGACAACGTAAGTTACTTAGATGACAACGTAAGCTACTTAGAGAAACAAGTCGCACAAATGCCTCGGCGGAGGCGACAATAAAGACAATTATATCGTTCGTTCGTGTATTTATAGTCCGTAATTAAAGTTTGATTGAGATAATACGGCATACAACAGACAAAACCTTTTGTCAGCCTACGTGGTCGAGTGGTTAAGGTATCTGACTTGCATACGTCCTTATTACTTTGATATGAATTTGGAACTAGTAACGTCTTTATTACTTTGATATGAATTTGGAACTAGTAACGTCTTTATTACTTTGATATGAATTTGGAACTAGTAACGTCTTTATTACTTTGATATGAATTTGGAACTAGTAACGTCTTTATTACTTTGATATGAATTTGGAACTAGTAACGTCTTTATTACTTTGATATGAATTTGGAACTAGTAACGTCTTTATTACTTTGATATGAATTTGGAACTAGTAACGTCTTTATTACTTTGATATGAATTTGGAACTAGTAACGTCTTTATTACTTTGATATGAATTTGGAACTAGTAACGTCTTTATTACTTTGATATGAATTTGAAACTAGTAACGTCCTTATTACTTTGATATGAATTTGAAACTAGTAACGTCTTTATTACTTTGATATGAATTTGAAACTAGTAACGTCTTTATTACTTTGATATGAATTTGGAACTAGTAACGTCTTTATTACTTTGAGTCCGCCTCCATGGTTAAGTGGTTAATGTAGCTGACGTGTATACCACTGTAGCCTATCATCTCTGATGGTCACGGGTTCGAGTCCCGCTCAGACTGTGTCTCATTTAAATGAAAAAGTTGGCAGTTTCTTACGGAGGTTGGTGCACCAAGTACTGGTTAACCGCTGGAGCCCCTGCCCAGGAAAGGTGTTAGGTAAACTGCCCGTCGCTCAAATGGGAAACCGGTAGCGACGTTAAATAAACTTAATTAAAAATTAAAAAAACCTTGCACACTTATAATCAATAGTGCATACCAAGATATGGTATCTTATCATCTTACACAATCGAGTCATTATATTAAACTACCTGAGATTACATAGTTTAAATTCAAACAATGGTATAACAAGTACAATGTGTACAATATTAACATGCATGAAAAAGGATTAGAACGGAAAGCTATAGCTTATAGAGGTCTTCTCCTGTGATTAGACACGTATTATAATTACTGTATGACAGCGTTGTAATCATGTCTGAACTATTAATTACAATTTGAAAACTATATATATTGATTATATTAAGCTATATTGCACTGTCTAACAAGGAGAGCAGATAAATACAATGGCGACAAACAATAAGAGACTAGTTCAGCATAAGTTAGAAGTCGCCGTAGATCAGGTAATTGCGCACTGTGTTATCTTGCATTCTGTTCTCTGTGAGCGACGGACACCTTTCCTGGGCAGGCTCCATGGATCGCAGGTTCGATCCCCCGTCTGACCCTAATAAAATTAACAGTCTTTCAGATGGGACGTTAAACCGAGGTCTCGTGTCGGTGCTTTACACCGTGCACGTAAAAGAACCAGAGGAGACTCTGGAATGGGTCTCTGTCTGTATCATGCACTATCTTCCACAATCTAAAATAACTAATCTCTTCAGGAGGCGTCGCTCATATGGGCAACCGGTAGCGACGATAAATATACGTAAAAACAGCAGGCTCCAGCGGTTAACCAGTACTTGGTGCACCAACCTGCGTAAGAAACTGCCAACTTGTTCATATAAATGAGACACGATCTGAGCGGGGCTCCAACCATCAGTGATGAAAGGTTACAGTGGAATGCACGTCAGCTACATTAACCACTTGATCAAGGAGGTGTACACTGTGTATTGTGACATATCATATAATCCTGTTCTCTTCTTCTCTGTTAATGGCTAAACAGTCAATAATTGATCTATTATGGCCATGTGTTTGGGGGGTAGAAAAGTGAGCTACCAGGCCTCCTCAGCTACAATAATTCCACCAAAGAGGACACTGGTAGTGTGATAAAAATAAAAAGGTACAAAAACCTTAAAAGCCTTTAGGCCTACAATATGTAGATATACTAGATGTGTGCAAAGAGAGGTTAGTAGTTGTTAAGAACAATATAAAAACAAGTGTGTTCTGTTATGGCTTCATCATCGATGCAGCCAGCGCTGACTTAAATCCTGCGATAGAGTCAGCGCTGGCTGCATGAGATGGCAGTATTGTTCTACTATTTCAGATAACCGTGGTTATTGTTTGACAACAGAAATAAATAAATAGTTGTTTAAATAACAAATAGACAGCATTATTAGTTATGACCACGGTTATCTTAAAGCAGCAATATTTTTGTATCAAAATTGTAAACAAAATAGGAGTGCATTATAATGGGCCAGTGTATCTTACTGGACAATATTTTGTATACAAATTGGAAAAATAAATATTTTTATTTTGAACCAAGGGGAAAGTAGGGCAACTATTTTGTCCCAGTCACCCTCTAGAATGAGGGCTTCTTTCACTACTAATGAATCGATGTATGTGAATTGTGACATTGGTAATGGTGTCGAGAGGAACGTTTATGTTGGAAATGTTTAAAGCAGCATTACATCTTTACCAAATGAACATAAGCATACAAAGTATAATGTTAGAATGTGTATGAGCATTGCTACCCATACGTAAGAATTGAATTTTTCAAATATCTTTTTTTTCATACGATGTAATTCTGCTTTAAACCTCGTATCTGTTCCGATGCACTGTTATGAAGCACATTTGCTGTCCTTGTAGAGCAAAGATGTTCTGACTAATTACACTCCACAATTGCGCTTAAGCGTTTTAGCACGTGTTTCAATCTATATAGCGTTTGCCGACACTATCAGTTATGACCACGGTTCAACTGTGACTGCTCAACGATGCCTGCTGTAGCCAGTCCGATCCTAGGTTGTACATATATCACCGATGACCTTGACGCTGCTATCGTGGCTGCCCTCATCACTGCTCATAGTGCTACACGCACGCACGCACGCACGCACACAGGACATAATGCAATAACTTCAGCACTACAAGAGAGCACCGGCCACATACCGACTGCCACATGTGACAGTGGTCTCACCACCACGTGCGAATGCCCTTCACGTCAACTTCCACCTCCGCCACCAAAGATGCTGCCATTACCAGCCACTGAAGCCAATCGCTTACAACTGCAGGAGTATCTTCTCGACTACTACCGAGCAAGCACATTCAATACATACGACCACCAACCGTTTCCACGTCATTTAATGGTAGATCCTGCTGCTGAACCCGTCGCTTCAAAGTCAAAGCTGGACTAGATCAAGATGTCCGTCTGGGTGTGCTTGAACCTGTCCCCATCGATGAACCTGTCACTTCAACTCACTTGGTGCCACAGGATGGTAATATGTGCCATGGAAAACCACGCCGCACTGTTGATATCCAGCCACTTAATGCTCATGCCACATGGGAAACTCATCACACCCCTTCACCATTCCACCAAGCAAGGGAAGAAGAAGAAGAAGACGGCGTGCCTATTCGTGAAGAAGACCGTCACTTGACCACTTTCACCACACCATGGGGGTAGATATCGTTACAAAACTGCTCAAGGCTACATCGCATTAGAGGATGGCTACACTCGGCGGTATAACGAAATCGTGTTAGACATACCCAAACAAGACTAAATGTATAGATGATGTACTTCTTTGGGCCGACTCACTGGATGAACGTTTCTTTCAAGCCGTTCAATGGCTTGACATCTGCGGCGACATGGTATCACACTAAATCCTGTGAAATTTGTGTTCGGCAAAGATGTGGTGGATTTTGCTGGGTTTGAGATAACGCTCAACAGTGTTCGTCCTCGCATGGAATACCTACAAGCGATCCTAGACTTCCCAGCCCCCAAGAATATCACTGATGTACGTTTCTTGTTTGGCCTGATCAACCAGATGTCCTACGCCTTCAGCATGGCTGACAAGACGCAACCATTTCGCCAGTTGCTCAAGCCCGGAACAACCTTCATGTGGGATGAGCAACTCAACACACCGTTTGAAGAGTCAAAAGCTGCTATCATAAGTGAGATAGAGGAAGGCGTCAGATTATTCGAACAGAAGCAAGCCCACCTGCCTCGCAACAGACTGGTCAAAAACTGGTATTGGGTTCTGGCTACTCCAGAAACATTGTTCTTGTCCTGAGCATTTTGCTGTCACACATGATGGAGAGTTACACTCATCGGTAGCAGATTCACACATCCTGCGGAATCACGTTACGCACCAGTCGAAGGTGAAGCTTTGGCAGTCGCTGATATTTTGTATTGGGCTGTGAAGACTTCATCATTGCTGTAGATCACAAACCACTTCTAAAGATAGTTGGCGATCGCTCACTAGAAGACATCTCCAACTCGCGCCTCAGAAACCTGACGGAGAAGATATACCGATTCCGGATTGTACATGTGCCTGACATCAAGCACCGAGCTGCTGATGGTGTATCCCACCATCCCACTGGTCATCCAGTGAAGATGAACCTAGTAGATGACATTGCGGCCATCAGCCCATACACCGCTGCCGGTTCCATGTCGCCTTCATCAACATTTCTGGCAAGCATATGCATCCATGTGCCAGATACAAATATTACTGACGAGAGCAAAATTTCATCCGCTGCATCTTCCCTCGACTCTCTCTCTCTCTCTCAATGAAATCAGTCATTTGGGAGAGGGTACGGACTGCCACAGCAAGTGATGACAACATGCACATGCTGGTTGACCTCATTGAGTCGGGCATACCCGAATTCCGACATGAGCTACCTTCACTCATGCATGAATACTTCCAGTTCCGAGATGATCTCTACACTGTCGGTGGTGTTGTACTTTACAAGGATCGTGTTGTTATACCGCCATCTCTTAGACAAGAAGTACTAGCCGCTCTTCACGCTGCCCATCACGGAGTAATTTCGATGACGTCGAGAGCTGAAGTGTCCGTCTTCTGGCCAGGGATCACTCCTGCCATCACAGCACATCGGACTGGGTGCAATCATTGTAATCGCATTGCTCCATTCAATCCGAGCTCTCCACCTACACTCCAGACTAACCTTTATGCGCTGACTTCTTTTACTACAAAGGGGCAAATTACTTAGTTGTAGTTGACCGATACTCAAACTGGCCTAACGTTGAAAGGTCATCTGAAGGTGCAACTGGACTTGTCAACTACCTGCGACGTACATTTGTCACATTTGGCATCCCTGATGAACTAGCCTCTGATAGTCCTGAATTCACATCCATAGCAGCACGCCAGTTTCTCAAAGATTGATGTGTACACTACCGTCTCTCTTCGGCTGCCTATCCAAACAGTAACTGCCAAGCTGAAGTTGGTGTGAAGACTGTTGAGCGACTTATCACCGACAACACAGGCATCAATGGTGACCTTAATACTGATGCAAATTAATGTGCCATGCTTCAGTACAGAAATACTCCTGACAGAGACACGAAACTCTCTCCAGCTATGTGTGTATTCGGTCACCCAATCCGGGACTTCATTCCAATCCCCCCTGGCAGATATAAGCCTCATAATACATGGCAGGAGGTCTCGAACGTTCGAGAAATGGCTGTACGGAATCGTCACATTAGAGAAGCAGAGAGCTGGATTTAACACACCAGAAGACTACCGCCACTTATAGTTGGTGACCACGTTCGCATCAGGAGTTTGTGAGGCTGGACGGGCCCGTCCTGTAAGTGCTCAATGTGCTCTACCTAGTCGTGTCCGCTTATTTCCTCATGCTTAATGTGTGCTATGTGTTTTATTTGTGTTTTTTATGTTTATGATTTGTGCTAGCTTGATGTTCTAATTTGATTGTTGTAACTTAGTGTTAGTGTTCTATAAATTTGCATGCCACCAATAGTTGCTTTAACTGCATTTTATGTATTTTGTTTTAAGATACCTGTGAGGTAATTGCTGATCAGTTCCTTTCCAAATCGGATTTGGGGGATAACTGTTTTTTTTTTAAAATATATCTTAATTTCACAGTAGTGTACCTTTTTGCCTGTCAGTGTCTTAACATTTTTTGTTCTTATTGCAGTTTTTAGGCCACGGGCCAAGATCAGCAACTACAACACAGTGTATCAATCAATAGTGTATTTCTATTTGAATTCTTAAGATTTATCTATATTATATAGTTACTTGTATCTTAAGCTGTATGTTATCCTTAAATTGTTAAAACTATTAACACAATGTATTAATTTTATTTTTGTCTTTTAGGTGCTCGCTTTAACATGTTTTAATTATGCTATGTCCTGTGTTGTATTCATGTTTAAACCAACTTTTATTTCTTAGCTGTTTTTTCTTATGTTTTGATTATAATATATGTTTGTCGGGAAAATAGCTTATTAGCTAATGTTATTTGTAAATGTAATCCGACGTTAAATAAAGCTTCTTGTATCTTGTATCTTGTATCCAAAACCAGGTCAGTCCGCATCCACTAAAATGGGATAAAACTGGTGTTGTTATCGAGGTTCGCCAGTTTGACCAGTACGTGGTAAAGTGTAATGGGTCGGGAAGGATAACATTACGCAACAGGAAGTTTCTTCGGAAGTACAATCCAGTGCAGATACCTCCACGTAAGATAAACATCGAGAGTGATATCCGGCTATGACATAATGTACTTGTCACATCACAAGCACTACGAGCCTGTCGCAAATCAACTACTGTAGACGCAGCCAATCGCCCAACTACAACACCACCAGACTCGGCTACATCGCGATTTCCGTCGCCAACTACACCAACCGGACTACAAACGTCCACCACTCCAGAACCAAGTAGTACCCGCTGCTTGACCTTTGGTGACACAAACTCGGACCAGACATCCATCAGACAGCCACCCGCAATCAGCATGGATCCTGTACGGTCCCCATCCAATTATGCAGCTGCCAAACCGTCGACCACATCCATGACCAACCTATCACCTGCTCGTGTGACCAGACATTCCAGCCGCACAAGTCGCTTACCTGCCTGGCATTCAGACTATAATCACCTGCTCGTGTGACCAGACATTCCAGCCGCACTAGTCGCTTACCTGCCTGGCATTCAGACTATAATCACCTGCTCGTGTGACCAGACATTCCAGCCGCACCAGTCGCTTACCTGCCTGGCATTCAGACTATTATCACCTGCTCGTGTGACCAGACATTCCAGCCGCACCAGTCGCTTACCTGCCTGGCATTCAGACTATAATCACCTGCCTGGCATTCAGACTATAATCACCTGCCTGGCATTCAGACTATAATCACCTGCCTGGCATTCAGACTATAATCACCTGCCTGGCATTCAGACTATAATCACCTGCCTGGCATTCAGACTATAATCACCTGACTGGCATTCAGACTATAATCACCTGCCTGGCATTCAGACTATAATCACCTGCCTGGCATTCAGACTATAGTCACCTGCCTGGCATTCAGACTATAGTCACCTGCCTGGCATTCAGACTATAGTCACCTGCCTGGCATTCAGACTATAGTCACCTGCCTGGCATTCAGACTATAATCACCTGCCTGGCATTCAGACTATAATCACCTGCCTGGCATTCAGACTATAATCACCTGCCTGGCATTCAGACTATAATCACCTGCCTGGCATTCAGACTATAATCACCTGCATGGCATTCAGACTATAATCACCTGCCTGGCATTCAGACTATCGTCACCTGCCTGGCATTCAGACTATCGTCACCTGCATGGCATTCAGACTATAATCATCTGCCTGGCATTCATGACAATACGTGCTCCCTGGCATTGAGACTATAACAAGTGTTAAAACATTCATGACAATACGTGCTCCCTGGCATTGAGACTATAACAAGTGTTAAAACATTCATGACAATACGTGCCTCCTGGCATTCAGACTATAATCACCTGCCTGGCATTGAGACTATAACAAGTGTTAAAACATTCATGACAATACGTGCTCCCTGGCATTGAGACTATAACAAGTGTTAAAACATTCATGACAATACGTGCTCCCTGGCATTCAGACTATAATCACCTGCCTGGCATTGAGACTATAACAAGTGTTAAAACATTCATGACAATACATGCTTCCTGGCATTGAGACTATAACAAGTGTTAAAACATTCATGACAATACGTGCCTCCTGGCATTCAGACTATAATCACCTGCCTGGCATTGAGACTATAACAAGTGTTAAAACATTCATGACAATACGTGCTCCCTGGCATTCAGACTATAATCACCTGCCTGGCATTCAGACTATAATCACCTGCCTGGCATTCAGACTATAATCACCTGCCTGGCATTCAGACTATAATCACCTGCCTGGCATTCAGACTATAATCACCTGCCTGGCATTCAGACTATAATCACCTGCCTGGCATTCAGACTATAATCACCTGCCTGGCATTCAGACTATAATCACCTGCCTGGCATTCAGACTATAATCACCTGCCTGGCATTCAGACTATAATCACCTGACTGGCATTCAGACTATAATCACCTGCCTGGCATTCAGACTATAATCACCTGACTGGCATTCAGACTATAATCACCTGCCTGGCATTCAGACTATAATCACCTGCCTGGCATTCAGACTATAATCACCTGCCTGGCATTCAGACTATAATCACCTGACTGGCATTCAGACTATAATCACTGCCTGGCATTCAGACTATAATCACCTGCCTGGCATTCAGACTATAATCACCTGCCTGGCATTCAGACTATAGTCACCTGCCTGGCATTCAGACTATAGTCACCTGCCTGGCATTCAGACTATAGTCACCTGCCTGGCATTCAGACTATAATCACCTGCCTGGCATTGAGACTATAACAAGTGTTAAAACATTCATGACAATACGTGCTCCCTGGCATTGAGACTATAACAAGTGTTAAAACATTCATGACAATACGTGCTCCCTGGCATTCAGACTATAATCACCTGCCTGGCATTGAGACTATAACAAGTGTTAAAACATTCATGACAATACATGCTTCCTGGCATTGAGACTATAACAAGTGTTAAAACATTCATGACAATACGTGCCTCCTGGCATTCAGACTATAATCACCTGCCTGGCATTGAGACTATAACAAGTGTTAAAACATTCATGACAATACGTGCTCCCTGGCATTCAGACTATAATCACCTGCCTGGCATTCAGACTATAATCACCTGCCTGGCATTCAGACTATAATCACCTGCCTGGCATTCAGACTATAATCACCTGCCTGGCATTCAGACTATAATCACCTGCCTGGCATTCAGACTATAATCACCTGCCTGGCATTCAGACTATAATCACCTGCCTGGCATTCAGACTATAATCACCTGCCTGGCATTCAGACTATAATCACCTGCCTGGCATTCAGACTATAATCACCTGCCTGGCATTCAGACTATAATCACCTGCCTGGCATTCAGACTATACTCACCTGACTGGCATTCAGACTATAATCACCTGCCTGGCATTCAGACTATAATCACCTGACTGGCATTCAGACTATAATCACCTGCCTGGCATTCAGACTATAATCACCTGCCTGGCATTCAGACTATAATCACCTGACTGGCATTCAGACTATAATCACCTGACTGGCATTCAGACTATAATCACCTGCCTGGCATTCAGACTATAATCACCTGCCTGGCATTCAGACTATAATCACCTGCCTGGCATTCAGACTATAGTCACCTGCCTGGCATTCAGACTATAGTCACCTGCCTGGCATTCAGACTATAGTCACCTGCCTGGCATTCAGACTATAGTCACCTGCCTGGCATTCAGACTATAATCACCTGCCTGGCATTGAGACTATAACAAGTGTTAAAACATTCATGACAATACGTGCTCCCTGGCATTGAGACTATAACAAGTGTTAAAACATTCATGACAATACGTGCTCCCTGGCATTCAGACTATAATCACCTGCCTGGCATTGAGACTATAACAAGTGTTAAAACATTCATGACAATACATGCTCCCTGGCATTGAGACTATAACAAGTGTTAAAACATTCATGACAATACGTGCCTCCTGGCATTCAGACTATAATCACCTGCCTGGCATTGAGACTATAACAAGTGTTAAAACATTCATGACAATACGTGCTCCCTGGCATTCAGACTATAATCACCTGCCTGGCATTCAGACTATAATCACCTGCCTGGCATTCAGACTATAATCACCTGCCTGGCATTCAGACTATAATCACCTGCCTGGCATTCAGACTATAATCACCTGCCTGGCATTCAGACTATAATCACCTGCCTGGCATTCAGACTATAATCACCTGCCTGGCATTCAGACTATAATCACCTGCCTGGCATTCAGACTATAATCACCTGCCTGGCATTCAGACTATAATCACCTGCCTGGCATTCAGACTATAATCACCTGCCTGGCATTCAGACTATAATCACCTGCCTGGCATTCAGACTATAATCACCTGCCTGGCATTCAGACTATAGTCACCTGCCTGGCATTCAGACTATAGTCACCTGCCTGGCATTCAGACTATAGTCACCTGCCTGGCATTCAGACTATAATCACCTGCCTGGCATTGAGACTATAACAAGTGTTAAAACATTCATGACAATACGTGCTCCCTGGCATTGAGACTATAACAAGTGTTAAAACATTCATGACAATACGTGCCTCCTGGCATTGAGACTATAACAAGTGTTAAAACATTCATGACAATACGTGCTCCCTGGCATTGAGACTATAACAAGTGTTAAAACATTCATGACAATACGTGCTCCCTGGCATTGAGACTATAACAAGTGTTAAAACATTCATGACAATACGTGCCTCCTGGCATTGAGACTATAACAAGTGTTAAAACATTCATGACAATACGTGCCCCTGGCATTGAGACTATAACAAGTGTTAAATCATTCATGACAATACGTGCTCCCTGGCATTCAGACTATAACAAGTGTTAAAACATTCATGACAATACGTGCTCCCTGGCATTGAGACTATAACAAGTGTTAAAACATTCTTGACAATACGTGCTCCCTGGCATTGAGACTATAACAAGTGTTAAAACATTCATGACAATACGTGCTCCCTGGCATTGAGACTATAACAAGTGTTAAAACATTCATGACAATACGTGCTCCCTGGCATTGAGACTATAACAAGTGTTAAAACATTCATGACAATACGTGCTCCCTGGCATTGAGACTATAACAAGTGTTAAAACATTCATGACAATACGTGCCTCCTGGCATTCAGACTATAATCACCTGCCTGGCATTGAGACTATAACAAGTGTTAAAACATTCATGACAATACGTGCTCCCTGGCATTGAGACTATAACAAGTGTTAAAACATTCATGACAATACGTGCTCCCTGGCATTCAGACTATAATCACCTGCCTGGCATTGAGACTATAACAAGTGTTAAAACATTCATGACAATACATGCTCCCTGGCATTGAGACTATAACAAGTGTTAAAACATTCATGACAATACGTGCCTCCTGGCATTCAGACTATAATCACCTGCCTGGCATTGAGACTATAACAAGTGTTAAAACATTCATGACAATACGTGCTCCCTGGCATTCAGACTATAATCACCTGCCTGGCATTCAGACTATAATCACCTGCCTGGCATTCAGACTATAATCACCTGCCTGGCATTCAGACTATAATCACCTGCCTGGCATTCAGACTATAATCACCTGCCTGGCATTCAGACTATAATCACCTGCCTGGCATTCAGACTATAATCACCTGCCTGGCATTCAGACTATAGTCACCTGCCTGGCATTCAGACTATAATCACCTGCCTGGCATTCAGACTATAATCACCTGCCTGGCATTCAGACTATAATCACCTGCCTGGCATTCAGACTATAATCACCTGCCTGGCATTCAGACTATAATCACCTGCCTGGCATTCAGACTATAATCACCTGCCTGGCATTCAGACTATAATCACCTGCCTGGCATTCAGACTATAACATGTCATTCAGACAATACCTCCCTGGCATTGAGACTATAACATGTAACATTCGACAATACCTCCCTGGCATTGAGACTATAACAAGTGTTAAAACATTCATGACAATACGTGCTCCCTGGCATTGAGACTATAACAAGTGTTAAAACATTCATGACAATACGTGCTCCCTGGCATTGAGACTATAACAAGTGTTAAAACATTCATGACAATACGTGCTCCCTGGCATTGAGACTATAACAAGTGTTAAAACATTCATGACAATACGTGCCTCCTGGCATTCAGACTATAATCACCTGCCTGGCATTGAGACTATAACAAGTGTTAAAACATTCATGACAATACGTGCTCCCTGGCATTGAGACTATAACAAGTGTTAAAACATTCATGACAATACGTGCTCCCTGGCATTCAGACTATAATCACCTGCCTGGCATTGAGACTATAACAAGTGTTAAAACATTCATGACAATACATGCTCCCTGGCATTGAGACTATAACAAGTGTTAAAACATTCATGACAATACGTGCCTCCTGGCATTCAGACTATAATCACCTGCCTGGCATTGAGACTATAACAAGTGTTAAAACATTCATGACAATACGTGCTCCCTGGCATTCAGACTATAATCACCTGCCTGGCATTCAGACTATAATCACCTGCCTGGCATTCAGACTATAATCACCTGCCTGGCATTCAGACTATAATCACCTGCCTGGCATTCAGACTATAATCACCTGCCTGGCATTCAGACTATAATCACCTGCCTGGCATTCAGACTATAATCACCTGCCTGGCATTCAGACTATAATCACCTGCCTGGCATTCAGACTATAATCACCTGCCTGGCATTCAGACTATAATCACCTGCCTGGCATTCAGACTATAATCACCTGCCTGGCATTCAGACTATAATCACCTGCCTGGCATTCAGACTATAATCACCTGCCTGGCATTCAGACTATAATCACCTGCCTGGCATTCAGACTATAATCACCTGCCTGGCATTCAGACTATAATCACCTGCCTGGCATTCAGACTATAATCACCTGCCTGGCATTCAGACTATAATCACCTGCATTCAGACAATACGTGCTCCCTGGCATTGAGACTATAACAAGTGTTAAAACATTCATGACAATACGTGCTCCCTGGCATTGAGACTATAACAAGTGTTAAAACATTCATGACAATACGTGCCCTGGCATTCAGACTATAATCACCTGCCTGGCATTCAGACTATAATCACCTGCCTGGCATTCAGACTATAATCACCTGCCTGGCATTCAGACTATAATCACCTGCCTGGCATTCAGACTATAATCACCTGCCTGGCATTCAGACTATAATCACCTGCCTGGCATTCAGACTATAATCACCTGCCTGGCATTCAGACTATAATCACCTGCCTGGCATTCAGACTATAATCACCTGCCTGGCATTCAGACTATAATCACCTGCCTGGCATTCAGACTATAATCACCTGCCTGGCATTCAGACTATAATCACCTGCCTGGCATTCAGACTATAATCACCTGCTCATTCAGACATATCCCTGGCATTCAGACTATAATCACCTGCCTGGCATTCAGACTATAATCACCTGCCTGGCATTCAGACTATAATCACCTGCCTGGCATTCAGACTATAATCACCTGCCTGGCATTCAGACTATAATCACCTGCCTGGCATTCAGACTATAATCACCTGCCTGGCATTCAGACTATAATCACCTGCCTGGCATTCAGACTATAATCACCTGACTGGCATTCAGACTATAATCACCTGCCTGGCATTCAGACTATAATCACCTGCCTGGCATTCAGACTATAATCACCTGCCTGGCATTCAGACTATAATCACCTGACTGGCATTCAGACTATAATCACCTGCCTGGCATTCAGACTATAATCACCTGCCTGGCATTCAGACTATAATCACCTGCCTGGCATTCAGACTATAATCACCTGCCTGGCATTCAGACTATAATCACCTGACTGGCATTCAGACTATAATCACCTGACTGGCATTCAGACTATAATCACCTGCCTGGCATTCAGACTATAATCACCTGCCTGGCATTCAGACTATAATCACCTGCCTGGCATTCAGACTATAGTCACCTGCCTGGCATTCAGACTATAGTCACCTGCCTGGCATTCAGACTATAGTCACCTGCCTGGCATTCAGACTATAGTCACCTGCCTGGCATTCAGACTATAATCACCTGCCTGGCAGTCAGACTATAATCACCTGCCTGGCATTCAGACTATAATCACCTGCCTGGCAGTCAGACTATAATCACCTGCCTGGCATTCAGACTATAATCACCTGCCTGGCATTCAGACTATAATCACCTGCCTGGCATTCAGACTATAATCACCTGCATGGCATTCAGACTATAATCACCTGCCTGGCATTCAGACTATCGTCACCTGCCTGGCATTGAGACTATAACAAGTGTTAAAACATTCATGACAATACGTGCTCCCTGGCATTGAGACTATAACAAGTGTTAAAACATTCATGACAATACGTGCCCCTGGCATTGAGACTATAACAAGTGTTAAAACATTCATGACAATACGTGCTCCCTGGCATTGAGACTATAACAAGTGTTAAAACATTCATGACAATACGTGCTCCCTGGCATTGAGACTATAACAAGTGTTAAAACATTCATGACAATACGTGCTCCCTGGCATTGAGACTATAACAAGTGTTAAAACATTCATGACAATACGTGCCTCCTGGCATTCAGACTATAATCACCTGCCTGGCATTGAGACTATAACAAGTGTTAAAACATTCATGACAATACGTGCTCCCTGGCATTGAGACTATAACAAGTGTTAAAACATTCATGACAATACGTGCTCCCTGGCATTCAGACTATAATCACCTGCCTGGCATTGAGACTATAACAAGTGTTAAAACATTCATGACAATACATGCTCCCTGGCATTGAGACTATAACAAGTGTTAAAACATTCATGACAATACGTGCCTCCTGGCATTCAGACTATAATCACCTGCCTGGCATTGAGACTATAACAAGTGTTAAAACATTCATGACAATACGTGCTCCCTGGCATTCAGACTATAATCACCTGCCTGGCATTCAGACTATAATCACATGCCTGGCATTCAGACTATAATCACCTGACTGGCATTCAGACTATAATCACCTGCCTGGCATTCAGACTATAATCACCTGCCTGACATTCAGACTATAATCACCTGCCTGGCATTCAGACTATAATCACCTGCCTGGCATTCAGACTATAGTCACCTGCCTGGCATTCAGACTATAGTCACCTGCCTGGCATTCAGACTATAGTCACCTGCCTGGCATTCAGACTATAGTCACCTGCCTGGCATTCAGACTATAATCACCTGCCTGGCATTCAGACTATAATCACCTGCCTGGCATTCAGACTATAATCACCTGCCTGGCATTCAGACTATAGTCACCTGCCTGGCATTCAGACTATAATCACCTGCCTGGCATTCAGACTATAATCACCTGACTGGCATTCAGACTATAATCACCTGCCTGGCATTCAGACTATAATCACCTGACTGGCATTCAGACTATAATCACCTGCCTGGCATTCAGACTATAATCACCTGCCTGGCATTCAGACTATAATCACCTGACTGGCATTCAGACTATAATCACCTGACTGGCATTCAGACTATAATCACCTGCCTGGCATTCAGACTATAATCACCTGCCTGGCATTCAGACTATAATCACCTGCCTGGCATTCAGACTATAGTCACCTGCCTGGCATTCAGACTATAATCACCTGCCTGGCATTCAGACTATAGTCACCTGCCTGGCATTCAGACTATAGTCACCTGCCTGGCATTCAGACTATAGTCACCTGTCTGGCATTCAGACTATAGTCACCTGCCTGGCATTCAGACTATAATCACCTGCCTGGCATTCAGACTATAATCACCTGCCTGGCATTCAGACTATAATCACCTGCCTGGCATTCAGACTATAATCACCTGCCTGGCATTCAGACTATAATCACCTGCCTGGCATTCAGACTATAGTCACCTGCCTGGCATTCAGACTATAGTCACCTGCCTGGCATTCAGACTATAATCACCTGCCTGGCATTCAGACTATAATCACCTGCCTGGCATTCAGACTATAATCACCTGCCTGGCATTCAGACTATAATCACCTGCCTGGCATTCAGACTATAATCACCTGCCTGGCATTCAGACTATAATCACCTGCCTGGCATTCAGACTATAATCACCTGCCTGGCATTCAGACTATAATCACCTGCCTGGCATTCAGACTATAATCACCTGACTGGCATTCAGACTATAATCACCTGCCTGGCATTCAGACTATAATCACCTGCCTGGCATTCAGACTATAATCACCTGCCTGGCATTCAGACTATAATCACCTGCCTGGCATTCAGACTATAATCACCTGACTGGCATTCAGACTATAATCACCTGACTGGCATTCAGACTATAATCACCTGCCTGGCATTCAGACTATAATCACCTGCCTGGCATTCAGACTATAATCACCTGCCTGGCATTCAGACTATAGTCACCTGCCTGGCATTCAGACTATAGTCACCTGCCTGGCATTCAGACTATAGTCACCTGCCTGGCATTCAGACTATAATCACCTGCCTGGCAGTCAGACTATAATCACCTGCCTGGCATTCAGACTATAATCACCTGCCTGGCAGTCAGACTATAATCACCTGCCTGGCATTCAGACTATAATCACCTGCCTGGCATTCAGACTATAATCACCTGCCTGGCATTCAGACTATAATCACCTGCATGGCATTCAGACTATAATCACCTGCCTGGCATTCAGACTATCGTCACCTGCCTGGCATTGAGACTATAACAAGTGTTAAAACATTCATGACAATACGTGCTCCCTGGCATTGAGACTATAACAAGTGTTAAAACATTCATGACAATACGTGCTCCCTGGCATTGAGACTATAACAAGTGTTAAAACATTCATGACAATACGTGCTCCCTGGCATTGAGACTATAACAAGTGTTAAAACATTCATGACAATACGTGCTCCCTGGCATTCAGACTATAACAAGTGTTAAAACATTCATGACAATACGTGCTCCCTGGCATTGAGACTATAACAAGTGTTAAAACATTCATGACAATACGTGCCTCCTGGCATTGAGACTATAACAAGTGTTAAAACATTCATGACAATACGTGCTCCCTGGCATTGAGACTATAACAAGTGTTAAAACATTCATGACAATACGTGCTCCCTGGCATTGAGACTATAACAAGTGTTAAAACATTCATGACAATACGTGCCTCCTGGCATTGAGACTATAACAAGTGTTAAAACATTCATGACAATACGTGCTCCCTGGCATTGAGACTATAACAAGTGTTAAATCATTCATGACAATACGTGCTCCCTGGCATTCAGACTATAACAAGTGTTAAAACATTCATGACAATACGTGCTCCCTGGCATTGAGACTATAACAAGTGTTAAAACATTCATGACAATACGTGCTCCCTGGCATTGAGACTATAACAAGTGTTAAAACATTCATGACAATACGTGCTCCCTGGCATTGAGACTATAACAAGTGTTAAAACATTCATGACAATACGTGCTCCCTGGCATTGAGACTATAACAAGTGTTAAAACATTCATGACAATACGTGCTCCCTGGCATTGAGACTATAACAAGTGTTAAAACATTCATGACAATACGTGCCTCCTGGCATTCAGACTATAATCACCTGCCTGGCATTGAGACTATAACAAGTGTTAAAACATTCATGACAATACGTGCTCCCTGGCATTGAGACTATAACAAGTGTTAAAACATTCATGACAATACGTGCTCCCTGGCATTCAGACTATAATCACCTGCCTGGCATTGAGACTATAACAAGTGTTAAAACATTCATGACAATACATGCTCCCTGGCATTGAGACTATAACAAGTGTTAAAACATTCATGACAATACGTGCCTCCTGGCATTCAGACTATAATCACCTGCCTGGCATTGAGACTATAACAAGTGTTAAAACATTCATGACAATACGTGCTCCCTGGCATTCAGACTATAATCACCTGCCTGGCATTCAGACTATAATCACCTGCCTGGCATTCAGACTATAATCACCTGACTGGCATTCAGACTATAATCACCTGCCTGGCATTCAGACTATAATCACCTGCCTGACATTCAGACTATAATCACCTGCCTGGCATTCAGACTATAATCACCTGCCTGGCATTCAGACTATAGTCACCTGCCTGGCATTCAGACTATAGTCACCTGCCTGGCATTCAGACTATAGTCACCTGCCTGGCATTCAGACTATAATCACCTGCCTGGCATTCAGACTATAATCACCTGCCTGGCATTCAGACTATAATCACCTGCCTGGCATTCAGACTATAGTCACCTGCCTGGCATTCAGACTATAATCACCTGCCTGGCATTCAGACTATAATCACCTGCCTGGCATTCAGACTATAATCACCTGACTGGCATTCAGACTATAATCACCTGCCTGGCATTCAGACTATAATCACCTGACTGGCATTCAGACTATAATCACCTGCCTGGCATTCAGACTATAATCACCTGCCTGGCATTCAGACTATAATCACCTGACTGGCATTCAGACTATAATCACCTGACTGGCATTCAGACTATAATCACCTGCCTGGCATTCAGACTATAATCACCTGCCTGGCATTCAGACTATAATCACCTGCCTGGCATTCAGACTATAATCACCTGCCTGGCATTCAGACTATAGTCACCTGCCTGGCATTCAGACTATAATCACCTGCCTGGCATTCAGACTATAATCACCTGCCTGGCATTCAGACTATAATCACCTGCCTGGCATTCAGACTATAATCACCTGCCTGGCATTCAGACTATAATCACCTGCCTGGCATTCAGACTATAATCACCTGCCTGGCATTCAGACTATAATCACCTGCCTGGCATTCAGACTATAATCACCTGCCTGGCATTCAGACTATAATCACCTGCCTGGCATTCAGACTATCGTCACCTGCCTGGCATTCAGACTATAACAAGTGTTAAAACATTCATGACAATACGTGCTCCCTGGCATTGAGACTATAACAAGTGTTAAAACATTCATGACAATACGTGCTCCCTGGCATTGAGACTATAACAAGTGTTAAAACATTCATGACAATACGTGCTCCCTGGCATTGAGACTATAACAAGTGTTAAAACATTCATGACAATACGTGCTCCCTGGCATTCAGACTATAACAAGTGTTAAAACATTCATGACAATACGTGCTCCCTGGCATTGAGACTATAACAAGTGTTAAAACATTCATGACAATACGTGCCTCCTGGCATTGAGACTATAACAAGTGTTAAAACATTCATGACAATACGTGCTCCCTGGCATTGAGACTATAACAAGTGTTAAAACATTCATGACAATACGTGCTCCCTGGCATTGAGACTATAACAAGTGTTAAAACATTCATGACAATACGTGCCTCCTGGCATTGAGACTATAACAAGTGTTAAAACATTCATGACAATACGTGCTCCCTGGCATTGAGACTATAACAAGTGTTAAATCATTCATGACAATACGTGCTCCCTGGCATTCAGACTATAACAAGTGTTAAAACATTCATGACAATACGTGCTCCCTGGCATTGAGACTATAACAAGTGTTAAAACATTCTTGACAATACGTGCTCCCTGGCATTGAGACTATAACAAGTGTTAAAACATTCATGACAATACGTGCTCCCTGGCATTGAGACTATAACAAGTGTTAAAACATTCATGACAATACGTGCTCCCTGGCATTGAGACTATAACAAGTGTTAAAACATTCATGACAATACGTGCTCCCTGGCATTGAGACTATAACAAGTGTTAAAACATTCATGACAATACGTGCCTCCTGGCATTCAGACTATAATCACCTGCCTGGCATTGAGACTATAACAAGTGTTAAAACATTCATGACAATACGTGCTCCCTGGCATTGAGACTATAACAAGTGTTAAAACATTCATGACAATACGTGCTCCCTGGCATTCAGACTATAATCACCTGCCTGGCATTGAGACTATAACAAGTGTTAAAACATTCATGACAATACATGCTCCCTGGCATTGAGACTATAACAAGTGTTAAAACATTCATGACAATACGTGCCTCCTGGCATTCAGACTATAATCACCTGCCTGGCATTGAGACTATAACAAGTGTTAAAACATTCATGACAATACGTGCTCCCTGGCATTCAGACTATAATCACCTGCCTGGCATTGAGACTATAACAAGTGTTAAAACATTCATGACAATACGTGCCTCCTGGCATTCAGACTATAATCACCTGCCTGGCATTGAGACTATAACAAGTGTTAAAACATTCATGACAATACGTGCTCCCTGGCATTCAGACTATAATCACCTGCCTGGCATTGAGACTATAACAAGTGTTAAAACATTCATGACAATACGTGCCTCCTGGCATTCAGACTATAATCACCTGCCTGGCATTGAGACTATAACAAGTGTTAAAACATTCATGACAATACGTGCTCCCTGGCATTCAGACTATAATCACCTGCCTGGCATTGAGACTATAACAAGTGTTAAAACATTCATGACAATACGTGCTCCCTGGCATTCAGACTATAATCACCTGCCTGGCATTGAGACTATAACAAGTGTTAAAACATTCATGACAATACGTGCTCCCTGGCATTGAGACTATAACAAGTGTTAAAACATTCATGACAATACGTGCTCCCTGGCATTGAGACTATAAAAAGTGTTAAAACATTCATGACAATACGTGCTCCCTGGCATTGAGACTATAACAAGTGTTAAAACATTCATGACAATACGTGCTCCCTGGCATTGAGACTATAACAAGTGTTAAAACATTCATGACAATACGTGCTCCCTGGCATTGAGACTAACAAGTGTTAAAACATTCATGACAATACGTGCTCCCTGGCATTGAGATTATAACAAGTGTTAAAACATTCATGACAATACGTGCTCCCTGGCATTGAGACTATAACAAGTGTTAAAACATTCATGACAATACGTGCTCCCTGGCATTCAGACTATAACAAGTGTTAAAACATTCATGACAATACGTGCTCCCTGGCATTCAAGATATTTTAAAACATTTATGACCATTAAACACATGTTGATTACCATGAAACCCATAGTGTTTTGGACAGTTAATGGTTCCTTTACTTTGATTTATTTGACTCAAGTTTTACAATTATTAAGATGCCAGAGAGATATCAGTCTTAGCCATGTCTAAAATTGAAAACATATGCATGTACATGCCAACGACTTAGAGGGAGATAGAGGATTGTGACACATCGTATCATAATTGTGTTCTATCATTTCTGATAACCGTGGTCATTGTTTGACAACAGAAATAAATAAATAGTTGTTTAACAAATATACAGCATTCTTATTTACTGTGCATAGCGTGCGCGCGCGTGTGTGTTACGTTTATTTATCGTCGCTACCGATTGCCCATATGAGCATGAACAGATTAGTCATTATAGACCCATTCCAGAGTCTCCTCTGATTCCTTTACATGCACGGTGTAAAGCACCGACACGAGACCTCGGCTTTATTAGGGTCAGACAAGGGATCGAACCTACGATCCCTGGATTCTCAGTCCACCGTGTTAACCACTGGTCTACGTAACCGTCTGTATATCTTGTATGCTCTGTGTATAGTTAGTCTTATTATTCTAAGCTTATTTAGCGTCGCTACCGGTTGCCCATTTGAACAGTTACTTGCATTGTAATCGTGAATATTTTTTTTTATAGGTGGGACGACAAGTCTGGGAAAACGACGGGTTATATCCGATGTCTGGAAATGCACAAATCACACCTGCAAACGTTGAACGTAAGTCAAACAGCTCATTATCTCCTATATGATGATGTAGGGAGTCGCCATAGCCGAGTGCTAAGGTAGTTTATTTCATATCACCTCTAACCGCTGTAGGTTCAAAACCCACTGGGGTGTCGAATTATTTCCGGTTGGTTTGCGGAAGGTCGGTTGTTCTACCCGGTGCCCGTCGTTGCATGAACTACTGCTGTGAGAGGATCAGCCTCCATCGATAATAGCTTGAGAATCGCCATATTTCCTACGCTGTAGATGTGACTTTACACCCTAAAAACACGACATATATATTTGTATGATGATAACATGAAGTGTTGGAAAACATAGAGTAAATGACTGTAATTACATATTTACATCGTTGTTGCTATCTATCTATCTATCTATCTATCTATCTATCTATCTATCTATCTATCTATCTATCTATCTATCTATCTATCTATCTATCTATCTATCTATCTATCTATCTATCTATCTATCTATCTATCTATCTATCTATCTCTATCTATCTATCTATCTATCTATCTATCTATCTATCTATCTATCTATCTATCTATCTATCTATCTATCTATCTATCTATCTATCTATCTATCTATCTATCTATCTATCTATCTATCTATCTGTCTGTCTGTCTGTCTGTCTGTCTGTCTGTCTGTCTGCCTGCCTGCCTGCCTGCCTGCCTGCCTGTCTGTCTGTCTGTCTGTCTGTCTGTCTGTCGTCTGTCTGTCTGTCTGTCTGTCGAACCCCTCGCGGGGACGTAGACATGTAATAATATTGCACTTCCTTTGATGAACGTATGTGCTAAATCGGTATCCATGTGTTCCCAACTAATGATATGCATCTGACATGCGCACTCGACGTTACGGGCATGCGTATTCGCTGTGTTAGCGTTCCTGATGTGTTTTACGTTTATTTATCGTCGCTACCGGTTGCCCATATGAGCGACGCCTCCTGAAGAGATTAGTAATTTTAGATGTTTGGAGGATAGTGCAATGATACAGACAGAGACCCATTCCAGAGTCTCATCTGGTTCTTTTACGTGCACGGTGTACAGCACCGACACGAGACCTCGGTTTAATGTTCCATCTGAAAGACTATTAATGTTATTAGGGTCAGACGGGGGATCGAACCTGCGATCCCTGGATTACCAGTCCAGCGTGTTACCACTGGACTACAGATCCGTCTGTGTATGCGCCAAAACGGTAACCATGTTCGTATAAGTGTTCCCAACTAATGATATGCATCTGACTTGCGCACTCGAAGTTACGGGCATGCGCATGCGCAGTGTTAGGCAGCGTTCCTCGCGTGAAAATGCGTGTCTTATAGTTTATCTCTTCCAAGGATGAAATATATCTGTGTGCTATATTTTCTTTTGTATCATTACTGAAAAGCATAATAAATGTAATTATTGCATACGTTACTATAAATAGTAACACATTTAATGGTAGAAAAGCAAAATATCTGGTCGACGCGGGCAATATATTTCGATTTTCGGCTCTGCGCCGAGAACGAATCACGAACACGTGTCACAGGTAGCAACAACATAGTAACTACATTGTGTAAACATGGCCGCCGAAGCAACACTAAAGTCGTTGTCTGACAGATTGTTGTCTCTTGACAGTAAAATGGCTGAGCGAAATAAGCAAATAACAGCAGAAGAAACATACGGCTATGTAGAGAAATTGAAAAACGGACACAAAGGCAACAACTCAACTGCAATAAAGAAGTTATTAAACGGCTGCGGTGGGCCATTTGTGGATATTGGCGCACCTATCCAATATCTCCATAGGGTGCGCCAATATCCACAAATGGCCTACCTTCGCGGTTTAATAACCTCTAAATATAAGTAATGAATCGCGGGTTAATATTTTCCATTGGGGTATGAACTATATTGGGCGTGCTTAATGTTAGTGTGGATGCCTTCACACACAAATACTTTATCGATATCATGTACATGTATGTGCTTTGTTTATATTCCAGAAATGGTGAAGTCTTTCAAAATATTTGACAGTAGCAATGCCAGACCAATCGACCAGAGTGAGATCGGATTGGCATTTAGAGTTGTTGGCCAGAATCCAACTAACAAACAACTACTGAAGATCGCTAGTGAAGCCAACCTTGACGGTGTGTGTATATGTATATTTGTCCATACCGCATCCTGCGAATGGATCTTTGATTAATATTAGATTTTGGTATGTTTTTAGACTAAACTTTGTGTGTAAATATTGCAAAGTACAATACAATAAGTTTATTGCATAAAACAGTATACATGTAAATTGTTTGTAGCAATTAAGTAAATACAGGCAGTGACATGGAACTTTACAAAAGAGCACAATCACAAGTTCAAATATATGTGTAAAAAATGCGTTAGTTTCGTTGCTTATTTGCAAAATATATAAATTTGGAAAGACCAATGGTGATGTTTTTTTATTTGCATGACAACAGATTACTAAATGTCTGTACAGTCGGCCAAGTATGGTAGTATTTTTTAATGAATTTCGATCTTAGGTTTGAGTAATGTGGGCAAATTAATATGAAGTGATACTCATTTCCCACAATTCTAGAATTGCAATAAATACATAATCTTTCCTTTCGTGGTAGGTGTATGTAACGACCACGTTAGATAGCTAGATCATGTGGTAGGTGTATGTAGCGACCACGTTCGATAGCTAGATCATGTGGTAGGTGTATGTAACGACCACGTTCCATAGCTAGATCATGTGGTAGGTGTATGTAACGACCACGTTCCATAGCTAGATCATGTGGTAGGTGTATGTAACGACCACGTTCCATAGCTAGATCATGTGGTAGGTGTATGTAGCGACCACGTTCCATAGCTAGATCATGTGGTAGGTGTATGTAACGACCACGTTCCATAGCTAGATCATGTGGTAGGTGTATGTAACGACCACGTTCGATAGCTAGATCATGTGGTAGGTGTATGTAGCGACCACGTTCCATAGCTAGATCATGTGGTAGGTGTATGTAACGACCACGTTCCATAGCTAGATCATGTGGTAGGTGTATGTAACGACCACGTTCCATAGCTAGATCATGTGGTAGGTGTATGTAACGACCACGTTCCATAGCTAGATCATGTGGTAGGTGTATGTAACGACCACGTTCCATAGCTAGATCATGTGGTAGGTGTATGTAACGACCACGTTCCATAGCTAGATCATGTGGTAGGTGTATGTAACGACCACGTTCCATAGCTAGATCATGTGGTAGGTGTATGTAACGACCACGTTCCATAGCTAGATCATGTGGTAGGTGTATGTAGCGACCACGTTCGATAGCTAGATCATGTGGTAGGTGTATGTAGCGACCACGTTCCATAGCTAGATCATGTGGTAGGTGTATGTAGCGACCACGTTCGATAGCTAGATCATGTGGTAGGTGTATGTAGCGACCACGTTCCATAGCTAGATCATGTGGTAGGTGTATGTAACGACCACGTTCCATAGCTAGATCATGTGGTAGGTGTATGTAACGACCACGTTCCATAGCTAGATCATGTGGTAGGTGTATGTAACGACCACGTTCCATAGCTAGATCATGTGGTAGGTGTATGTAGCGACCACGTTCGATAGCTAGATCATGTGGTAGGTGTATGTAGCGACCACGTTCCATAGCTAGATCATGTGGTAGGTGTATGTAGCAACCACGTTCCATAGCTAGATCATGTGGTAGGTGTATGTAGCAACCACGTTAGATAGCTAGATCATGTGGTAGGTGTATGTAGCAACCACGTTTCATAGCTAGATCATGTAGCGACCACGTTCCATAGCTAGATCATGTGGTAGGTGTATGTAGCGACCACGTTCCATAGCTAGATCATGTGGTAGGTGTATGTAGCGACCACGTTCCATAGCTAGATCATGTGGTAGGTGTATGTAGCGACCACGTTCCATAGCTAGATCATGTGGTAGGTGTATGAAACGACCACGTTCCATAGCTAGATCATGTGGTAGGTGTATGTAACGACCACGTTCCATAGCTAGATCATGTGGTAGGTGTATGTAACGACCACGTTCCATAGCTAGATCATGTGGTAGGTGTATGTAATGACCACGTTCCATAGCTAGATCATGTGGTAGGTGTATGTAACGACCACGTTCCATAGCTAGATCATGTGGTAGGTGTATGTAACGACCACGTTCCATAGCTAGATCATGTGGTAGGTGTATGTAACGACCACGTTCCATAGCTAGATAATGTGGTAGGTGTATGTAACGACCACGTTCCATAGCTAGATCATGTGGTAGGTGTATGTAGCGACCACGTTCCATAGCTAGATCATGTGGTAGGTGTATGTAACGACCACGTTCCATAGCTAGATCATGTGGTAGGTGTATGTAACGACCACGTTCCATAGCTAGATCATGTGGTAGGTGTATGTAACGACCCACGTTCCATAGCTAGATCATGTGGTAGGTGTATGTAACGACCACGTTCCATAGCTAGATCATGTGGTAGGTGTATGTAACGACCACGTTCCATAGCTAGATCATGTGGTAGGTGTATGTATCGACCACGTTCCATAGCTAGATCATGTGGTAGGTGTATGTAACGACCACGTTCCATAGCTAGATCATGTGGTAGGTGTATGTAGCGACCACGTTAGATAGCTAGATCATGTGGTAGGTGTATGTAACGACCACGTTAGATAGCTAGATCATGTGGTAGGTGTATGTAACGACCACGTTCCATAGCTAGATCATGTGGTAGGTGTATGTAACGACCACGTTCCATAGCTAGATCATGTGGTAGGTGTATGTAACGACCACGTTCCATAGCTAGATCATGTGGTAGATGTATGTAACGACCACGTTCCATAGCTAGATCATGTGGTAGGTGTATGTAACGACCACGTTCCATAGCTAGATCATGTGGTAGGTGTATGTAACGACCACGTTCGATAGCTAGATCATGTGGTAGGTGTATGTAACGACCACGTTCCATAGCTAGATCATGTGGTAGGTGTATGTAACGACCACGTTCCATAGCTAGATCATGTGGTAGGTGTATATAGTGACCACGTTCCATAGCTAGATCATGTGGTAGGTGTATGTAACGACCACGTTCCATAGCTAGATCATGTGGTAGGTGTATGTAGCGACCACGTTCCATAGCTAGATCATGTGGTAGGTGTATGTAACGACCACGTTCCATAGCTAGATCATGTGGTAGGTGTATGTAACGACCACGTTCCATAGCTAGATCATGTGGTAGGTGTATGTAACGACCACGTTAGATAGCTAGATCATGTGGTAGGTGTATGTAACGACCACGTTCCATAGCTAGATCATGTGGTAGGTGTATGTAACGACCACGTTCCATAGCTAGATCATGTGGTAGGTGTATGTAACGACCACGTTCCATAGCTAGATCATGTGGTAGGTGTATGTAACGACCACGTTAGATAGCTAGATCATGTGGTAGGTGTATGTAACAACCACGTTCCATAGCTAGATCATGTGGTAGGTGTATGTAACGACCACGTTCCATAGCTAGATCATGTGGTAGGTGTATGTAACGACCACGTTCCATAGCTAGATCATGTGGTAGGTGTATATAACGACCACGTTCGATAGCTAGATCATGTGGTAGGTGTATGTAACGACCACGTTCCATAGCTAGATCATGTGGTAGGTGTATGTAACGACCACGTTCCATAGCTAGATCATGTGGTAGGTGTATGTAGCAACCACGTTCCATAGCTAGATCATGTGGTAGGTGTATGTAGCAACCACGTTCCATAGCTAGATCATGTGGTAGGTGTATGTAACGACCACGTTCGATAGCTAGATCATGTGGTAGGTGTATGTAGCAACCACGTTCCATAGCTAGATCATGTGGTAGGTGTATGTAACGACCACGTTCGATAGCTAGATCATGTGGTAGGTGTATGTAACGACCACGTTCCATAGCTAGATCATGTGGTAGGTGTATGTAGCAACCACGTTCCATAGCTAGATCATGTGGTAGGTGTATGTAACGACCACGTTCCATAGCTAGATCATGTGGTAGGTGTATGTAACGACCACGTTCCATAGCTAGATCATGTGGTAGGTGTATGTAGCGACCACGTTCGACAGCTAGATCATGTGGTAGGTGTATGTAACGACCACGTTCCATAGCTAGATCATGTGGTAGGTGTATGTAACGACCACGTTCCATAGCTAGATCATGTGGTAGGTGTATGTAGCGACCACGTTCCATAGCTAGATCATGTGGTAGGTGTATGTAACGACCACGTTCCATAGCTAGATCATGTGGTAGGTGTATGTAACGACCACGTTCCATAGCTAGATCATGTGGTAGGTGTATGTAGCAACCACGTTCCATAGCTAGATCATGTGGTAGGTGTATGTAACGACCACGTTCCATAGCTAGATCATGTGGTAGGTGTATGTAACGACCACGTTCCATAGCTAGATCATGTGGTAGGTGTATGTAACGACCACGTTCCATAGCTAGATCATGTGGTAGGTGTATGTAATGACCACGTTCCATAGCTAGATCATGTGGTAGGTGTATGTAACGACCACGTTCCATAGCTAGATCATGTGGTAGGTGTATGTAACGACCACGTTCCATAGCTAGATCATGTGGTAGGTGTATGTAGCGACCACGTTCCATAGCTAGATCATGTGGTAGGTGTATGTAGCGACCACGTTCGACAGCTAGATCATGTGGTAGGTGTATGTAACGACCACGTTCCATAGCTAGATCATGTGGTAGGTGTATGTAACGACCACGTTCCATAGCTAGATCATGTGGTAGGTGTATGTAGCGACCACGTTCCATAGCTAGATCATGTGGTAGGTGTATGTAACGACCACGTTCCATAGCTAGATCATGTGGTAGGTGTATGTAACGACCACGTTCCATAGCTAGATCATGTGGTAGGTGTATGTAGCAACCACGTTCCATAGCTAGATCATGTGGTAGGTGTATGTAACGACCACGTTCCATAGCTAGATCATGTGGTAGGTGTATGTAACGACCACGTTCCA
Organism: Archivesica marissinica; assembly: GCA_014843695.1. Taxonomy (NCBI): domain Eukaryota; kingdom Metazoa; phylum Mollusca; class Bivalvia; order Venerida; family Vesicomyidae; genus Archivesica; species Archivesica marissinica. The sequence goes on from CM026400.1 coordinate 50,657,284, forward strand.
TAGCTAGATCATGTGGTAGGTGTATGTAACGACCACGTTCCATAGCTAGATCATGTGGTAGGTGTATGTAACGACCACGTTCCATAGCTAGATCATGTGGTAGGTGTATGTAACGACCACGTTCCATAGCTAGATCATGTGGTAGGTGTATGAAACGACCACGTTCCATAGCTAGATCATGTGGTAGGTGTATGTAACGACCACGTTCGATAGCTAGATCATGTGGTAGGTGTATGTAACGACCACGTTCGATAGCTAGATCATGTGGTAGGTGTATGTAACGACCACGTTCCATAGCTAGATCATGTGGTAGGTGTATGTAACGACCATGTTCGATAGCTAGATCATGTGGTAGGTGTATGTAACGACCACGTTCCATAGCTAGATCATGTGGTAGGTGTATGTAACGACCACGTTCGATAGCTAGATCATGTGGTAGGTGTATGTAACGACCACGTTCGATAGCTAGATCATGTGGTAGGTGTATGTAACGACCACGTTCCATAGCTAGATCATGTGGTAGGTGTATGTAACGACCACGTTCCATAGCTAGATCATGTGGTAGGTGTATGTAACGACCACGTTCGATAGCTAGATCATGTGGTAGGTGTATGTAGCGACCACGTTAGATAGCTAGATCATGTGGTAGGTGTATGTAACGACCACGTTAGATAGCTAGATCATGTGGTAGGTGTATGTAACGACCACGTTCCATAGCTAGATCATGTGGTAGGTGTATGTAACGACCACGTTCCATAATGTGGTAGGTGTATGTAGCAACCACGTTCCATAGCTAGATCATGTGGTAGGTGTATGTAGCAACCACGTTAGATAGCTAGATCATGTGGTAGGTGTATGTAGCGACCACGTTCCATAGCTAGATCATGTGGTAGGTGTATGTAGCGACCACGTTCCATAGCTAGATCATGTGGTAGGTGTATGTAGCGACCACGTTCCATAGCTAGATCATGTGGTAGGTGTATGTAGCGACCACGTTCCATAGCTAGATCATGTGGTAGGTGTATGTAGCGACCACGTTCCATAGCTAGATCATGTGGTAGGTGTATGTAACGACCACGTTCCATAGCTAGATCATGTGGTAGGTGTATGTAACGACCACGTTCCATAGCTAGATCATGTGGTAGGTGTATGTAACGACCACGTTCCATAGCTAGATCATGTGGTAGGTGTATGTAACGACCACGTTCCATAGCTAGATCATGTGGTAGGTGTATGTAACGACCACGTTCCATAGCTAGATCATGTGGTAGGTGTATGTAACGACCACGTTCCATAGCTAGATCATGTGGTAGGTGTATGTAACGACCACGTTCCATAGCTAGATCATGTGGTAGGTGTATGTAGCGACCACGTTCCATAGCTAGATCATGTGGTAGGTGTATGTAACGACCACGTTCCATAGCTAGATCATGTGGTAGGTGTATGTAACGACCACGTTCCATAGCTAGATCATGTGGTAGGTGTATGTAACGACCACGTTCCATAGCTAGATCATGTGGTAGGTGTATGTAACGACCACGTTCCATAGCTAGATCATGTGGTAGGTGTATGTAACGACCACGTTCCATAGCTAGATCATGTGGTAGGTGTATGTAACGACCACGTTCCATAGCTAGATCATGTGGTAGGTGTATGTAACGACCACGTTCCATAGCTAGATCATGTGGTAGGTGTATGTAGCGACCACGTTAGATAGCTAGATCATGTGGTAGGTGTATGTAACGACCACGTTAGATAGCTAGATCATGTGGTAGGTGTATGTAACGACCACGTTCCATAGCTAGATCATGTGGTAGGTGTATGTAACGACCACGTTCCATAGCTAGATCATGTGGTAGGTGTATGTAAC
>CM026400.1:50662430-50703719 GCA_014843695.1 Archivesica marissinica
ACTATCTCACCAAATCTACATACATTACTACAAGATATATCCACTATCTCACAATATTTACATACATTACTACAAGATATACGCGTTATATCACCATATCTACAAACATTGCTACAAGATCTACACACTATATCACCATATCTACGTACATTCCTACAAGATGTATCCACTATCTCACTATATATACGCACCTTACTACAAGATATACACGCTATATCACCATATCTACGTACATTCCTACAAGATATATCCACTATCTCACCATATTACATACATTACTACAAGATATACGCACTATCTCACCATATCTACATACATTACTACAAGATATACACACTATTTCACCATATAACATACATTACTACAAGTATACACGCTTCTAACATATCTACATACATTACTACAATATATACACGCTATCTCACCATATCTACATACATTACTACAATATATACACGCTATCTCACCATATCTACATACATTACTACAAGATCTACACACTATTTCACCATATCTACATTCATTACTACAAGATCTACACACTATTTCACCATATCTACATTCATTACTACAAGATCTACACACTATATCACCATATCTACGTACATTCCTACAAGATATATCCACTATCTCACCATATTTACATACATTACTACAAGATCTACACACTATATCACCATATCTACATACATTCCTACAAGATATACCCACTATCTCACCATATATACATACATTGATACTAAATTTACACACTATCTCACCATATCTACATTCATTACTACAAGCTCTACAAACTATATCACCATATCTACATACATTCCTACAAGATATATCCACTATCTCACCATATTTACATATATTACTACAATAACTACACGCTGTCTCACCATATCTGCATACATTTCTACAAGATAAACGCACTATCTCATCATATCTACATTCATTATTGCAAAATATACGCACTATCTCATCATATCTAAGTACATTACTACAATATATAAGCACTATCTCACCAAATATACGTACATTACTACAAGATATACACGCTGTCTCACCATATTTAAATACATTACTACAATATATACACGTTATATCACCATATCTGCATATATCACAACAATATATATCCACTATCTCACCATATCTACATACATTTCTACAAGATATACACACTATCTCACCATATATACATACATTGCTACTAAATTTACACACTAGCTCACCATATTTACATTCATTACTACAAGATCTACACACTATATCACCATAATTACATTCATTACTACAAGATATATACACTATCTCACCATATTTACATACATTACTACACTAACTACACACTGTCTCACCATATCTACATACATTTCTACAATAACTACACACTGTCTCACCATATCTACATACATTACTACAAGATATATACACTATCTCACCATATTTACATACATTACTACAAGATATACACACTATCTTACCATATCTACATTCATTACTACAAGATATATCCACTATCTCACTATATATATATATATATATATATATACGCACATTACTACAAGATATACACACTATGGCACCATATCTACAAACATTGCTACAAGATCTACACACTATATCACCATATCTACATACATTCCTACAAGATATATCCACTATCTCACCATATCTAAATACATTTCTACAAGATATACACGCCATCTCACCATATATACGCACATTACTACAAGATATACACGCTGTCTCACCATATCTACATCATTACTCAACACCTCACCATACTACAAACATTCTACAAGATCTACACACTATATCACCATATCTACATACATTCTACAAGATATACACACTATCTCACCATATCACATACATTACTACAAGATATACCCCACAAAACAACAAAACACACAAACAAGATCTACACACTATTCACCATATCTACGTTCATTACTACAAGAATATACGCGCTGTCTCACCATATCTACATACATTACTACAATATAACACGCTATTTCACATATTTAATACATTACTACAATAACTAACGCTGTCTCACCATATCTACATAAATTACTACAAGATCTACACACTATATCACATATCTACATACATTCCTACAAGATATATCCACTATCTCACCATATTTACATTCATTACTACAAGATCTCCACTATATCAACATATTACATACATTCTACAATAACTACGCGCTGTCTCACCATATCTACATACATTACTACAAGATATATCCACTATCTCACCATATTTACATACATTACTACAAGATATACACATTATCTTACAATACCTACATTCATTACTACAAGATCTACACACTATTTCACCATATCTACGTTCATTACTACAAGATATACACGCTGTCTCACCATATCTACATAAATTACTACAAGATCTACACACTATATCACCATATCTACATACATTCCTACAAGATATATCCACTATCTCACCATATTTACATTCATTACTACAAGATCTACACGCTATATCAACATATCTACATACATTCCTACAAGATATATCCATTAACTCACCATATTTACATACATTACTACAATAACTACACGCTGTCTCACCATATCTACATACATTACTACAAGATATATCCACTATCTCACCATATTTACATACATTACTACAAGATATACGCATTATCTTACCATACCTACATTCATTACTACAAGATCTACACACTATATCACCATATCTACGTTCATTACTACAAGTTATACACGCTGTCTCACCATATCTACATACATTACTACAAGATCTCCACACTATTTCATCATATCTACATACATTCCTACAAGATCTACAAACTATTTCACCATATCTACATACATTAATACAATATATACACACTATCTCACCATATCTACATATATTACAACAATATATATCCACTATCTCACCATATCTACATTCATTACTACAAGATCTACACACTATTTCATCATATATACATTCATTACTACAAGATCTACATACTAGTTCACCATATATACATTCATTACTACAAGATCTACACACCATATCACCATATATACGTACATTCCTACAAGTATATATCCACTATCTCACCATATTTACATGCATTAATACAAGATCTACACGCTATATCACCATATCTACATACATTCCTACAAGATATATCCACTATCTCACCATATATACATACATTGATACTAAATTTACACACTATCTCACCATATCTACATTCATTACTACGAGCTCTACAAACTATATCACCATATCTACATACATTCCTACAAGATATATCCACTATCTCACCATATTTACATATATTACTACAATAACTACACGCTGTCTCACCATATCTGCATACATTTCTACAAGATAAACGCACTATCTCATCATATCTACATTCATTATTGCAAAATATACGCACTATCTCATCATATCTAAGTACATTACTACAATATATAAGCACTATCTCACCAAATATACGTACATTACTACAAGATATACACGCTGTCTCACCATATTTAAATACATTACTACAATATATACACGTTATATCACCATATCTGCATATATCACAACAATATATATCCACTATCTCACCATATCTACATACATTTCTACAAGATATACACACTATCTCACCATATATACATACATTGCTACTAAATTTACACACTAGCTCACCATATTTACATTCATTACTACAAGATCTACACACTATATCACCATAATTACATTCATTACTACAAGATATATACACTATCTCACCATATTTACATACATTACTACACTAACTACACACTGTCTCACCATATCTACATACATTTCTACAATAACTACACACTGTCTCACCATATCTACATACATTACTACAAGATATATCCACTATCTCACCATATTTACATACATTACTACAAGATATACACACTATCTTACCATATCTACATTCATTACTACAAGATATATCCACTATCTCACTATATATATATATATATACATTACTACAAGATATATATATCTATATATACGTACATTACTACAAGATATACACACTATGGCACCATATCTACAAACATTGCTACAAGATCTACACACTATATCACCATATCTACATACATTCCTACAAGATATATCCACTATCTCACCATATCTAAATACATTTCTACAAGATATACACGCCATCTCACCATATATACGCACATTACTACAAGATATACACGCTGTCTCACCATATCTACATACATTACTACAAGATATACACACTATGTCACCATATCTACATACATTGCTACAAGATATACACACTATCTCACCATATCTACATACATTACTACAAGATATACACACTATCTCACCATATCTACATACATTACTACAAGATATACACACTGTCTCACCATATCTACATACATTAATACAATATATACACACTATATCAACATATCTGCATATATAACAACAATATATATCCACTCTCTCACCATAACTACATACATTTCTACAAGATATACACACTATCACAACATATCAATGTATATTACTGCAATAACTACACACTGTCTCAACATATCTACATACATTACTACAAGATATACACAGTATCTCACCATATCTACATACAATAATACAAGAAATTATTCACCATATCATCATATATACGTTCATTACTACAATATCTAAACACTATCGCAACATATATACATTCATTACTACAAGATATACACACTATATCACCATATCTACATATATTACTACAAGATATACGCGCTATAGCACCATATCTACATAAATCCCGCATCTTCCAACACAAAACATGGATCATACCATAACATTAGGTCGTCAAAACATGTATTACACCGTAGCGTTTCAGTTTTTGTATCTAACGTTTCAATTTTTTGACAGTAACGTTTCAGTTTCTGACACGAGCGTTTCAGTTTTTGACACTAGCGTTTCAGTTTTTATCCGTTAACACGTAATTCTCCATAGAGCCCGTTTCAGTTTTTGACACTAGCGTTTCGGTTTCTGACACAAGCGTTTCAATTTCTGACACAAGCGTTACAGTTTTTGTCATTGTTATTTCAGTTTTTGTCTCCGTCGTTTCGATATAAGACGCTACAATCGCATTTTGGTGTAGTTAATCTGATAAAAAAATTAAACGCGTTTAATTTTTTTATCAGATTAACGACACAAACATGGGCTTGTAGCGTCTTATATCGAAACGGCGGAGACAAAAACTGAAATAACAATGACAAAAACTGTAACGCTTGTGTCAGAAATTGAAACGCTTGTGTCAGAAACCGAAACGCTAGTGTCAAAAACTGAAACGGGCTCTATGGAGAATTACGTGTTAACGGATAAAAACTGAAACGCTAGTGTCAAAACTGAAACGCTCGTGTCAGAAACTGAAACGTTACTGTCAAAAAATTGAAACGTTAGATACAAAAACTGAAACGCTACGGTGTAATACATGTTTTGACGACCTAATGTTATGGTATGATCCATGTTTTGTGTTGGAAGATGCGGGATTTATGTAGATATGGTGCTATAGCGCGTATATCTTGTAGTAATATATGTAGATATGGTGATATAGTGTGTATATCTTGTAGTAATGAATGTATATATGTTGCGATAGTGTTTAGATATTGTAGTAATGAACGTATATATGATGATATGGTGAATAATTTCTTGTATTATTGTATGTAGATATGGTGAGATACTGTGTATATCTTGTAGTAATGTATGTAGATATGTTGAGACAGTGTGTAGTTATTGCAGTAATATACATTGATATGTTGTGATAGTGTGTATATCTTGTAGAAATGTATGTAGTTATGGTGAGAGAGTGGATATATATTGTTGTTATATATGCAGATATGTTGATATAGTGTGTATATATTGTATTAATGTATGTAGATATGGTGAGACAGTGTGTATATCTTGTAATAATGTATGTAGATATAATGAGATAGTGTATATGTCTTGTAGTAATGTATGTAAATATGGTGAGATAGTGTGTATATCTTGTAGGAATGTATGTAGATATGGTGATATAGTGTGTAGATCTTGTAGCAATGTTTGTAGATATGGTGAGACAGCGTGTATATCTTGTAGTAATGTGCGTATATATGGTGAGATGGCGTGTATATCTTGTAGAAATGTATTTAGATATGGTGAGATAGTGGATATATCTTGTAGGAATGTATGTAGATATGGTGATATAGTGTGTAGATCTTGTAGCAATGTTTGTAGATATGGTGCCATAGTGTGTATATCTTGTAGTAATGTGCGTATATATATATATATATATAGTGAGATAGTGGATATATCTTGTAGTAATGAATGTAGATATGGTAAGATAGTGTGTATATCTTGTAGTAATGTATGTAAATATGGTGAGATAGTGGATATATCTTGTAGTAATGTATGTAGATATGGTGAGACAGTGTGTAGTTATTGTAGAAATGTATGTAGATATGGTGAGACAGTGTGTAGTTAGTGTAGTAATGTATGTAAATATGGTGAGATAGTGTATATATCTTGTAGTAATGAATGTAATTATGGTGATATAGTGTGTAGATCTTGTAGTAATGAATGTAAATATGGTGAGCTAGTGTGTAAATTTAGTAGCAATGTATGTATATATGGTGAGATAGTGTGTATATCTTGTAGAAATGTATGTAGATATGGTGAGATAGTGGATATATATTGTTGTGATATATGCAGATATGGTGATATAACGTGTATATATTGTAGTAATGTATTTAAATATGGTGAGACAGCGTGTATATCTTGTAGTAATGTACGTATATATGGTGAGACAGCGTGTAGTTATTGTAGTAATGTATGTAAATATGGTGAAATAGCGTGTATATATTGTAGTAATGTATGTAGATATGTTGAGACAGCGTGTATTTCTTGTAGTAATGAATGTATATATGGTGAAATAGTGCGTAGATGGTGAGATAGTGGATATATGTTGTTGTAATGTACGTAGATATGGTGAGATACTGTGTATATCTTGTAGTAATGTACGTAAATATGGTGAGATAGTGGATATATCTTGTAGTAATGTAGTTATATATAGTGAGATAGTGCGTATATCTTGTAGTAATGTACGTATATATGGTGAGATAGCGCGTATATCTTGTAGTAATGTACGTAGATATGGTGAGATAGTGCGTATATATTGTAGTAATGTACGTAGATATGGTGAGACAGTGCGTATATCTTGTAGTAATGTACGTATATATAGTGCGATATTGCGTATATCTTGTAGTAATATACGTAGATATGGTGAGATAGTGCGTATATCTTGTAGGAATGTACGTAGATATGGTGAGACAGTGCGTAGTTATTGTAGTAATGTACGTATATATGGTGAAATAGTGCGTATATCTTGTAGTAATGTACGTAGATATGGTGAGATACTGTGTATATCTTGTAGTAATGTACGTAAATATGGTGAGATAGTGGCTATAAAAATTGTTTTAAAGGGACGCATCAATTTTTTTTTCATCGGATTAACGACCCAAAAATGCTGCGATAGTGCTTATATTTAGTAGCAATGTACGTATATATGGGGAGATAGTGCGTATATCTTGTAAAAATGTATGTAGATATTGTGAGATAGTGGATATATATTGTTGTAATGTACGTAGATATGGTGAGATACTGTGTATATATTGTAGTAATGTACGTAAATATGGTGAGATAGTGGATATATATTGTAGTAATGTAGGTATATATAGTGAGATAGTGCGTATATCTTGTAGTAATGTACATATATATGGTGAGATAGCGCGTATATCTTGTAGTAATGTACGTAGATATGGTGAGATAGTGCGTATATATTGTAGTAATGTACGTAGATATGGTGAGACAGTGCGTATATCTTGTAGTAATGTACGTATATATAGTGCGATAGTGCGTATATCTTGTAGTAATGTACGTATATATGGGGAGATAGCGCGTATATCTTGTAGAAATGTACGTAGATATGGTGAGATAGTGGATATATCTTGTAGGAATGTATGTAGATATGGTGATATAGTGTGTAGATCTTGTAGTAATTTATGTAGATATGGTGAGACAGCGTGTAGTTATTGTAGTAATGTATGTAAATATGGTGAAATAGCGTGTATATATTGTAGTAATGTATGTAGATATGTTGAGACAGCGTGTATTTCTTGTAGTAATGAATGTATATATGGTGAAATAGTGTGTAGATCTTGTAGTAATGAATGTAGATATGGTGAGATAGTGCGTATATCTTGTAGTAATTTATGTAGATATGGTGAGATAGTGGATATATCTTGTAGGAATGTACGTAGATATGGTGATATAGCGTGCATATCTTGTAGTAAGGTGCGTATATATAGTGAGATAGTGGATACATCTTGTAGGAATGTACGTAGATATGGTGATATAGTGTGTAGATCTTGTAGCAATGTTTGTAGATATGGTGATATAACGCGTATATCTTGTAGTAATGTATGTAAATATTGTGAGATAGTGGATATATCTTGTAGGAATGTATGTAGATATGGTGATATTGTGTGTAGATCTTGTAGCAATGTTTGTAGATATGGTGCCATAGTGTGTATATCTTGTAGTAATGTATGTAAATATGGTGAGATAGTGGATATATCTTGTAGTAATGTATGTAGATTTGGTGAGATAGCGCGTATATTTAGTAGCAATGTATGTATATATGGTGAGATAGTGTGTATATCTTGTAGAAATGTATGTATATATGGTGAGATAGTGGATATATATTGTTGTAATATATGCAGATATGGTGATATAGTGTGTATATATTGTAGTAATGTATGTATATTTGGTGAGACAGCGTGTATATCTTGTAGTAATGTGCGTATATATAGTGAGATAGTGTGTATATCTTGTATTAATGTACGTAGATATGGTGAGATAGTGGATATATCTTGTAGGAATGTATGTAGATATGGTGAGTCAGCGCGTATATCTTGTAGTAATGTATGTATATATGGTGAGATAGTGTGTGTATCTTGTAGTAATGTACGTAAATATGGTGAGATAGTGTGTATATATTGTAGTAATATAATCATTTTATCGGTATATGTCACTATCATGGATTCTGATCGGTCGTTTATAACGTCATTGGGTAAATAAAAATAGCAATACCGGTTCTAACTAGTTTTCTATTTATAGTAACGTAGTTAATTGTTATTTATAGCAATACGCTCTCCTCGGATAAATAAAAATAGCAATAACGGATCTAACTAGTTTTCTATTTATAGTAACGTATGTCATTGTTATTTATAGCAATACGTTCTGATCGGATGAATATAAATAGCCCGTTCCAACTAGTTTTCTATTTATAGTACCTTAGGTCATTTATAGGATAGGTCTATACGTGTCTGGACATGATTTCGTTACGCCAACGACTGACTGACGCAATATTCCGGAAACGCTCAGCGACTTAAGTATCGGATGCCAAAGTGTAAGGATATTTAGGTACCTATACGAATTATATAATATCAACATCTTACGATCGAAATGAAGATAATAAATATAATCGGTATAACGAGAATGCGTAGAGGGAGTGTGTACGGACATCGTTTATCGAAACCCCCGGATAGATAGGACCTATAATAAAGCTTATATAACGAATTTATATCGGTACTTCCGGTTTTTCGGATCACTACTTCCGGTATGAGGTCGGACCATTAATTGAGTCGAGGATTCGTCATTGTCTCTTCGAGATCTTTCCGACGATACCAAACACGGCCATAGGTACGGACAGAAATGGCACACACCGATTCGAATGGACCATTAATAATCGAGATAGTGTTTTGCCGCCATTTTTATCCTCCATTTTGAAAATCGTAGGCTCGGAACGTATAATCGTTTATCGAAACCCCCGGATAGATAGACCTATAATGAAGCTTTTATAACGAATTTATATAGGTATTTCCGGTTTTTCGGATCACTACTTCCGGTATGAGGTCGGACCATTAATTGAGTCGCGGATTCGTCATTGTCTCTTCGAGATCTTTCCGACGATACCAAACAAGGCCAGTTTCCTCTAAAGTTCATTTTTCTTCAAACTCAGTTACGATTAAAGGGAGATAATCAGTATTATAGATATATCGATAGATCAAAATGAAGGGTAGCGTCGGACTCGTGACGTCGATACGCGTATATTAGAACTAACTTATAGTTACGTTTAAATATTTTTTTTTATTTTCATAAACGGGACTTTAAACCCAATTGGGAAAAGAAGCTTTAACAACTTATATGAATCACTCTCACTGGTGGGAATGAATGTATACATGTAGTCATTCCTGATCGAGCTAAAATAAATTTGTATAAACTAATTAAATAACATCGATACAATAGGAGAGACGAACAGTAAGGGCTATACACTGTTAAGATAACGACATAAATGCGGTCATTACAGCTATGCAGTAAAGGGAAATAACCCTTTTTATGTTGCAGATAGGAACGTTTACGAGTTAATTCTCTTAGTCCAACACTAACGAAATGCTATCCAATGCGTTAATCGGACAGCCTTATGTTACCCTCACGGTGGTAAATATACGTGTACTAATGAACTACACACATATTGCTGTATAATGTCGGGATTTATAGCGAAATAAATATTTCGTTCTCATTTTTGACATTGCATTTTCCAGTCATTCCGACTGTTATTCCTGTTGCAATTAATCCTATATGCGTATAAATTAGATGGGAGCTACGACATTTTTAGTTCTTATCAGATATATTGATAAGGTGCGCATGATTTTTTAGAATAAAAGGTTCGGACAGACAGACGGACGGACGGACGGACAGACAGACAGACAGACAGACAGACAGACAGACAGACAGACAGACAGACAGACAGACAGACAGACAGACAGACAGACAGACAGACAGACAGACAGACAGACAGACAGACAGACAGACGGACGGACGGACGGACGGACGGACGGACGGACGGACAGACAGACAGACAGACAGGCAGGCAGGCAGGCAGGCAGGCAGGCAGGCAGGCAGGCAGGCAGGCAGGCAGGCAGGCGGGCGGGCGACGGACAGACAGACAGACAGGCAGACAGACAGACAGACGTACAGACGTACAGACAGACAGACAGACATACAGAGAGACAGAGAGACAGAGAGACAGGTAGGCAGTGATTATAAGAATTGCCCACGCCAAGTACGCATACATTTAGCGAACGAAAGCGATTTTAATTATTTGTAGATACGTCTTAAAGACAATCTTGTTTGGGTGTTAAAAATAGTGTCCATTAATGAATCATCACAGCCGGTTCTTGTTTTATGAGATAGCGTAGTTGTGATGATTCAGAAGCAAGCCCTGTCTTCAACATCGTTGGGATATCTCCGTATCAATTAAGACCAATTAGCCGAGGATTAAGTTATGTACGCGCTCCGGGCTTATCAGATAAACCGTTATGTTGTAGCCCAGAGAAATGTGTCAGGTATAGTTGTTTACGACCTGTCCAATTTGGAACACTTCAGTTGTCATGTGAGAGCAACCTCTGTATGTAAACGTATTAATTACTTCGATGTCATGTTGCGTACCTACTGAGATGGTGATGGTTATAAATTTTTCTCGCATTTCCCGGATAAGGTTATTTAGGGTCAACTGGCAACCATATAACCTCATACAGTTTGGATTCATTATTGGAGGCATTCCGAGCAGAGAATTAACGTGGGTCATACTAAATCATAGGATTTATTCGGAGATAGCCATCAGACGGGTTTTATAATTACCTGCGTCAGTGTTTGGTTCAGTGCTTAAGTATTTCTATGGCATTCCAGGCAACTAATGACGTATTTTGTAGTAAATACTGATGTAAACGAATTTAGCCTTCATTTTGTGTACTGCTGGTGTTGGGGGAGTTGCTTAAACTGAGATGTATCGTACTGTTGTATCTGGGTTCCGTGTATTTCTCTCGCATTTCTATATAAGGTTATTTAGGGTCACCTGACAAACATATAACCTCATACCGCTTGGATTCAGTTAATTATGTTACAGGGCATGGAACAACACGTATTAGACATTTATATTAATAGTTGTTTCACTCTATACGATAAAATACGTGTATTTCATTCGTGTTTCATATACGCTATGGCTATGTCTAGTGACATGCCATTCTAAAACGTATATTACGGATTATTAATAATTTATCGCGTTTTTATGGAAGTATACGTAAGGATATATATTATTCATTTTCGTACATAGGTTAAGTTTGTAATTAGGATTTCTTACTCGATAAAAACGTACGCCTAGCTCGAATAATATAATGAACTTACCCGTATATTCGTTGAAGCCGCTTGAGTACTGAGACTGTTCTAATCGGACTATATTTATATAGAAGCGTTGGTTATTTATGGATCGGTTCGTAGTCTATATTTATAGAATGGTACGAGATAGCTATTTATAAAGCTATTACCAATAGTGACGCGTATACACAACAAGTAAAGAGCTCTGTAGTGGTGGTGGTGACGTATACGCAACAAGTAAAGAGATCGGTAGTTGCGCGATATATCATCAATAGGCTCTATAGTGATGACGTATACGCAACAAGTGATGACATATACACAACAAGTAAAGAGACGTCTGTACTACTCTATTCCTGATTGTTGTTTGTGCCCAGTCTCCGCTTTCAAGCATATGATCAAACAAGTTCCAGCTAAAGAGTTGTCTCCCTTGTTTATATTAAGTTCCGGCAAACCAGTGTCGTATAGTATGTTTTTATCAAAGTTGAGATCGGTAATCGTTGATATTGGACTAGAACCTTCTCAGTTTTCTACCCATTCCTTTCGTAGAGGTCTGGCTACCCTTGCCTTCAGGTTAGATATTCCAGGTAATCTTATTCAATTAATGGGAGACTGGCGCTCTGATGCATACAATAATTATATTCAATATTCACTACAGGATAAATTCAAAGTGTCTAGATTTATTGGTAATAATATTACTAACGATGATTCCTCTATGTAAGAGATAACGTAATTGCCTTGTACTATTATTAGTTTGGATTATGACAACACCGTTCCACAGTAGTTGTGTTTAATAAAACGTTGTATTATCTATGTTTAATTGACATACTGTTACTATAGTAAGGCTGAGTGTTCTAGTTGAATATAGCTATCATGTCTTGTGCGTTTCGTCCTTATAGAGAAACGTTTCTGTTGTCAGTTTGGACGATGACACTATCTGAACAGAATAGACATTCACAAGTCAGCATAAGTTCCATGGTGGTTGTTTCAAATAAAACATTTGAATTACATATGTTTACGGTATACTGTGTTAGGAAAACCAAATATTCTGGTTGAAAATAGCTGTCATGTCTTGTGCGTTTCGTCCTAGCAGAGAAAAGTTTCTGTTGTCAGTTTGGACGATGACACCATCTGAACAGAATAGACATTCACAAGTCAGCATAAGTTCCACGACAGTTTTTTCTCACCTAGTATTTTCGTTTTCTAATATTACAGGTATGTGGGCTGCATACATGTAGTTAATAGGTATCGACGGTCTTATAGATTTGTGTTGCAATATACTATGGTATATACTACATAGTGCCTCTATTACCATCTATTTGACATGCTACATTACACATATACAAATGTTGAGTTCATGTTTAATTGTTACAGAATTCCGCAAAGTGATTATTATCGGCGACTCCATCATTAAGAACATTCCACCGATGGAGGGAGTAGTGGTGAAATCATTTCCGGGGGCCACGATCGGTAGATTAAGCCAGTGTATAGACAAAAAGCTTGTAGACTTGTCCAAGTTTCATTATGTTATAGTACATGTGGGAACGAATAACATTAATAATCGTAGTTCGGTGGCACATATGACTGCAGACATTGCAAATTTGGTTGCATTGATTCGTCGTCGTCGTGGTTATATACACATAATAATCTCTGCCATATTGCCACGTCCGGTAGATCATGCGCTTACAGATGGGCGAATTAAAGAATTCAATCGTATCCTAGATAATGTCATGTCTAAGGATTTGCACTTCAAATTTATTAGAACTTATCGTCCCTTTTGTTTCAAGGGACAGCCAAGGCGTTACCTTTTTGCGAAGTTAGATGGTGGTCTGCATTTAAATACGGAGGGTTCTGGTCGTTTAGGACACTTTTATCATCGGGTCATTTCTACATTATCGTATTAGATGTATTTAAATTGGTGGGAGTTTCTTAATCTTTACGCCGGGCTGATCGTTAGAAGTGCAGGTGCTTTGACACGACATCGGTCTGAGTTCAGCACTATTGTTCAGAGTGGCGTAGTGATATTAAACGTGTTATACAGTATTACATATATACACATGTATGTTCATGTAAATTTATAGGTGTTGTCCAGTTTGTGTCATTACATGTCTACAGACAAGGTAGGATTGCATGTAGTTTGATATATTTGTTGTTGAATTCGGTTAAGCTACAACGTAAAGTGAGAGTGTTGCTGTTGTTACCTTGCATATTCTGAAGTTATTCATTGTAGGTTACAAAGTTACATACTATCTAACTGTATTCTCACACTAAAGGATTCAGCTTTAATTAATGCTGCCTGCTTAGTTTTGGAAGCGTTTATTTGGCCGGGGTTTGGCGGATTGAGTGGGCATATCAGTTTAACTCAACTCTATTGAATAGGTGACACGTATGTAGGTCATTAAAACTTATTAATATCATCCTCGTCTTGATTGTTTTTCCCAGAAGCAAAGGTTAATTGGTAGATTTTAGTTCCATTAAAATATTTAATTAAGACTGAAGCGCTGCTCATGTTAAGTCGTTAGCACCTTAATTTGTACAGTCAGGCAACAGTCATATTGGTGTCATTCAGTCATTGGATAATATTTAGAGATGACTGTTTTTATTGGTTCCTTGCACCCTTATAGTTTCGTGCACGAGATTTCGCGCCACTTGAATGAATTTTGTTGTCACCTGTCGAATATTTTGATACCCGCCCACCCCTGAAAATCCCTAATATTGGCTTGCTTAAATTTACGTTTGCTTACTACATGTACTAGGTACATTATTTGTCATGTTTGTAGGATCCATTGTGAAATAGTAATCACCATCATGTACTTTGTTCCTACATATATGGCGTACGGCTGTAGTGGTAATATGCATCAGTAATTCACAATGGGTTCTGTCAAATTTGACTTGGTTATAATATGTATATATAGACTTATTTAGAGTAATATGCGTCAACATTAACTGTGTTATATTTGTAGATTAACACAATTTATTTGTAAAGATTAGTTTGACGTGTATGGTCTATATTGTGAACCCGATGTGTTGTGTATCGGTTATAGTGTTGTCATTCTGATATGTCCTCCGTGTCTGATATTTGTAGAGTTGTTGATATTCAGAAAGGCGGATTGAGTGGGCATATCAGTTTAACTCAAATCTATTGAATAGGTGACACGTATGTAGGTAATGTTTGATGTATGCTTGTGCCACGTACCGTCTTCACTAAGTGTAACTCCGAGATGCTTGTGGTGATTTACGTAATCTAACTGCGTATTTTCGAAGAATAGCACTGGTCGATTAACGTTACCTAGTGATAAGAACATAACTTCTGTTGTTGCTGGATTGAATTGAACAAGCCATTGTTTAGACCATTTTGATATTATAATTAGATCATGATTCAGTGAAGCTTCTATAACATTTGAGTCGTTGGATGTCATTGCCAAGGAACTATCATCAGCAAATAATCTTGTTAGACTATAAAGAGATTCAGCAATGTCATTGACGTATATTAAAAAAAGTAAGGGTCCCAAGACAGAGCCTTGTGGTACACCAGCATTAAGACATTTTTCATTAGAGAATGCAGATCCAACAAAAACCTTTTGTCGCCGATCATTAAGATAGCTAGATAACCACTTGATTATGTTTCCCGAAATGCCATACTGTCGAAGTTTGACAAAAAGGCCTTTGTGCCAAACTCGGTCAAATGCCTTACTAATATCACAGAATATAATACAAGTTGATTTACGTTCATCAAAGGCCTTACAAAGTTGGTTGTAAATGTCAATTAACTGATACACGGTAGAGTGTCCCGGGAGGAAGCCCGATTGTCTTTTGTATATTAGTTCATTCTCGTGCAAATAGTTATATAAATATTTGAACATAACTCGTTCCATTACTTTTCCTACGCAACTAATTAAGGAGATAGGTCTATAGTTTGATGGAATATCGCGGTCACCCTTTTTGAACAGTGGCATGACATTTGCACTTTTCCAGCTAGCTGGATAAGTCTGTTCTTGTATTGACCTATTAAACAGTATACAAAGCGGGCGACTTATAGTGCGAGAGGTTTCTTTAAGCATACGATGGCTAACTTCATCTGGCCCACTGGATTTTTTTACTATTAAATTTGATAAGATGTAGGTAATGTCTTGTTCAGTGATGACTATATTTGTGATTGATGAATCTGTTTTTAAACTAAAATTTGGCAGATCTGTTCATTTAGAATCGTTTATTGTCGAAATGGATGCAAAGTAGTCGTTAAGAGTATTGGCTTTATCTAAATCCGAGACGGAATATGAATTATCATTTCTTAACAGTGGTGGTATCTTTTCACATTTTGTAGAATTTTCCTTAACTAACATTTTAACTATTTTCCAATATTGTCGCGGATTGGATGAGTTTAAGTCATTTAGTGTAAATTCAATGTTATTAAAAAATAGTTCTTTTGCGTGTTTTTTCATATTATTTACCTTGTTTCTCAATCTTTTATAACTGATCCAGTCATCTAATTTTCCTGTACGTATTGCAGTACTTTTATGCCTGTCGCGCTGTCTAGATATTTTCCTTAATTCTGAGTTATACCATGGTTTGTCGTTTGGACGGACTGTCACTAAATAAGTTGGTATACATGACTTTACTATGTTTAAGAATGTATCAATAAAAAGAGAAGTAGCAGTATCTAGATTATGTGAGTAAATAAATGATCAATCAGTTACACGTATTATGTTATTTAGTGATTCAAAATTAGCACGTTTATAGTTCCATACCCTTCGTTTATAAGGTCCATTCGACTGAAAATCGACTTTGATGTACGCAAAAGTACCGAAATGATCACTAATTCTATTTTCTGTTTCAAAGATACTGAAGTAATGAGTGTAATGAAGTAATGCTATTTGTAATTGCCACAGGATCAATTAATGTTCTCGAATGATTAGTTACTCTAGTAGGTTCATTAATAATGTTGGTCATATTGTTTAGTAGTAGGATGTTTCTTAATTTAGAATTGTTGTAATTCATTTGATCTTCATTAATATCTCCGACTAAGACAATATTTGTTGACATTTCGGATGCTCTTTCTATACACACATTAATTTTATCCCATAAGTCAACTGTAGAATTTGGAGGCCGATATAAATTGCAAATTAAATATTTTTTGGAATGGTCTTTAATTTCGATCCACATTGATTCAGCGAGTATATTCAATAATTCTTTTTGGTCTTAAATGAGATGAGGCATAAATCAATAATCCTCCAGAATGGGCTGTGTTATCTTTTCGTAACATTGTATCAAAACCGTCTAACCATATATAGTCATCATTAACTTCATGTGTGAGATGAGATTCAGTTATACATAAAATGTCAAAATCAAGAAAATTATCATTAATATAATCCAACTTGTTTCTAATACTTCTAATATTTTGATGCAGTATAGAAAAACAATTATTATAATTTATATCCGGTCCTGGATTTGTTTCAATATCTCCAGACAGTAATAACAGTAGTTGAATAAGTAAAGTATAGCCAATGTTTGTACTAAATGTTTCGCACATATCCATAGTTGAGACACTGTATGTTGATGAAATAATATATTTATGACCTGTAATAAGTAAAGCAGTAGTAGCAAAATTCAAATTGTAAGTGCTTGTATACAGTAATGTATTCAATACGAAAACCAGTTTATACAGTTTACAAAGCATTTGTCTAAGTGCATACAATAATGATTTTAAAGGATATGAATAGAAGGTGCATGATTTCGTTATCGGCTGTCCTCTACTAATATGATATAGACCGATCTCCAAGAGCTCAAATCATTACCCATTCGGGAACAGTACAATATAATCATATGAGACCGTGTATCGGACTATATTCATAGCAAAACGGGAGAGGAGACGTGGGAGGCTGTCATCGGATGGGCACACACAGGACATGGACAGGAGCAAACTACTAACAAACAACATCTCCTTAACAAGAGACGAATGAAAAAAGTACTTTCAGCTAATGAATAAAAAGCGTTTCCTGGTAGAAGATATACATATATTGAGTATAATATTATATAGTTATTCTGGCAGAAACAACATTTACAGATTATAGATGAAATGCGAACCTATTGTGTAAATTCGAATTACTAAACAGTATTGATACAAAACGACAGAAAGGTTTGGACGTTATAAACAAATAAGAAAAATAAAAAGTCTTTATAACAATGGGAGGCAAATAACGAGAGTGCTATAAGCAGGTGGGTTTTAACAAAATTGGTACGTGTGAAGGGGTTGTTTTAACAATACCTGAAACCATTACGAAGAACTTCGAGACAAAAGCAGTAAGCAATGTATGACAGCATAGAGGAAGCTGGGAATAAAAACATGTATGTACACGCCGGAAGGTTCCTCCGAGTTGTGGACACATTACATATTAACAAGTATATTACATATATATACAACAACAAACCAATAATAATTCATATTCTATAAAGCGAGATATTTTCGTCAGTAAGTCGACGTGTATTTCTGTAAGCGGTCAGAAATACCGAGTTGTGGACACATTACATATTAACAAGTATATTACATATATATACAACAACAAACCAATAATAATTCATATTCTATAAAGCGAGATATTTTCGTCAGTAAGTCGACGTTTATTTCCCTTTAACTAACTGTAAGCGGGTCAGAAGTACATTTGATTTCGGACTATTCCTCGTGCATATAAGTGATTATAATCACTAGTAGATCTACATACATTTAAATCAAGAAATAAGATAACATACTGTAACTTTAGCCAAGTTAGGTACTGACGTCTGTTGGACGGTAAGCATAATCTAGCATGTTTTGTGCAGAGCATTATACAGTCAGTAAATCTAACCTCCAAGTTGCGTCAAACAGGTCAATTATCAATAGTATTTCACTCGGATCAATAAAACTGCCAAGTGTTAAACATTTATTTGTACGGAGACGCGTCAGTTGTTAATTTTGAGTACAGAAATAATGGATTACTCCTATTGTATGGACTATATAGATACATGTGTAAACATCATTACCTTGTACGCATGAACATCTGCACACAAAATACATAACGGTATAATGCAATCAGTAAGTTTGAGGTTAAACGGTATTTGTAGCACATAGCAATTATATATTATATATATCTATAAATGTACATTGCAGCTCAGTATCTGTCACGTGTTGTAATAAATTACTGTGAATAAGAAACGTCTATATAGTGATTATAAGGAGGGATGGAATCGTAAATATAAAATCGAACTCTTATCGCAAGGTATGTTTCAGTTATTTAAGTGTTGATTATTCTGCTTACACTTGTGTTAGTAGAAATCAATATTATAAATATGACCCGACACAAATAATAAATATGTATGATACGCTCACTGGACATACAAGGTCAGTGTCCGTGTGTGTGATTGAACTACATTTCGGGTCACGCTATATATAGAAACTAAGAGTTTAAACATCATATATATATAGTTAGAGTCAAGCTATTAATAGTAAAATATCACAATATGATCATAGTTGACCAATCAGCTCAGACTATATACACTGTCACATGATGTCAATATTTACTTGTCTATTATTTACACACACGCGTTAAACAGGTCTGCCTTCCCTGATGCACTCCACTATGTCCATGTCCTTTATCAGTACCTTGTTGTCCGTGTTCCTGTCATTTCCTGGTATGGTGCCATATACACGACAACCAGCTACCCATGTTTTGGTGAGCATTTTGGTTCGCACTAACTGCCTGGCCTCAAACGAAAGCCGCTCTCGGTATCGTGTGAGGTTCTCCTGCACGAAAATGCCATCCCCCAGGGTTTTCCTTGCTGAATATACACGATCGCGAACCTTAGAGTTTGTGAATTTCACGATCACTTTCCGATTTGTAGTGGTTGCGGTTTTACTGCCTAGTCTGTGGCACTTGTCGATGTCTCCACTTGTCAACTGCAGCCCTTTGCTGGATGCATGGTCCAGGATTTTGGATTCAATGTTTTCGTTGAAATCACCAGTATCCCCACGAATACCTGATATATTTAGACACATGCGTCTACCATATTGGTCCAGATCGTCCAGCTCAAGCATGGTATATTTATGTGCATTCCGTAAATCCTTATTTTCGGCCCTCAGATTGTCATTTACCTTTTTTAATTGGGACATCTCCTCGTTAAGAAATTTAGTTTCAGCTTTTACTAGAGCTTGTATTTCTCCTTTCACTGCTTGTATAAGATCTTCTTTAATTTCAAGGATCAACATAGCACCGAGTTTCTTCAGGTCATCATGGGATAGACTAGTGGCCATTTTTGTTGTGGTTGGGATATTTGAATGTTTTAGTGTTACCTCCGAGTCCGAATCATCAATCGTATCGAAATATAAACTCCCCTCGCTATCACGATCTTCACTAAATGTTCTATGTTTTTTCTGGCTTGGATTTATTGGTGAGGATTTGTTACGCTTACGATTCTTTTTACGATTATTGGTCGACATTGATTTTGCGCGCGTAATCTATTGTGTTCGCATTTTTGTTTTCATGTGTATCTCACCATGTCAATAGTCCTTATTACTGTCTCAATTTCATTACGTTACTGTTGTTCTACTATATAATGTCACATTACGTTATACAACTCATCCAGGAAACTAATAAATTAAGAAATATCACATTTTTTATCGGAACTCAACAATTTATTCAGCCATCTTTGTTGACCGGAAAGTGGTCTGTATTCCTTGCATACACTTCAATCTGCAGTTGCTTCTTTTATACCACTTTCGGTGCCAATCGTGATTCCAGTGAGTTTACCATACAGTGCCAAGCGCGACTAAATGCGAAACTCGGAGGTGTGTCTCTTTCATTCTGCATTTTAACAATTTAAGGGAAGCAAATCCTCCGGGGTTTGCTCATGAAATAAACTGCATTATCATATATAACATTTGGTTCTCCTCTATTTTGTCCGTTCAATACATTGTTGTGGCTTTCAGGGAGGCCGTTGACAGAAATACACTAATGATGTGCTATCACATGAACTGATAATTGTTCGCTCTGCAATGTTCACAGATACTGGTGAAATGCGGATTTCAAAGATAAATCTCTCCCCGTGAACTGGCGCGGGGTCGTATGGTATTCGGTCACGGGTTGAATGCGAATAACTTCTAATCAGTCTCTTATTAGTTATTACTATATATTAGTAATATTACTATATAAAATGATCATTATTGCATTTAATATGCTTGACTAAACTCAGATTGCTTTGTAAAATAAAACCACAATTTCACTGCCATGTGACTTCAACGTGGCGTCAAAAAAGGAACCTACGTATCGGACACACCAATCAAATTTCATGTTTTCCGGTATTGTTACATGATTGTGACACGTGGCCTTGTAAAGCCAAGCATTAGACTTCTCGTGTTACAAAATTAAACAAAATTAATATACATTTGCATATATCTCTGTGTACGGGATATTTAGTGTACACGTGAATGAAACTAGTGAAAACATCAATATGTTCGAAATCAAAGGTGCATATTGATCTATTTTTGCTCATTTTTGTATTTGGCACTTTTAGTGTCTACAATTTAACCCCAGTACCTGCTAATGACAGCGATGACGTCATTTGAAAAACAAATTCAAAAATAGATGGTGTACGGAAATATATTGATGATATAGCTCGTGAATATATGAGCTAATATGTTTAGTAATTACAGACACGGTCACTACTAATTTTGAATTGTCGCTAGCAAGATTAGCTGGCAATGCATTTTCCAATGCTATCTTCCAATCTCAATTTTGACTGAAGATGGGCCCATTCTGTCATTTACAATATTCAATATGTCATTTGGGAGCATTATTGTATCAGGTACATTACAGGCGTCCGCCTACGGAGCGGGAGGTCGAAGGTTCGAATCTCGTCAGGGGTTCGTTCTGATATGGCCGGTTGGTGAGCCGCCAGCTAGTTAAATAATGGTTACCGATTGCCTACCAGCCTGGCATACAAGCATAGGATTCGGGAAGTACTGATGTTCATAAAAAGAGGTGTCTCATAAGTCAGAAATGACTGGCCCTTTAAATAGGGGTGACACTATAATAAACAAACACTTTACAAGCCTTCACCTGTCCTGTGCATCAGCACTGAACATAGCTTTGCTTTCTATTCCTCTTTGTGAGTGGTCTGCAAAGTGATCCTTTCATCATCAGCCATGGCAACAATATATGAATCTACAATGCTGCAGGAATGCCAACAGAAGATAAAGTCAAGATGTCGTCACTTTGCAACCATGTACCTATTTCCAGCTAGGCTAACTACAGTAATCAATACAATAGTATTTGGAAGTGGATAATAGGCGGACCGCCCCCAAAAGCAAATCCAACTGTCAGCCATCTGTGTGCATTTTAGGTTTGATTAATCTTAATCTTCGACCCCAAATATGTATGTTTAGGCACCCTAATCGCTCTTCTATGTGGCCCAGACTTTGAAATATGAAACAGTTTGTCTTATTTGCATGGCGGCCATCTTGAATTTAAAAATCTGAAAATTGGACAAAGTGTCACCCAGCATATTTTGCTAAGTTATGTCCTAGTCTGTCATAATCAACAATAATTAAGCAACACACCTAAACCGGGCCTAGCTAATGTTCTACCCGACCAATAGGCACGGTATTACAATATAAGTTATAGCTTGAAAGGAATTAAGGATCCCCCGTCTGACCTTAATAAAATTAACAGTCTTTCAGATGGGACGTTAAACCGAGGTCTCGTGTCGGTGCTTACCGTGCACGTAAAAGAACCAGAGGAGACTCTGGAATGGGTCTCTGTCTGTAGCATGCACTATCCTCCAAAATCTAAAATGACTAATCTCTTCAGGAGGCGTCGCTCATATGGGCAACCGGTAGCGACGATAAATAAACGTAAAACACACACACGAATTAAGTATTGTCAACAGCCCTGATATCGGCCGGAATCTGTTTTCGGCCTTTGTTTATTCACGTGATTGTTGTTTATATTTGGACCGCCAATTACGTCATTTTTATCAAAGCAGCTGCTTTGGTACTTATGATGTTTCACATATTACTTATAAAAGAGCAAACTACGCGTAAAGCAGGTAAATTGTCACATTTTATTTGAAAGTATGCAAATGTTGATGTTTTCATTAATCCCATTTATGTGTAGCCTAAAAATCCCTTAAACAGAGGTAAATAAATATAAAGAAATATGTGTTTGTTTGTGTAAAATGAGAAATTTCATTGTCTGCTCAGTTAGGTCACGTGATAGTTATGCGACAATGTTATAATGCGCATTTTACAGGTCAATTCAAATATAGTGTTCCTCTTACAGTTTTTTAACATTTTTTCTTCAAAAATACTATTGTCCAAGATATTTACTATTTATGCTAATTCAGTTTCACCCATTTTTTCCAAATCCAACCTGGCGTCTCTATTCACCAAGTACACTGACACATGTATATCAGGCTGTTAGAGACATGGGTTTGCCAGTAAAATCGACAGCAAGACAGCAAACGTTTTGGAACTTAACTGTAATCAACATTTCTGTTATATGAATTTTCGATGTCGGCCGATAATAGGTACTTTTTTCGAGGCCATGTTGAAATCATAAGCGAGTGAAAGTGTATTTTATTTTGAACATTTGTTATGCAATCTCAGTTTAGACAATTGCATTAAATGCAGAAATGATCATTTTACCTAGTCATATTAGTCAACTTTCCGTAAAAGAGACTAACTAGAAGACATTCACCAACAAACATTAGACGGTAGATTACCGGTAAGCCAATGGTAATACATAAGCGCAGAACAATTGCCACTATTCGCATTTATTTCACCTGTGACATTGGAAATGTAGTTTATGACTTCGTTCGATATACTTAGATTAATAAGTACTTGAATGTAAGTGAGTGAGTGCGTGAGTAAGTAAGTAGGTAATTGTTTATTATAGCGACATGTGTATATACATAGTATAGAAAATGTATATACATTACAACAAAAATAGCACCCGACCCAGTGGGTTTATAGGTCGCCTTAAATATAATGACTTGACAGCAAGCTACAGCTTTAGTCATTTGACTTAAAAGACAACCAGTACTTAACGTTATTACTTAGATGTAAATTTTAGACTAGTTTTTGTTGTTATTAAATTGTGCCAACTACATTGCTTTCTAACACCCATGTGTTTCTACCACACACGATGTGTTTTCCAGCCTAATATTACGCTTGGTGGTTTGATACGGTCACGAGCCCGTATCAAACAAAAAAAGCCGTATCGTAACTTGTTCCGGAGAAAATAACACATCAGCACTCGGTGCAACTTTGTTTACTTCCTGTAGTGTCAAATTTGACAGATAACAGATGTTTGTAGTTTCGTGGTAATATTTCAATCGTTATCGTGTATCTAAATCAGTAATGGTGATTTATACCTGATCAATGGATAACGGAGAGCATTATTACGATTACTAAATGTTCAAATTCATATAAAAGTAATAAAGACTTCGGTCTCAGGCTGATATCAAGTTAACTCGGTCGATACCTATGCTGACATGAAACTAGCCACGTAATAACCTCTAAGTAGTATATAGTCATTCGCCCAATGTACGTATCTGACGGATCTGTAGTCCAGTGGTTAACACGTTGGACTGCTAATCCAGGGATCACAGGTTCGATCCCCCGTCTGACCACAATAAAAGTATCAGTCTTTCAGATGTGACTTTAAACCGAAGTCTCGTGTCGGTGCTTTACACTGTGCACGTAAAATAACCAGAGGAGACTGGAATGGGATCTTTCTGTACCATTGCACTATCCTCCAAAAATCTAAAATGACTGATTTCATCAACAGGCATCGCTTATATCGGCAGCGGGTAGGGTAGATAAATAAACGCAAAACACACACAATGTACATAGAAGACAATCCGTACTTGACATATGTTATATAGCTTTAGTCATTGACTTTACCCAATGTACGTAGACGACACTCCGTACTTGACTGTATGTTATATAGCTTTAGTCATTTACTTCGTCCAATGCACATACAAGACAATCCGTACTTGACTATATGTTATATAGCTTTAGTCATTGACTTCGTCCAATGCACATAGAAGACAATCCGTACTTGACTGTATGTTATATAGCTTTATTCATTGACTTCGTCCAATGCACATAGAAGACAATCCGTACTTGAGTGTATGTTATATAGATTTTGTCATTGACTTTACCCAATGTACGTAGACGACACTCCGTACTTGACTGTATGCTATATAGCTTTAGTCATTGACTTCACCCAATGTACATAGACGACACTCCGTACTTGACTGTATGTTATATAGTTTTAGTCATTGACTTCGTCCAATGTACGTAGACGACAATCCGTACTTGACTGTATGTTATATAGCTTTAGTCATTGACTTCACGCAATATACGTAGAACACAATCCGTACTTGACTGTATGTTATATAGCTTTAGTCATTGACTTCACGCAATATACGTCGAACACAATCCGTACTTGACTGTATGTTATATAGCTTTAGTCATTGACTTTACCCAATGTACGTAGACGACACTCCGTACTTGACTGTATGTTATATAGCTTTAGTCATTTACTTCGTCCAATGCACATACAAGACAATCCGTACTTGACTATATGTTATATAGCTTTAGTCATTGACTTCGTCCAATGCACATAGAAGACAATCCGTACTTGACTGTATGTTATATAGCTTTATTCATTGACTTCGTCCAATGCACATAGAAGACAATCCGTACTTGAGTGTATGTTATATAGATTTTGTCATTGACTTTACCCAATGTACGTAGACGACACTCCGTACTTGACTGTATGCTATATAGCTTTAGTCATTGACTTCACCCAATGTACATAGACGACACTCCGTACTTGACTGTATGTTATATAGTTTTAGTCATTGACTTCGTCCAATGTACGTAGACGACAATCCGTACTTGACTGTATGTTATATAGCTTTAGTCATTGACTTCACGCAATATACGTAGAACACAATCCGTACTTGACTGTATGTTATATAGCTTTAGTCATTGACTTCACGCAATATACGTCGAACACAATCCGTACTTGACTGTATGTTATATAGCTTTAGTCATTGACTTCGTCCAATGCATATAGAAGACAATCCGTACTTGACTGTATGTTATATAGCTTTAGTCATTGACTTCACCCAATGCACATAGATGACAATCCGTACTTGACTGTATGCTATATAGCTTTAGTCATTTACTCTACCCAATGTACGTAGACGACAATCCGTACTTGACTGTATGTTATATAGCTTTAGTCATTGACTTTACCCAATGTACGTAGACGACACTACGTACTTGACTGTATGTTATATAGCTTTAGTCATTGACTTTACCCAATGTACGTAGACGACAATCCGTACTTGACTGTATGTTATATAGATTTAGTCATTGACTTTACCCAATGTACGTAGACGACACTCCGTACTTGACTGTATGTTATATAGCTTTAGTCATTGACTTCGTCCAATGCACATAGAAGACAATCCGTACTTGACTGTATGTCATATAGCTTTAGTCATTGACTTCACCCAATGTACGTAGAAGACAATCCGTACTTGACTGTATGTTATATAGCTTTAGTCATTGACTTCGTCCAATGCACATAGAAGACAATCCGTACTTGACTGTATGTTATATAGCTTTAGTCATTGACTTCACCCAATGTACGTAGAAGACAATCCGTACTTGACTGTGTGTTATATAGCTTTAGTCATTGACTTCACCCAATGGACATAGAAAACAATCCGTACTTGACTGTATGCTATATAGATTTAGTCATTGACTTTACCCAATGTACGTAGACAACACTCCGTACTTGACTGTATGTTATATAGATTTAGTCATTGACTTTACCCAATGTACGTAGACGACAATCCGTACTTGACTGTATGTTATATAGCTTTAGTCATTGACTTCGTCCAATGCACATAGAAGACAATCCGTACTTGACTGTATCTTATATAGCTTTAGTCATTGACTTCACCCAATGTACGTAGAAGACAATCCGTACTTGACTGTATGTTATATAGCTTTAGTCATTAACTTCACCCAATGGACATAGAAAACAATCCGTACATGACTGTATGCTATATAGATTTAGTCATTGACTTTACCCAATGTACGTAGACGACACTCCGTACTTGACTGTATGTTATATAGCTTTAGTCATTGACTTCGTCCAATGCACATAGAAAACAATCCGTACTTGACTGTATGTTATATAGATTTAGTCATTGACTTCACCCAATGTACGTAGAAGACAATCCGTACTTGACTGTATGTTATATAGATTTAGTCATTGACTTTACCCAATTAACGTAGACGACACTCCGTACTTGACTCTATGTTATATAGATTTAGTCATTGACTTTACCCAATGTACGTAGCCGACACTCCGTACTTGACTGTATGCTATATAGCTTTAGTCATTAACTTCACCCAATGTACGTAGACGACACTCCGTACTTGACTGTATATTATATAGCTTTAGTCATTGACTTCGTCCAATGTACGTAGAAGACAGTCAGTACTTGACCGTATGCTATATAGCTTTAGTCATTGACTTCACCCAATGTACGTAGAAGACAATCCGTACTTGACTGTATGTTATATAGCATTAGTCATTGACTTCGTCCAATGCACATAGAAGACAATCCGTACTTGACTGTATGTTATATAGCTTTAGTCATTGACTTCACCCAATGTACGTAGACGACACCCCGTACTTGACTGTATGTTATATAGCTTTAGACATTGACTACGTCCAATGCACATAGAAGACAATCCGTACTTGACTGTATGTTATATAGCTTTAGTCATTGACTTCACCCAATGCACATAAAAGACAATCCGTACTTGACTGTATGTTATATAGATTTAGTCATTGACTTTACCCAATGTACGTAGACGACACTCCGTACTTGACT
Organism: Archivesica marissinica; assembly: GCA_014843695.1. Classification (NCBI taxonomy): domain Eukaryota; kingdom Metazoa; phylum Mollusca; class Bivalvia; order Venerida; family Vesicomyidae; genus Archivesica; species Archivesica marissinica. Next base: position 50,690,676 of record CM026400.1, read on the forward strand.
GTATGTTATATAGCTTTAGTCATTGACTTCGTCCAATGCACATAGAAGACAATCCGTACTTGACTGTATGTCATATAGCTTTAGTCATTGACTTCACCCAATGTACGTAGAAGACAATCCGTACTTGACTGTATGTTATATAGCTTTAGTCATTGACTTCGTCCAATGCACATATAAGACAATCCGTACTTGACTGTATGTTATATAGCTTTAGTCATTGACTTCACCCAATGTACGTGGAAGACAATCCGTACTTGACTGTGTGTTATATAGCTTTAGTCATTGACTTCACCCAATGGACATAGACAACAATCCGTACTTGACTGTATGCTATATAGATTTAGTCATTGACTTTACCCAATGTACGTAGACGACACTCCGTACTTGACTGTATGTTATATAGATTTAGTCATTGACTTTACCCAATGTACGTAGACGACAATCCGTAATTGACTGTATGTTATATAGCTTTAGTCATTGACTTCGTCCAATGCACATAGAAGACAATCCGTACTTGACTGTATCTTATATAGCTTTAGTCATTGACTTCACCCAATGTACGTAGAAGACAATCCGTACTTGACTGTATGTTATATAGCTTTAGTCATTAACTTCACCCAATGGACATAGAAAACAATCCGTACTTGACTGTATGCTATATAGATTTAGTCATTGACTTTACCCAATGTACGTAGACGACACTCCGTACTTGACTGTATGTTATATAGCTTTAGTCATTGACTTCGTCCAATGCACATAGAAAACAATCCGTACTTGACTGTATGTTATATAGATTAATCATTGACTTCACCCAATGTACGTAGAAGACAATCCGTACTTGACTGTATGTTATATAGCTTTAGTCATTGAGTTCACCCAATGGACATAGAAAACAATCCGTACTTGACTGTATGCTATATAGATTTAGTCATTGACTTTACCCAATGTACGTAGACGACACTCCGTACTTGACTGTATGTTATATAGCTTTAGTCATTGACTTCGTCCAATGCACATAGAAAACAATCCGTACTTGACTGTATGTTATATAGATTTAGTCATTGACTTCACCCAATGTACGTAGAAGACAATCCGTACTTGACTGTATGTTATATAGCTTTAGACATTGACTTCGTCCATTGCACATAGAAGACAGTCCGTACTTGACTGTATGCTATATAGCTTTAGTCATTGACTTCGTCCAATGCACATAGAAGACAATCCGTACTTGACTGTATGTTATATAGCTTTAGTCATTGACTTTACCCAATGTACATAGAAGACAATCCGTACTTGACTGTATGTTATATAGCTTTAGTCATTGACTTTACCCAATGTACGTAGAAGACAATCCGTACTTGACTGTATGTTATATAGATTTAGTCATTGACTTTACCCAATGTACGTAGACGACACTCCGTACTTGACTGTATGTTATATAGATTTAGTCATTGACTTTACCCAATGTACGTAGACGACACTCCGTACTTGACTGTATGTTATATAGCTTTAGTCATTGACTTCGTCCAATGCACATAGAAGACAATCCGTACTTGACTGTATGTTATATAGCTTTAGTCATTGACTTCACCCAATGTACGTAGAAGACTATCCGTACTTGACTGTATGTTATATAGCTTTAGTCATTGACTTCCTCCAATACACATAGAAGACAATCCGTACTTGACTGTATGTTATATAGCTTTAGTCATTGACTTCACCCAATGTACGTAGAAGACAATCCGTACTTGACTGTATGTTATATAGATTTAGTCATTGACTTTACCCAATGTACGTAGACGACATTCCGTACTTGACTGTATGTTATATAGATTTAGTCATTGACTTTACCCAATGTTCGTAGACGACACTCCGTACTTTACTCTATGTTATATAGCTTTAGTCATTGACTTCGTCCAATGCACATATACAACAATCCGTACTTGACTGTATGTTATATAGATTTAGTCATTGACTTCACCCAATGTACGTAGAAGACAATCCGTACTTGACTGTATGTTATATAGCTTTAGACATTGACTTCGTCCATTGCACATAGAAGACAGTCCGTACTTGACTGTATGCTATATAGCTTTAGTCATTGACTTCGTCCAATGTACGTAGAAGATAATCCGTACTTGACTGTATGTTATATAGCTTTAGTCATTGACTGTACCCAATGTACATAGACGACACCCCGTACTTGACTGTATGTTATATAGCTTTAGACATTGACTTCGTCCAATGCACATAGAAGACAATCCGTACTTGACTGTATGTTATATAGCTTTAGTCATTGACTTTACCCAATGTACATAGAAGACAATCCGTACTTGACTGTATGTTATATAGCTTTAGTCATTGACTTTACCCAATGTACGTAGAAGACAATCCGTACTTGACTGTATGTTATATAGATTTAGTCATTGACTTTACCCAATGTACGTAGACGATACTCCGTACTTGACTGTATGTTATATAGATTTAGTCATTGACTTTACCCAATGTACGTAGACGACACTCCGTACTTGACTGTATGTTATATAGCTTTAGTCATTGACTTCGTCCAATGCACATAGAAGACAATCCGTACTTGACTGTATGTTATATAGCTTTAGTCATTGACTTCACCCAATGTACGTAGAAGACAATCCGTACTTGACTGTATGTATATAGCTTTAGTCATTGACTTCATCCAATGCACATAGAAGACAATCCGTACTTGACTGTATGTTATATAGCTTTAGTCATTGACTTCACCCAATGTACGTAGAAGACAATCCGTACTTGACTGTATGTTATATAGCTTTAGTCATTGACTTCACCAATGCACATAGAAGACAATCCGTACTTGACTGTATGTTATATATTTAGTCATTGACTTACCCAATGTACGTAGACGACACTCCGTACTTGACTGTATGTTATATAGCTTTAGTCATTGACTTCCCAATGCACATAGAAGACAATCCGTACTTGACTGTATGTTATATAGCTTTAGTCATTGACTTCACCCAATGTACGTAGAAGACAATCCGTACTTGACTGTATGTTATATAGCTTTAGTCATTGACTTTACCCAATGTACATAGAAGACAATCCGTACTTGACTGTATGTTATATAGCTTTAGTCATTGACTTTACCCAATGTACGTAGACGACATTCCGTACTTGACTGTATGTTATATAGATTTAGTCATTGACTTTACCCAATGTTCGTAGACGACACTCCGTACTTGACTGTATGCTATATATCTTTAGACATTGACTTCGTCCATTGCACATAGAAGACAGTCCGTACTAGACAGTATGCTATATAGCTTTAGTCATTGACTTCGTCCAATGTACGTAGAAGATAATCCGTACTTGACTGTATGTTATATAGCTTTAGTCATTGACTGTACCCAATGTAGGTAGACAACACCCCGTACTTGACTGTATGTTATATAGCTTTAGACATTGACTTCGTCCAATGCACATAGAAGACAATCCGTACTTGACTGTATGTTATATAGCTTTAGTCATTGACTTTACCCAATGTACATAGAAGACAATCCGTACTTGACTGTATGTTATATAGCTTTAGTCATTGACTTCACCCAATGCACATAGAAGACAATCCGTACTTGACTGTATGTTATATAGATTTAGTCATTGACTTTACCCAATGTACGTAGACGATACTCCGTACTTGACTGTATGTTATATATATTTAGTCATTGACTTTACCCAATGTACGTAGACGACACTCCGTACTTGACTGTATGTTATATAGCTTTAGTCATTGACTTCGTCCAATGCACATAGAAGACAATCCGTACTTGACTGTATGTTATATAGCTTTAGTCATTGACTTCACCCAATGTACGTAGAAGACTATCCGTACTTGACTGTATGTTATATAGCTTTAGTCATTGACTTCCTCCAATACACATAGAAGACAATCCGTACTTGACTGTATGTTATATAGCTTTAGTCATTGACTTCACCCAATGTACGTAGAAGACAGTCCGTACTTGACTGTATGCTATATAGCTTTAGTCATTGACTTCGTCCAATGTACATAGAAGATAATCCGTACTTGACTGTATGTTATATAGCTTTAGTCATTGACTGTACCCAATGTACGTAGACGACACCCCGTACTTGACTGTATGTTATATAGCTTTAGACATTGACTTCGTCCAATGCACATAGAAGACAATTCGTACTTGACTGTATGTTATATAGCTTTAGTCATTGACTTTACCCAATGTACATAGAAGACAATCCGTACTTGACTGTATGTTATATAGCTTTAGTCATTGACTTTACCCAATGTACGTAGAAGACAATCCGTACTTGACTGTATGTTATATAGATTTAGTCATTGACTTTACCCAATGTACGTAGACGACACTCCGTACTTGACTGTATGTTATATAGCTTTAGTCATTGACTTCACCCAATGCACATAGAAGACAATCCGTACTTGACTGTATGTTATATAGCTTTAGTCATTGACTTCGTCCAATGCACATAGAAGACAATCCGTACTTGACTGTATGTTATATAGCTTTAGTCATTGACTTCACCCAATGTACGTAGAAGACTATCCGTACTTGACTGTATGCTATATAGCTTTAGTCATTGACTTCCTCCAATGCACATAGAAGACAATCCGTACTTGACTGTATGTTATATAGCTTTAGTCATTGACTTCACCCAATGTACGTAGAAGACAATCCGTACTTGACTGTATGTTATATAGCTTTAGTCATTGACTTCACCCAATGGACATAGAAAACAATCCGTACTTGACTGTATGCTATATAGATTTAGTCATTGACTTTACCCAATGTACGTAGACGACACTCCGTACTTGACTGTATGTTATATAGCTTTAGTCATTGACTTCGTCCAATGCACATACAAAACAATCCGTACTTGACTGTATGTTATATAGATTTAGTCATTGACTTCACCCAATGTACGTAGAAGACAATCCGTACTTGACTGTATGTTATATAGCTTTAGTCATTGACTTTACCCAATGTACATAGAAGTCAATCCGTACTTGACTGTATGTTATATAGATTTAGTCATTGACTTTACCCAATGTACGTAGACGACATTCCGTACTTGACTGTATGTTATATAGATTTAGTCATTGACTTTACCCAATGTTCGTAGACGACACTCCGTACTTGACTGTATGCTATATATCTTTAGACATTGACTTCGTCCATTGCACATAGAAGACAGTCCGTACTAGACAGTATGCTATATAGCTTTAGTCATTGACTTCGTCCAATGTACGTAGAAGATAATCCGTACTTGACTGTATGTTATATAGCTTTAGTCATTGACTGTACCCAATGTAGGTAGACAACACCCCGTACTTGACTGTATGTTATATAGCTTTAGACATTGACTTCGTCCAATGCACATAGAAGACAATCCGTACTTGACTGTATGTTATATAGCTTTAGTCATTGACTTTACCCAATGTACATAGAAGACAATCCGTACTTGACTGTATGTTATATAGCTTTAGTCATTGACTTCACCCAATGCACATAGAAGACAATCCGTACTTGACTGTATGTTATATAGATTTAGTCATTGACTTTACCCAATGTACGTAGACGATACTCCGTACTTGACTGTATGTTATATATATTTAGTCATTGACTTTACCCAATGTACGTAGACGACACTCCGTACTTGACTGTATGTTATATAGCTTTAGTCATTGACTTCGTCCAATGCACATAGAAGACAATCCGTACTTGACTGTATGTTATATAGCTTTAGTCATTGACTTCACCCAATGTACGTAGAAGACTATCCGTACTTGACTGTATGTTATATAGCTTTAGTCATTGACTTCCTCCAATACACATAGAAGACAATCCGTACTTGACTGTATGTTATATAGCTTTAGTCATTGACTTCACCCAATGTACGTAGAAGACAATCCGTACTTGACTGTATGTTATATAGCTTTAGTCATTGACTTTACCCAATGTACATAGAAGTCAATCCGTACTTGACTGTATGTTATATAGATTTAGTCATTGACTTTACCCAATGTACGTAGACGACATTCCGTACTTGACTGTATGTTATATAGATTTAGTCATTGACTTTACCCAATGTTCGTAGACGACACTCCGTACTTTACTGTATGTTATATAGCTTTAGTCATTGACTTCGTCCAATGCACATATAAAACAATCCGTACTTGACTGTATGTTATATAGATTTAGTCATTGACTTCACCCAATGTACGTAGAAGACAATCCGTACTTGACTGTATGTTATATAGCTTTAGTCATTGACTTTACCCAATGTACATAGAAGACAATCCGTACTTGACTGTATGTTATATAGATTTAGTCATTGACTTTACCCAATGTACGTAGACGACACTCCGTACTTGACTGTATGTTATATAGCTTTAGTCATTGACTTTACCCAATGTACGTAGACGACAATCCGTACTTGACTGTATGTTATATAGCTTTAGTCATTGACTTCACCCAATGTACGTAGAAGACAATCCGTACTTGACTGTATGTTATATAGCTTTAGTCATTGACTTCGTCCAATGCACATAGAAGACAATCCGTACTTGACTGTATGTTATATAGCTTTAGTCATTGACTTTACCCAATGTACGTAGACGACAATCCGTACTTGACTGTATGTTATATAGCTTTAGTCATTGACTTTACCCAATGTACGTAGAAGACAATCCGTACTTGACTGTATGTTATATAGCTTTAGTCATTGACTTTACCCAATGTACGTAGACGACAATCCGTACTTGACTGTATGTTATATAGCTTTAGTCATTGACTTTACCCAATGTACGTAGACGACACTCCGTACTTGACTGTATGTTATATAGCTTTAGTCATTGACTTCACCCAATGCACATAGAAGACAATCCGTACTTGACTGTATGTTATATAGCTTTAGTCATTGACTTCACCCAATGTACGTAGAAGACAATCCGTACTTGACTGTATGTTATATGTTTAGTCATTGACTTTACCCAATGTCGTAGACGACACTCCGTACTTGACTGTATGTTATATAGCTTTAGTCATTGACTTTACCCAATGTACGTAGACGACACTCCGTACTTGACTGTATGTTATATAGCTTTAGTCATTGACTTCACCCAATGTACGTAGAAGACAATCCGTACTTGACTGTATGTTATATAGCTTTAGTCATTGACTTCACCCAATGTACGTAGAAGACAATCCGTACTTGACTGTATGTTATATAGCTTTAGTCATTGACTTCGTCCAATGCACATAGAAGACAATCCGTACTTGACTGTATGTTATATAGCTTTAGTCATTGACTTCACCCAATGTACGTAGAAGACAATCCGTACTTGACTGTATGTTATATAGCTTTAGTCATTGACTTTACCCAATGTACGTAGAGACACTCCGTACTTGACTGTATGTTATATAGCTTTAGTCATTGACTTCGTCCAATGCACATAGAAGACAATCCGTACTTGACTGTATGTTTTAGCTTTAGTCATTGACTTTACCCAATGTACATAGAAGACAATCCGTACTTGACTGTATGTTATATAGCTTTAGTCATTGACTTTACCCAATGTACATAGAAGACAATCCGTACTTGACTGTATGTTATATAGCTTTAGTCATTGACTTCACCCAATGTACGTAGAAGACAATCCGTACTTGACTGTATGTTATATAGATTTAGTCATTGACTTTACCCAATGTACGTAGACGACACTCCGTACTTGACTGTATGTTATATAGATTTAGTCATTGACTTTACCCAATGTACGTAGACGACACTCCGTACTTGACTGTATGTTATATAGCTTTAGTCATTGACTTTACCCAATGTACGTAGACGACACTCCGTACTTGACTGTATGTTATATAGCTTTAGTCATACTTCCATGCTAGAGAAATCCGTATTGACTGTATGTTATATAGCTTTAGTCATTGACTTCACCCAATGTAGTAGAAGACAATCCGTACTTGACTGTATGTTATATAGCTTTAGTCATTGACTTCGTCCAATGCACATAGAAGACAATCCGTACTTGACTGTATGTTATATAGCTTTAGTCATTGACTTCACCCAATGTACGTAGAAGACAATCCGTACTTGACTGTATGTTATATAGCTTTAGTCATTGACTTCGTCCAATGCACATAGAAGACAATCCGTACTTGACTGTATGTTATATAGCTTTAGTCATTGATTCACCCAATGGACATAGAAGACAATCCGTACTTGACTGTATGCTATATAGATTTAGTCATTGACTTTACCCAATGTACGTAGACGACACTCCGTACTTGACTGTATGTTATATAGCTTTAGTCATTGACTTCGTCCAATGCACATAGAAGACAATCCGTACTTGACTGTATGTTATATAGCTTTAGTCATTGACTTCACCCAATGTACATAGAAGACAATCCGTACTTGACTGTATGTTATATAGATTTAGTCATTGACTTTACCCAATGTACGTAGACGACAATCCGTACTTGACTGTATGTTATATAGATTTAGTCATTGACTTTACCCAATGTTCGTAGACGACACTCCGTACTTGACTGTATGTTATATAGCTTTAGTCATTTACTTTACCCACTGTACGTAGACGACAATCAGTACTTGACTGTATGTTATATAGCTTTAGTCATTGACTTCGTCCAATGCACATAGAAGACAATCCGTACTTGACTGTATGTTATATAGATTTAGTCATTGACTTCACCCAATGTACGTAGAAGACAATCCGTACTTGACTGTATGTATATAGCTTTAGTCATTGACTTCACCCAATGTACGTAGAAGACAATCCGTACTTGACTGTATGTTATATAGCTTTAGTCATTGACTTTACCCAATGTACGTAGAAGACAATCCGTACTTGACTGTATGTTATATAGCTTTAGTCATTGACTTCACCCAATGTACGTAGAAGACAATCCGTACTTGACTGTATGTTATATAGCTTTAGTCATTGACTTCGTCCAATGCACATAGAAGACAATCCGTACTTGACTGTATGTTATATAGCTTTAGTCATTGACTTCACCCAATGCACGTAGAAGACAATCCGTACTTGACTGTATGTTATATAGCTTTAGTCATTGACTTCACCCAATGTACATAGAAGACAATCCGTACTTGACTGTATGTTATATAGCTTTAGTCATTGACTTTACCCAATGTACGTAGACGACACTCCGTACTTGACTGTATGTTATATAGCTTTAGTCATTGACTTCGTCCAATGCACATAGAAGACAGTCCGTACTTGACTGTATGTTATATAGCTTTAGTCATTGACTTCACCCAATGTACGTAGAAGACAATCCGTACTTGACTGTATGTTATATAGCTTTAGTCATTGACTTCACCCAATGCACATAGAAGACAATCCGTACTTGACTGTATGTTATATAGATTTAGTCATTGACTTTACCCAATGTACGTAGACGACACTCCGTACTTGACTGTATGCTATATAGCTTTAGTCATTGACTTCGTCCAATGCACATAGAAGACAGTCCGTACTTGACTGTATGTTATATAGCTTTAGTCATTGACTTCACCCAATGTACGTAGAAGACAATCCGTACTTGACTGTATGTTATATAGCTTTAGTCATTGACTTCACCCAATGCACATAGAAGACAATCCGTACTTGACTGTATGTTATATAGCTTTAGTCATTGACTTCACCCAATGTACGTAGACGACATTCCGTACTTGACTGTATGCTATATAGCTTTAGTCATTGACTTTACCCAATGTACGTAGACGACACTCCGTACTTGACTGTATGTATATAGCTTTAGTCATTGACTTTACCCAATGTACGTAGACGACACTCCGTACTTGACTGTATGTTATATAGCTTTAGTCATTGACTTTACCCAATGTACGTAGACGACAATCCGTACTTGACTGTATGTTATATAGCTTTAGTCATTGACTTTACCCAATGTACGTAGACGACACTCCGTACTTGACTGTATGTTATATAGCTTTAGTCATTGACTTTACCCAATGTACGTAGACGACAATCCGTACTTGACTGTATGTTATATAGCTTTAGTCATTGACTTTACCCAATGTACATAGAAGACAATCCGTACTTGACTGTATGTTATATAGCTTTAGTCATTGACTTCACCCAATGTACGTAGAAGACAATCCGTACTTGACTGTATGTTATATAGCTTTAGTCATTGACTTTACCCAATGTACGTAGACGACACTCCGTACTTGACTGTATGTTATATAGCTTTATCATTGACTTCGTCCAATGCACATAAAGACAATCCGTACTTGACTGTATGTTATAGCTTTAGTCATTGACTTCACCCAATGTACGTAGAAGACAATCCGTACTTGACTGTATGTTATATAGCTTTAGTCATTTACTTCGTCCAATGCACATAGAAGACAATCCGTACTTGACTATATGTTATATAGCTTTAGTCATTGACTTCGTCCAATGCACATAGAAGACAATCCGTACTTGACTGTATGTTATATAGCTTTATTCATTGACTTCGTCCAATGCACATAGAAGACAATCCGTACTTGAGTGTATGTTATATAGATTTTGTCATTGACTTTACCCAATGTACGTAGACGACACTCCGTACTTGACTGTATGCTATATAGCTTTAGTCATTGACTTCACCCAATGTACGTAGACGACACTCCGTACTTGACTGTATGTTATATAGCTTTAGTCATTGACTTCACCCAATGTACGTAGACGACAATCCGTACTTGACTGTATGTTATATAGCTTTAGTCATTGACTTTACCCAATGTACGTAGAAGACAATCCGTACTTGACTGTATGTTATATAGCTTTAGTCATTGACTTCACCCAATGTACGTAGAAGACAATCCGTACTTGACTGTATGTTATATAGCTTTAGTCATTGACTTTACCCAATGTACGTAGACGACAATCCGTACTTGACTGTATGTTATATAGCTTTAGTCATTGACTTCGTCCAATGCACGTAGAAGACAATCCGTACTTGACTGTATGTTATATAGCTTTAGTCATTGACTTCGTCCAATGCACATAGAAGACAATCCGTACTTGACTGTATGTTATATAGCTTTAGTCATTGACTTCACCCAATGCACATAGAAGACAATCCGTACTTGACTGTATGTTATATAGATTTAGTCATTGACTTTACCCAATGTACGTAGACGACACTCCGTACTTGACTGTATGCTATATAGCTTTAGTCATTGACTTCACCCAATGTACATAGACGACACTCCGTACTTGACTGTATGTTATATAGCTTTAGTCATTGACTTCGTCCAATGTACGTAGACGACAATCCGTACTTGACTGTATGTTATATAGCTTTAGTCATTGACTTCACCCAATGTACGTAGAAGACAATCCGTACTTGACTGTATGTTATATAGCTTTAGTCATTGACTTCACCCAATGTACGTAGAAGACAATCCGTACTTGACTGTATGTTATATAGCTTTAGTCATTGACTTTACCCAATGTACGTAGAAGACACTCCGTACTTGACTGTATGTTATATAGCTTAGTCATTGACTTCGTCCAATGCACATAGAAGACAATCCGTACTTGACTGTATGTTATATAGCTTTAGTCATTGACTTCACCCAATGTACATAGAAGACAATCCGTACTTGACTGTATGTTATATAGCTTTAGTCATTGACTTTACCCAATGTACGTAGACGACAATCCGTACTTGACTGTATGTTATATAGCTTTAGTCATTGACTTCGTCCAATGCACATAGAAGACAATCCGTACTTGACTGTATGTTATATAGCTTTAGTCATTGACTTCACCCAATGTACGTAGAAGACAATCCGTACTTGACTGTATGTTATATAGCTTTAGTCATTGACTTCACCCAATGCACATAGAAGACAATCCGTACTTGACTGTATGTTATATAGATTTAGTCATTGACTTTACCCAATGTACGTAGACGACACTCCGTACTTGACTGTATGTTATATAGATTTAGTCATTGACTTTACCCAATGTACGTAGACGACACTCCGTACTTGACTGTATGTTATATAGCTTTAGTCATTGACTTCACCCAATGTACGTAGAAGACAATCCGTACTTGACTGTATGTTATATAGCTTTAGTCATTGACTTCACCCAATGTACGTAGAAGACAATCCGTACTTGACTGTATGTTATATAGCTTTAGTCATTGACTTCACCCAATGTACATAGAAGACAATCCGTACTTGACTGTATGTTATATAGCTTTAGTCATTGACTTCACCCAATGTACGTAGAAGACAATCCGTACTTGACTGTATGTTATATAGCTTTAGTCATTGACTTTCCCATGCACGTAGAAGACAATCCGTACTTGACTGTATGTTATATAGCTTTAGTCATTGACTTCCCAATGTACGTAGACGACACTCCGTACTTGACTGTATGTTATAGCTTTAGTCATTGACTTCACCCAATGTACGTAGAAGACAATCCGTACTTGACTGTATGTTATATAGCTTTATTCATTGACTTTACCCAATGTACGTAAACGACAATCCGTACTTGACTGTATGTTATATAGCTTTAGTCATTGACTTTACCCAATGTACGTAGACGACACTCCGTACTTGACTGTATGTTATATAGCTTTAGTCATTGACTTTACCCAATGTACGTAGAAGATACTCCGTACTTGACTGTATGTTATATAGATTTAGTCATTTACTTTACCCAATGTACGTAGACGACAATCCGTACTTGACAGTATGTTGTATAGCTTTAATCATTGACTTCCTCCAATGTACGTAGAAGACATTCAGTACTTGACTGTATGTTATATAGATTTAGTCATTGACTTCGGCCAATGCACATAGAAGACAATCCGTACTTGACTGTATGTTATATAGCTTCAGTCATTGACTTTACCCAATATACATAGATGACAATCCGTACTTGACTGTTTGATATATAGCTTTAGT
>CM026400.1:50704719-50757688 GCA_014843695.1 Archivesica marissinica
AACATTTGCGTTTGCTGCTTTGTATTGTACGTCGTGCTTTTGCTCTATATATGCGAATGTTGTTTAAATTTTCTGTGGTGGGTCTAAAATTGAATTTTCTTATGGCCGATTTCCTATTTTGGATGGCTTTCTTACAATCATCATCATACCAGGGTTTGTATGGTCTCTTTGGATTAGGTGAAGTCTGAGGTATGGATTGTTCTGCTGCTTTTATTAGTAATGTAGTGAATAGCTGTTTGATCACGACAATCCTTGAATGTTTCATATGAAATTGTTTGTTCACAAAGTTGTTGGAATTTAGTCCAATTTGCTTTAGAAAGTTTCCATCTTCTGGGTTGACTATAAGCTGTTGGCTGATTTTCAGATATGAGGATGGGGAAGTGGTCGCTTCCGTGGAGATCATCATCGACTTTCCATGAGAAATCTGGAAGTATGACTGGGCTACATATTGTAAGATCTATTGCAGAATAGGATCCTGTTCCTGGGTGTAAATATGTTTTGGAAGATGGATCGTTCATGTAAGAAAGAGAATTATCAGAGATGAAATTCTCTATCTGGAGACCTCTTTGATTTGTATTATTACAACCCCAGATGATGTTATGTGCATTGAAATCACCTATTAGAATATATGGAGTGTGTAATTGTATTATAAGATCATTCAGCCTATGTTCTTCAATTGGTTTACTTGGGGGAAGATATAGTGAACACAGTGTGATAGTGCTATGTAATGACAGTCGTACAGCAACAGCTTGTAAGTTTGTATTTAACAGTAATTCCTTATGTGGAACACTATTATTGACGATGATAGATACCCCACCCTGGGCTTTATCACCTTCACTGTATATTTTATTGAAAATGGTGTGATGTTTTATAGAAATTGTATAATTTTGTTTCAAAAATGTTTCTTGAAGGCATAACGCAGCAGGTTTATGTTCTTGCACTAAAAGAGAAAGCCCTGCAAAATTAGATTTTAGACCTCGACAATTCCACTGGATAATTCCATTGGCCATTATAGAGAAATTAATTATTAAAAATACTATACCGATATTTACATAATTATTATTCATAGATAAAATATAAAGTTAAAAATATATTAAGTGGCATCCTGCACCTCGCCCTCCAGATTGTCATCGTCCGTGTCCAAATCCGAGTATCTATTGCTTGTAGACACTGGACTGGACACTGTGTGTTTATCTGATTGCATAGGTTTATTTTTCTGCTGTCTGGAAGTGACAGCAGATTGCTTTTTTGTTGAAGTTGATGCTTGTTGAGTTGTAGATTCTTTAGTAGGTTTTGATGAAGTTGATGTTGATTTTGGTTGAATGTGTTTTTCTTGTGTATTGTTGTTTCGAGTGTTTTTTGTTGTTGGATTCTTGTGTATGTTTGTTTTTGCTTGTTTTTGTTTGTCTGCTGTAGGTTTAGGTGTTTGTGGTGTATTTTGATTTGTAAGCGTAGGTTTAGGTGTTTGTGGTGTATTTTAATTTGTAAGCTGGTCAAGATGAGAAGAACTATCAGAACCAGGGAATAACTGCATTATTTCTGTTTTTTGTCTGGAAATATTTGGCAAAGTTTGGTCAACAAGTTTTTGCAAGTTTTGCATTCAACAGAAGCTGTTTTAGCAACACTTGCATAGCTTGGCTGATTTTCGGATTTGTACAGAGATTCATAAATTTTTCTTGCATCCTGGAATGAAATGTTTTCCGAATATTTGATCTTAACAATTTCTTTTTCTTTTTTTCCTGGAGTCACAGTCTTTAGAATTGGATATATGATCAGCGCCACAATTGGCACATTTATTTGTGTTGGGGCAGTAGTTCTCTTGATGTTGTGGAGCAGTCTCAGCACACTTGGAGCATAGAGACTCGTTCCGACACCTATCCTCATGATGACCATACTTCTGGCATTTAAAGCATCTAAGAGGGTTAGGTACATATATGTCGACGGTGACAATCTGGTAGCCGACTTTGATACGTGACGGGATGACTGGTGTGTCACATGTACTTATATATGTGTTTGTTGTTTTTATTTCGTTGTTACGTTTTATTGATATTCTCTTCACGTCAATGATCCCTTGACTTGACAAACCTTCTTTGATCTCATCCAAAGAGCAGGAAGATAATTCCCTGCACCTGATGACACCTTTGGATGAGTTCAAAGATTTGTGGGGACTGACCTTCACAGAATGTCCAAAGAAGGTGTTTGTTGATAATAAATTCTGAGATTGAGCTTTTGAAGTAATTTCAACCAAAAGACTTCCATTTCGAAGACTTTTAACAGATTTACCTAGGATAGATTTCATTTGCTTTTCAATGACGAAAGGGGAAATTTTTGTGATAGGTTTTGAACTGTCTACCGCCTCAATGAGAATGAAGCGAGGGAAGTTCACTCTCTGTTGTTCAACAGAATCATCATCAGATTCACTTCGTGCACGCTTGGCTTTTTTTTGAGTGGAACTCATAATAGTAATATATAGTTCATCGTCAATGCTCCCCACCCGTCTCAGAGCCCAACAAGGGGACATGATCTGGGGAAATCCATCACAGATCATGACAGGGATACATCAATGATATACTCAGAATGAAAGGACTAGACCGGACAAGTGTATTCCCACATAAGGTCCTACCAAGTTTAGACTATCCTTGGGAGGTTACAAAAGTCAATCAAACATCAAACTTTCACCCGATTAGCCCATGAGCCACCGCCTTCTAGGGCATCAAAAAGAAGACAATGAAAGAGTATAAATATTTAGAGAATCAATGTTTATTTTGAAGACAAATTTTGAAAATATGTGTTTAAGATTAACGATGCCCTAGGGCTCGGCATGACCAGCCGATTGATCAAGGACGGGCTTTCCTGACCTCCCGTTTCTATAAGAAACACAGTGATACATCGACTACAGGAATGGGAAGAGTGTTTGATGGCTGGAGATTGTGAAGAGACAGTAATACGTAGTCACGTGTTTCTTGTGAAATATATTAGAAGAATTAGTGGATGACATAAAACAGAATACAAATTAAAGACAACATTTTATACCATGCAATAACATCAATAAATATGCTTATGTGTCCACTAATACCCTAACCCGCACTATGTTGTTTTTTTCACACCCAGTTATTGCCATTGTTTCTTATTTCATAGTCCGGGCAATCTATATATAGTACCCAAAAAAAATCGCAAATGTTTCCAACCATGGTTTTTCTGATTCCTTATACATCTGAGAACATCTGTTTCAAAATAGACCAAAATAGACTTAGTGGAACATATTTTTATGACGTCATCAAGATGGCCACCACACAAAATTATATTATTTTATAAAAAAAAAATATTTTCCTCATGGGAATACATTTAACATACATTTAGAGTATTTGAGGTATAGAAAGTTCATTAAAAAATAAAATTTTGAAGATTGGAGTATTTCTCATTTGCATAAATCCAAGATGGCCGCCATATGTAGTGAATTTTGACTGTGTGGTTACTTTCAATATTATAAATATCTTTAATTTATGGCCAGACATCATTGAGAAACATTTCAGGGCGAATCACTGTGTCTAGCGAAATGTATCCGAGTCATCCGGTGATGAATATCGTTGTTGTTTTAAACAGAAATGGCTTCAAAAGTGGGTGGGGTAAATTGACCCCCTAAAATGAAAATTCCATTTTAATGCCAAAATGCAGTTTTATTCATTAAATGCCATTTCAGTAGCTTAGAAATGTTATAGTAATGCATGATATAATTAAAATGTGTCTATCTTGTACCATTACATGCCGTTTCATAAGTGGGTGGGGTAAATTGACCCCTAAAAATGTAACATTGACATCATTTCTTGATACACACATATCGGTTAATTTTATTCCAATAGATTGTTGGTGCTTACTAATGCTATTATAGAGTTATGTATGTATTATAAAGCTAGCTTCTAATTGCTTTTTTTGCATTTCAACTGCTATATTCAATTATTGGAGTATTCCTCACGTGCATAAATCCAAGATGGCCGCCATATTTATTGTATTTTGATAAAAAAACAAACAAACTTCTAATGGATTCACAGGAATATATTTAATATCAATTCAGGGTCTAGACACAGTCTGATCAGGGCACACACCGTTCGCCATTCCGACACCGATCGACCCGTAATGATGTAATAATATATAATCGGGTTAGTACATAGCATACACTGTTGCCCCGCATACAACTTTAACATTAGATATGTGTTTGTATTGTCATACCATGCATTTTCTCAAACGGCGGTCAATCTATGAAATAGTCAAAAAGTATCGCACAAATGTACAAATAAATTATATAAATATTGAGAGAAAAAAATACGGCGTTGTCTTTTGCTAAACTTGAACAATTTTTTCGCCGGGAATAAATGCTAGCATTGTTAAGTAATATCTGCGAATCGTTGTTAGGCACCAAAATAAACTCGCATGACGTATGTGCGTGCATAGTGGAAGGTGCAGTTTATTTTGAGCTGCTGCTGTAGCAAGAGTAATATATATTTCATCTGTGTGTTTCAGGTTCAATAGTGCCACCAGTCTCACAAGTGGATAAAGACATAGTGTAGCAAGATGAATACCTGTATATTTTGCCAAAAGCCCTTGTCAAATGGAGAAGACACCGTTATATTGCAGCAAAAGGGTTGTGATAGTATCCTGAAAGCCAGTGAAGCTAGAGGCAGTGATATAACTGTTACCCTAAACCAGGTTGTACATGCAAGATGTAGACTTGACTTCACAAACAAGAGAACAATTCAGTCCCATTTGAAACGAAAACAGTGTGGCCAACCAGAACAGTACTTGCATCAAACACTCAGGTCAGAGGAATCCACATTCAGCTATGAATATAACTGTATATTTTGTGGCTGTCCAGATGCTTACCAAGGCAAAAAGCCAGAACATAAACTGATTCCTGTTAGAACACTGGATTTTCAGAACAAAATATTGAAGGCCTGTGATGAGTTCAAATGTGAATGGGCCGATGCTGTAAGAGGAAGAGTGACCTTTGTCCAAGATCTACCAGCTGCAGATGCAGTTTATCACAATATGTGTAACATTAACTTTCGAACTGGGAAACAAAAACCACAAATATTTCAGAAAAGCACCGAACCGAGAGCATCAAAATGCAAGAAGATTGCAGGGAGTAGCGGCAGACCCAGGGATTCTAAAAAATATGAAGCATTTCAAGCAGTGGCAGAGTATATTGAAATGAATGATGATGAACAAGTGACCATCGGTGACCTGCTAAATAAAATGAAAGAATTCCTCAAAGACACTGACACAGAACCATACAGCTTCCCACAAATGAAGAACGAGTTAAAAGGCTATTTCCAAGACAGAATTGTCATATCAGAGATTGATGGTAAACAAAATATTGTTACCTTGAAAACCACTGCTTCCAAAATATTGTACAATTTCCACCAGCAAACTCGGCAAGAAGACTGTGACACGAAGAAGCACATAATTGAGGCAGCAGCAAAGTTCATAAAGCAAGACATCAGAGACATTTCTCAGACAAAGGACACGTACCCCTCTGTCGAGGATCTATCAATAGACACGGCAATGCAGTTCCTTCCATCGTCTTTGCTACTATTGTTGAATATACTATTCTGTGGGAAAGATTCAAGGAGCAAACTTGCTTCAATAGGCCAAGCAATCATGCAGGCAACGCGCCCTCGTTTACTTATGGCCCCACTGCTAGTCGGGTTGGGTGTTCAAATGCATCATGTTTTCCAGTCCAAGTTTTTGGTGGATTCCTTGCATCAACATGGATTTTCCTGCTCATATAGTGAAGTGAAAATGTTTGAAAGGAGTGCTTCTGTAGCACAGGGTACATACATACCAAATTTGACCACCAACAATTTTGTACAATACTCCGGTGACAACGTTGACCACAATGTGAGAAGCCTGGATGGAAATGGCACGTTCCATGGTATGGGAATTATTGCTATGGTGACACCCGGGGCAGCATCAACAAGACGTATTCCAAGGGGGAAGGTTACCTCTGAGGACATTGAATCTGTTGGACAGATACGAACCCATCAATTCTTGTCAGAAAGAGATAGCCTACAGTCTCTCTGCTATCAACTGATAACTAATCCGAATGTTAAAGAACCATACACAGATGTAGACCTACTGTGGAAGTCATCTCAGCTGCTAAAGGTACCCCGACCACAATGGTCTGGGTTCATGCAGCTCGTCCACAAGGGACAGCATCCTGGAACCTCATCGGTCATATTTCTTCCCATGATCGACATGGACCCAAATGACCTGTCCTGCATTTACTCTACATTGAAGTTTATATCTTCGCATGCACAACGACACCAGACATATCCAGTGGTCACATTTGATCAGCCGCTATGGTGGAAGGCACATACCATGGTAGAGAGCATGCCAGAATTACAGCCAGCTGTCATTCGTCTAGGAGGCTTCCATACTCAAATGAGTTTCTTGGGATCTATTGGTCACTTGATGGAAGGATCTGGCCTACAGGAGCTGCTGGAAGTGGTGTATGCTGGGAACACTGTAGGACAAATGCTCTCAGGTAAAGCAGTCAGTCGTGCGGTTAGAGGTCATTTGCTTGTCGATGCGGCCCTGAATACAATGGTGACTTCAAGTGCTCTGAACATTGACCTGCCCGAACATTCAGTACCATCGCAACCAGATGCAAGCGTCCACTCTGATGACGACAGTACTGTTGAGGAACCACCCACGCCAGATGTTTCAAATCCTACTGATGCTGCTGTTCACGATACCCTTCTTCCCGCACTGACAAACCTGTTGGAGGGAATACTGTCAGCATCACTTTCTTCTGCTGACGTGGAGGAAAATGACGCCATGCACGATCTTCGAGAAACGTGGAGGAAGAGAAAAAGAAGTTGGGAGAGTACCGAATGGCAAGACTTTGGCTCCAATATATGGACATGGTAGACCTGCTCCGAAGATTTATCAAAGCGGAAAGGCTTGGACATTGGGCGCTTCATCTTCAGTGTCTGTATGACATGCTGCCATACCTCGCGGCATCTGGGCACAATCTCTATGTGAAAAGCGTTCATGTGTATCTACAGAACATGCTGAAACTTGAGACAGATCAACCTGAGATACACAAACATTTCATGGATGGCCTTCACGTGGTGCGCCGGTCTGACAGGCTTTGGGCTGGCATTTCTACCGATCTTGCAATAGAGCAGTGTCTTATGCGCGCTTTGAAGACACGCGGGGGCTGACGAGAGGACGAGGAATAACAGAGACTCAACGCCTCATATGGGTTCTCTCCACTCCTGCCTGTGCAGAGATCAACAGTGCAATGCAAGATGTCACTGGGACGACATTCACCACCAGTGAACAGCACAAGGAGAACAACAGTACCAGAATGGCCAAAGATTCCAGTGATATCCAAGACCTGTGCAATACCTGACACAGAGAAATCCCTTCAGCACAGAGGTTCCAATGTCGTTGAGAAACATCGCAACTGGTATAACAGCACATGCCTCTGTGAATTGTGACACTGCTAAACACGTGGGACAGAAAATAATGCAGTCAATGACAGATCAAAAAGTAGTTGAGCATACATTCAGAAAGAAGGATCAAGCTGTTACAATGGGAACAAGACGTTCAGTGAAGATCAGAGACGAAGTTGTCAGTGTGGATCCTCTGCTCCTTTTCCAACGTTTGTTAGCTGCTGGCGATAGATGTGGTGAATTACCTGATACCTTCACATATGAGATGTGCTCTTATCCACCTGCTTTGTTTGAATCTCCAGACGTGATGAGGTCGGCTAATAAAGCGAGTCTAGCTGATAGTCTGTGGTCTCCAACAATTGCAGAATCCCCCAAACCTCCTGACCAAGTCCAATATGTCCTCGATGGAGGTGCTCTCCTTCACAGAATACCGTGGACAAAGGGTGCTCTCTGGGATGAGGTTTTGATGATGTACACGGAGTATGTTACTCACAGATATGGAAAAGCCACTGTTGTTTTTGACGGCTACGGAGACTCTCCCAGCACAAAGGATTGTACACACGCACGAAGAAGTGGTAGTTGCATTGGCGCAGCAGTGCACTTTGATGATACCATGGAACTGCAGACGAAAAAAGAAGACTTTCTCTCAAACCAACAGAACAAGCAACGGTTTATCACCATGTTAGGCAACAGATTGGAAACAGCTGGCTGTGACGTTCACCATGCAAAAGGTGATGCAGATCTTTTGGTAGTGGAGGTGGCTGTGGATTGTGCTGAACACATAGACACGGTTGTCATTGCAGATGACACAGACATATTGGTTCTTCTGATCCACTATGCTGGGCATGCCAAGTACAATGTGTGGTTCAAGCCAAACGTCAAAAGAGAAAGTAAAAAGCCTCAAAGGTGCTGGAACATGTCAGCAACACGATGCCACCTGGGAAGTACTGTCTGCAACAGTATTATCTTTCTCCATGCCGTACTTGGATGCGACACCACGTCAAGACTGTATGGAATCGGCAAAAACAAGGCAGTTGTCAAAGTGAAGAGTGACATCTTCTTTGCTAGACAAGCTGAAGTGTTCGAGGATTCCGGTTCAAGCCCAGAAGATGTCATCGAGGCAGGGAACCATGCACTCGTCTCCTTGTACAACGGTGAGAAGGGTGAAACCCTGGACTGCCTCCGGCTTCGCAGGTTTTATGAGAAGACGGCACGCAGCACTGCAGCACTTGAGCCACGTACACTACCTCCAACATCAGGTGCTGCTAAATACCACAGCTTCAGAGTGTATCAACAGGTTCAAGTCTGGCTAGGCAGTGGAGACCAGGGCGTACCCCCAGAGCAGTGGGGATGGAAGGTCAGTGACGGGAGACTGGTTCCAATCTTGACGGACAATCCACCAGCTCCACAGCACCTACTGCAAGTGATCAGATGTTTGTGCAAAACTGGTTGCTACACAATGCGATGCACCTGCAGAAAGAACGGACTGGACTGTTCCATGGCTTGCAGTGAATGTCGTGGCGTGTGTTCAAATAGATCACTGTCTGTTGTGGATAGTGATTCGGAGGACGAACTAACAGTGGACTAGTGTCTTGTTACACGCAAATGGACATACATGTACGCGAGCCATCTGTTAATCCTGCAGTACTTGACAGACTCATACAAAACTATGTAACAGTTATTGATGTGATTAATAATTATTGTCAAGAAAGTATACATGGAACGTATTTGAGCATATATAACATTATAACAAAACGGCAACATTATTGTTTGAAATGAAGCATTTACAGTCAATGCTTCCTAAACGTTCGGGTCGAATCTTTTAATATAATTAAACGTTTTCGGCAGATCATCTTCAGTTATGTTTGTTCCATCTGGGAAAAATACTGTCTGTCCCAAGAAAAATAGCCCAAAGTCGACATATATACGGTCTGGGCCATCACTACATATGGCGGCCATCTTGGATTTATGCAAATGAGGAATACTCCAATCTTCAATTTATTTTTATTTTTAAAGAACATACCATACCTCAAATACCCTGATTCTATGTTAAATCTATTCCCATGAGGACAATATAATTGTTTTTAGTTTTATTCTAAAATAATATATTTTTCATGGTGGCCATCTTGATGACGTCATAAAAATATGTTCCACTAAGTTTATTTTGGTCTATTTTGAAAGTGATGTTCCCAGATAACTAGGGAATCAGAAAAACCATGGTTGGAAACATTTGCGATTTTTTTTTGGTCACCCCATGTTTTCTTGTAGATTGCCCGGAATCAGGAAAAAAATGCCACGCACGTATGTTCATACCAAACGTGGTAAAACATTGCAATACGACATAAGCCAGTTGAGCGAAGCTGTCAAGGCCTGTGAAAATAGAATGTCAATTCGCAAAGCTGCAAAATCGTTTCACATTCCGAAATCTACCCTTGCAGATAGGATTAGTGGGAAGTTTCCCCTCATTGTGACCCATGGTCGGCCCGCAGCTATTGCTAAAGACATTGAAGAGACTATTGTCAAATGTGTGAAAATTGCTGCAGAGAGGAATTGGTATAACACGAAAACAGTTACTTTTACGCACCAATGTATTGGCTAAACGTATAAAGGTGCATTCGTCTTACCCTGAATTTAAGGCTGGTAAGAAGCGTCATGATCTGACGTTGAGAAAACCAGAGCCCTTAGGGTCGACACGTGCACGAATGATGAATCGTCAAGTGGTAGGGAAGTATATGGACGCTCTGGGAAATGTGCTGTCAGAGTTAGGTCTTACGGACAAACCCCAGAACATCTGGAATTGTGATGAAGTTGGTAAAATTTTTGAACATGATCCAGTACGAGTCATAGCTGCAAAGGGAGCAAAAAATGTAGTTGGCAAAACTAGTGCAAAATCAACAAACATAACGATAATGGCGTGTGTAAATGAAGCAGGAGCAAGTATGCCACCAATGTTTGTAGTCAAAGGAAAAACGTTTAGGTCGTTACACTCTTTCAATACCGCAGCGGCTCCAGATAATACAACTTGGGCTTTCCAAGAAAATGGTTGGATGACGGATGAATTGGGGGAGCAGTGGTTTAATCAGGTGTTTTTGAAAAACTGTGGCAATCATAGACCACAATTACTAGTTCTTGATGGGCATTCTAGTTATGAGTCTTTAGCGATTCTTGAAAGAGCACTGGAAGAGAACATATACATACGTGCCTTGCCACCTCACACTACACATCATCTACAGCCTCTTGATAAGTCTGTGTTCGGTCCATTCAACAAAGCATATAATTCTGCATGTTCAGAGTTCTTACAAGAAAACCCTCTACATGTTGTCAATAAATGGACCTTTCCAGCTTTGATAAAAGAAGCTTGGGAAAGGAGTGTCACAGAGGCAAATATTTTGTCTGAATTCGCTGCCTGTGGAATCTGCCCTTTTAATAAGAAAGCAGTTCCAGTATTTGCCCCTAGTGACTTAACAGACACCCCTCTTTCTCTACAAGATACATGTACCGTTCTTGATACGAATACCACCACCCTTACCACGCAGGTTCAGCCTAAATTTCCCTCTACCATGCCTACTGAAGCACTCCAGTCACCTATTAACTCCCTTCTATCAGTGACGGAGAATGATAACACATTTTCCATGGAAAATGGTGCAAATTGTCTGTCAGATCCGTTGTTTCCATCAGTGCCAATATCACCAGTAGTGGATATGACAAATTCGGATGTTCTGGATTTACTGGCTAGTGGTGATATTGTCCTCGATGGTGAGATCGAACCTGGCATGATTTTCTCCTTACATTCCGGCGATCAACACGCATCTCACCCGACCCAAACTGAAAATGAGGGCATTTACAAGACTGAAGCAAGTTGGAACACCGATGTAGAAGCAATATTTCTTCCCCCAGTGGGTCAGCCTGTGACCCCAAAAATAGTTAGTCCTGGTCGTAAGCATAATACATCGCACCGACTCCTGACGAGCATTGAAGTGATTCAAGAAAAAAGGTGCCTTGAATTGAAAAAGGCAGCTAAAGTCGCTAAGAAAAGAATCAAGAAAGAAAAATGATTCAATAGAAATAGTTTTATAACTCCTGTTTTGAACAGTAAATAATGACTACCATGAAATGAAAATAACATGAAATATTAATTAGAAAATTAAATGAAAATATTGTTGAGGCAAGTTAAAGTTAATTTATTATAATAAACTTGTTTTGCTGTTGAATTGTTTAACTTGTTTCATAACTAAACTATCTGTACAACATACATGCTTATCATTTGCTATGATTTTGCAACGGGAAAATTAGAGGCAAACAAGATTTTGGTGTATATTTAAGTTTATTAATTTTAATAACCATGGTCTCTTGTTAAAGAGTTTAGGTGTTTCATAACGAGAAAAGCAAATAGATCTATTTCAAATTAAATATTGATGGCATCATGCGACATTACTGTGGCATTTCTTTCAACAGTTTCGACCGAGATGGACTATAGGATGGTGTATATATACATATATGTTAAGTCTAAATAATCACGAAAAAAAATAATAGAATATGATGTTAAGTTTGTCCGAGTCCATGCTAAGGAGACTGGGTAGTTTCATCCATCCACCATCGAAAGAGTCTTAAGATTATAACTTCATTTATTTATATTTCAGCACTGATGATTGTCTGTTAGCTTGTAAAGACCTTATTTTAAAAATAAATCAAATATGTCCGAGTTACCCAGGCGAATGTCCGAATTTACGATCTCGTGTCCGAGTTATCCCACCAATGGTACACCGTAATTATGTGATTTCCGTGACATTTCTGACAGTGTTTTAGCCTATACCGCGGGAAATGTTTATTCTTCGGATATCCTTTGCAAATATCATGCCACTTGTGCATTTGTACGTGACGTATGGTAAGGAATGCCGATGAAATGATAAAAACATGACAAACACCGTCCGAATTATGAGGGATTGACCCTACTTGAAAAATGTGTGTAGTACAGGTCAATAAAGTGTGGGTGTAGACAAATCGCTTAAGCTGTGTGACATGCATGTGAGAGTGACGTGCTACAAACAGACGTCCGTGACAATGGTTACCTCAAAGCAAGCACACACTTTCTTCGGACCGTTATACAGTGATTTCTAGTCATTATCTGAAAATGAAACGGTTTGACATTCCATTGAACAAACTGGTCATAGGCAGTGATGCAAGAACGTATACTCCCACCAAGAACTTTACTGTAATAGAAGATATCAGAAGGGCTGGGTCGGATGAAAACGAACGGATATTGACGAAGAATATTCAGAAATGTCTGGGAAGATATAACGTGGATGAGAAGACATTGTCGGTGTAAACGTAAGTCGGATACATAATGACACTTACAGTTATGTCTTTTATCTTAATATAAGAAAGATATCACAAAGAGAAAGGTTTGCCATTCATTATTTCTTTCCACATATGTGTACAGAAGGATAGACGAAGCAAAGAAGAGTCACGGTATACCGTAATCCCGACGGCAAGGACAGACAAGAAAGAGCACCAATGCCAAAGATCCATCAAGAGGCTGCTACACAGTATCTTAATGACATTCCGAAACTTCTGTCACATATGTGCTGGGCTCATATCAATCATTTACTTAGATTTTTCACACCGAAATATCAGCGATTTGTACATAGACTATGTACATGAAATGGAAGACAATGGAAAACCGGTATATGGCATTACACAGTTCACTAGAATATTCAACGATAATAACATAGCATTGTTTAAACAAAAAAGGACCAGTGTAACAAATGTGTGTCATACAAAGTGACTTGCTGATAACAAAAGGGGAATGTCAGTAGCAAATGGCAGAAAACAGTGAGGGAGTACTAGCATGTAATTACTAGACACGTTAAATCGGCTCACACAGTTAAGACCGTAGTCCAATAGTTAAAAGCCTTTCTGTTTCATATATTTACAAGTATTTATACGGACGGACAGACATGCCATCTGCTTGCCAGACAGTCTGGAGACGATGCTGCTCTTTTTTATGACCAACAATTTTGTTTGTTAAAAGGTTTCTAGATCTTCAGTTATTTCACTTGCTGATTCCTAGTTGTGTACGCAGGCCCTGGCAAAGAGCCTTATTAATGCAAACCTAAATCAATCATTTCTTGGAGTAAAGCCCCAACAAAAGAAACACTGTTACGATTTCAACAATAGGTCTTGCACAAGAAAAATCCTGCACAATCCAACACTATTCCACATGGACGATATAAATGTCCGAAGAAACTGCAACACAATGAACAAACAAACACACATTTCAAATGTTGCATGCTAGCTGTGACTATAACAGCCAAATATATCATGGAACTTCAATAGAATTGTCTCGTAATGGCAACAATTGTAACCAATTGTTCACACGCTAACAACGCAATCTACGCTGGCATGTATATTGTCTAATGACAACTTTTGAAGCTGCTAAGAAATGGTTTCATTTATAGTGCAATAAATAAACACTAATGACAATCTTTGAAGCTGCTAAGAAATGGTTTCATTTATAGTGCAATAAATAAACACTAATGACAATCTTTGAAGCTGCTAAGAAATTGTTTCATTTTCAATGAAATCCAAGTTAATATACATACATGTATATCAATAAATACTGACCGGTATTAACACAAACACTGACATGAATTGATTAATTTGGGAGATGTATGGGAACGGTACCTTGGTGTGAAGCTGTTTGGGGAATGTCAGTGTGTCTACATTGAGGGAATACAGATTTAATGACTTCTTGAGCATGAGAGTAAGTTGTTAGAATAAATAATTCTTGACCATCAAAGTAAGGTTGTTAGAATAACCAATTCTTGTCATCACAATATGTTTGTTAGAATAATTAATAAGGCTTATTGCCATGGCAATAATGCCAAATTTATTTTTGCAGTAAAGCTGTTTATATATGTATGATATTGGTACGAATTACCATGAGTACGAATATTCATGAGGACGAATCTCTTAATTGGTCATGTGACTTCCTATTGGAATAAATTAATGGCTGCCTAAAACAAGCATTGATTACTGCTATCAAATCTGTTTTCATCCGTTCACCTACTATGCCTAGAGGTCGTAAAAGGAAAGCGACGGCACCACCAGATGCCGCGCCAGTAGCAGAGACGCTAGCTAGGGCTCCAGACCACGAAACGGAAGAGCCGGATAGAATCGATGTTTTGGCCTTGCCAGGAACACACGGAAAACGCGGCAAAGGTTGTTTTAATAATTTTGTCGATTTTGAAGCCATTCTTCGAAACGAAATAGATGTTCACGAGTGCCCTCGGGCTCAGGCGAATCCATTGACGCTATTTGAGCCAGATGGGTCTCCCGAAATTATGAGGTGTGGTGGGGACGATATTGCCCTCCATGTCCCCGAATCTCTTAAATTAAAAATAAGGCATGTATGTCAACATGGCAGTCCTGTTAAAGGGTGCTGTTGAGTTGGCAGACGCATGTGTAGGTGGCTTGCTAAGGGTCCATGAGCAATGCCAGTTGGAGGCCCGGCCAAAGTTGGCACATGAAAAGATAGGTACGGTGGAAAAATGGACCGATGCTATGTTGGTATATTGTACCATATATTTGGCTGAGCATCCCAACCGTATGATGCAAATGTTGCAATATATGTCGTTGATCAGGGAGGCGGCTCAGAAACATGGAGGATGTGGATGGCGCACGTATGATGAGCAATTTCGTTCGCGCCAGGAAGTCAAAGTTTCTCCTTGGAATGCTTTAAATGGCGAGTTGTGGCTGCGCTGCTTCTCTGCCTGGTCAACAGCAATGGGCTAGTTCTTCGCCATCGGTACCAAATAGTATGACTGCCTATACTGGTATGCCCTCTAATTGCATTGATTTTAATAAGGGCCATTGGCCAGCATGTAGATATATGCATACATGTTCTGTCTGCTCATCGCATCAGCATGGAAAATGGGCA
The DNA here is from genome assembly GCA_014843695.1 of Archivesica marissinica. Taxonomy (NCBI): domain Eukaryota; kingdom Metazoa; phylum Mollusca; class Bivalvia; order Venerida; family Vesicomyidae; genus Archivesica; species Archivesica marissinica. Next base: position 50,720,116 of record CM026400.1, read on the forward strand.
TGTCCACGATCAGGCTCCAGCAGTAGCCATGGTCCGGTGTACCAACCACCCCATGTCTTTTCGTGCCTCCATTCGGCGTCCCTATGGCGGCAGGCCATACTACAGTGGCACCTGTAGGGAAAGCTTTAGGGCAAAGCATTAGTAAACATGTACACAATAATGTTGGACAATCCTGGAGTCGGATGATCTTGGATATGTTGCCCCAAGTACATACTTCTTTGGTATTGATAGTCTAGCCCGGGCCAACTCTGAGTCAATTTTCAATAAGGTTAACGAGATGTTGCATGCCAAAGGCATCAGTTTGTCCAATCTTTGTGGTGTGAGTACTGATGGTGCAGCAGTTATGCTGGGTCATAAGTCTGGTGTTGTCACAAGGTTAAAGAATGAGGTTCCAGGTGTATTGGCCACACACTGTATTGCCCATAGGCTAGCACTCGGTTGTTGTACAGTTGCAGATGCAATTCCATACATGGTCAAGATGCAGGAGATCATCAATTCTGTTTACAAGTATTTTCATAATACCCCCAAGAATATGGCCATGCTTGAATCCATTCAGTCGCATACCCCAGGTCAAAGTTCTCGGTTTAAGGAGGTCTTCCATACCCGTTGGCTAAGTTTTGAGGGCTTTGTTTCCGCTATGGTCAGCAACTACCCCAGTCTCATTTCGGTGTTCCTTGAGGAAAAGTCAGGCAAAGCACTCAGTCTGCACAAGTCACTTACCTGCTACAAGTTCTTGTATGTGGTGTACTTTCTTTGTGATGTGTTGAAGCCTCTGTCCATCCTTTCAAAAATGTATCAGAAGCAGGATTTAGATTTCACAGAGGTCACCCCCCTACTTAGGTCAACCATTGATCGTGTCAATGAGTTGGGTGCTGAGAGAAATGGTCAAAAGCTCACAGTTTCTTGGCAAGGTCCCTGAGGAACCACAGTTTGATGCTGATGGTTTGGTCACATTCGAGTTTGAAGGTCATACCATCAGGGACAGTAATAAGCAGCGGTCTGAGGCAGTCAAAGCCTGTGAACAGTTAGTCACAGGTGTGGTCAACAGTTTGAACGACAGGCTTACTGATAATGAGGATGGTGTAATTCTGACTGCACTCAGCAACTTCTTTAATCCCTGTCAGTAGACCAATAAAGGTACTGACATCGACACGGTCACAGAATACCTTGCCACTATTGGGGTGGAAGGTAGTAGGGAAAACTTGTCCTGCTTCCTGGACTTCGCCCATGCCAGTCATGTTAATGGCAACAAGTCGGTTACATCCATTAGGGACATGGCCAATCTCGCCCTTCGACACACATATGTATATCCAGCTGCTTCAGAGGCAACTGGGAGGTTACTTGTGGCCCCTGTTTCCACTGTTGAGTGTGAAAGGGGGTTCAGCAGGCAAAATCTCATCAAAACTTGCCTGAGAAACTCTCTGGCAATGCCCACATTTAACAACCTGATGAGAATTTCTATTGATGGCCCTGGTCTTGAGGACTTTGACTTTGGGAGAGCATTTTTTAAGTGGAAGTCCATGAAATCCAGAAGAATCCTCTTTCAACACCTTTATGAGAGATTTATTTGTATGAATGTAAAGAATAAAGAATGTATGAGAACACAATAAAGAATGTTGTAAAACAAAGAAATTGAGCCTTTCGTTTGTTGTTGTAGTTTATTTTATATTGGCTCCAATTTTAGCTTATATGGCTCCAAAGTGGCTCCAACTTTTTGAAAGTGGCGACAGAGGTGGCTCCACCTTAAAAAAAGCCAGTGAAGGCCCTGGGAATGGCATAGTCGCCAATCAAGGTTGGACCACTGGAGCAGGAACTGATGCACTATAACCATGCCGATGCAGCATATTTATTAAAGGGTTTCACAAATGGTTTCCCATTACATTATGAAGGCCCCCATACACCGTCCGAATCTAAAAATCTTAAGTCGGCATTAGCCAAACCGAAAATAGTAAGAGACAATTTTTTTTAAGAATTTGTGAGTGGTAGAATTGCGGGTGCATTTGATATCCGCCCAATTGCTACATTGCGAGTCTCTCCGATAGGTCTAGTACCAAAGAAGGCACAAAATGAATACAGACTAATACACCATTTGTCATTCCCAGTTGGGTCATCAGTCAACGTTTACATAGACCCGAATCTTTGCTCTGTACAGTACACTCGCTTCGATGAAGCAATTTATATGGTTCAGGATTTAGGAGTCGATTGTCTATTGTTTAAAATGGATATCAAATCAGCATTTAGATTACTGCCTGTGAAATCTGCCGACTTTGATCAACTTGGTTTCAAATTTGAGGATAAATACTATTTTGACAAATGTATGCCGTTTGGTTGTTCCATAAGTTGTAGTACTTTTGAAAAGTTTGCAACATTTTTAGAATTTTATTTATCTAGGAAAGCACCGAGTAAACACCTACTGCATTACTGTGATGACTTTTTAGGTGGTGGCAAAAGAAACACGCAGCATTGTCAAAAAACTCATGGAGGTATTTCAGGAGTGCATGGATGAATTAGGTGCTTCATTAGCAGAGCACAAAACGATTGGTCCAGTTTCTGTTGTTTGTTTCTTAGGCTTAGAGATTGACTCGGTAAAGATGCTAGATAGACTGCCTTTGGACAAGGTCAAAGAGATCCTATTCAATATTAATGTAGTCCTGTCCAAAGAAAAAGTAACATTGCGTGGAACTGCAAAGCGAAAAAGTAACATTGCGTGGAACTGCAAAGCCTGATTGGTGTCCTCAAGTTTGCATATAGGGCAATTATTCCTAGTAATCCGTTTTACAGATGGCTAATAAATGCCACATGTGGCCTAACAAAACCACATCACCATGTCAGGATGAAAAAGGAGATTCGTCTCGACTTGTCAATGTGGAAGCATTTCTTTCAGAAATTTAACAGCATTGCAATGTTTCAGGACAGATTTTGGATTAGCAATGAGGACGTCCAACTGTTCTCAGATAGTGCCGCCGGAAAAGGCCTAAATTTTGGCATTTACTTTGCAGGAAAGTGGACGTACGCTGCCTGGCCGGATATCAGTGTTAGAATTATTCCCTATTTTAGTGGCTGTATACATATGGGGCAAGGAGCTGATGAACAAAAGAATTTGTTTCAGAACAGACAATATAGCAGTCATGCATATCATTAATTCTCTGACTTCAAAATCAGACCCAGTCATGGTACTTTTGAGGATTTTAACATTGCAATGTTTGAAATATAACATGGTAATCAGGTCTCGGCATGTCAGCGGAGGGCAAAACTCTATTTGTGAATCTTTATCTCGTTTACAGTTGCAGCGATTCAGGGTTTTAGCCCCAGCCGCAGATCCAGAACCACTTCCGGTTCCCAACCTGCCATGGGAGATCTTCAACAAAGAGCTACTTCTTTGTTGATCAAGAGCTACTTCTTTGTTGATCACTAGCATGGCAGAAAGTACTAAGGGTGCTTACGAAACTGCGTTGAGATATTTTTATTCTTTCAGATGAACTGAATTCGTTTCGAAATTTCGTTTCGGTTATGCTCCAGCTACGATCTCCCTATATGTGAGCGGCATCAGCTTCCAACATAAAATACATGATTGGCCAGATTGTTCTCGCTCATTTGTTGTTAAAAAGTTGGTTGCAAGCGATTAAAACCATCCAAGGACAATCGGGCTCCTATCACATTTAAGATGTTGGTTTCTATTTGTAGACACTTGCCACAAACATGTTACTCAGCGTATGAAGCAAAGTTATTTACTGCCGTTTATTCCGTAGCTTACTTTGGCCTATTTAGAGTTAGTGAACTTGTAGCTATAAGGTTATCACAGCAACATAGGGCTCTACGATTCGATGATATATCAATCGAGAACAATAATGCGGCAATGCTAATACGTATTCGCATCTCAAAATGCAATCAAAATGGCGCCCCAGTTACAATTAGGCTGCCACAGACAAGAAATCAGGGTTTGTGCTGTGTGAAGGCAATGTCAGACTACTTGCAAGTCAGGAATACACCCTCCACCATATTGTTTTGTCATATCAATGGTAAACCATTAACACGTGCGCAATTTTCATCCGTGTTGCCTAAGGTGATCCCTTTTACTTGTATCATGGCAGGTAAATATAGATCACATAGCTTTCGAATTGGTCATGCAAACGAATTAGCAGTTAAAGTTCTGTCGGAAGAATCTATAACATCAACGTCAACATCAGCATATAAACAGTACATACGGTTATGATGTAACTATGCACTAATCTGGGTAGTATACTAACCATAGTATTTTCCTTACACTTTTCAGGGGTGTGGGTGTTAGGTGATTCCCTGGTACGAAGTGCTGGGGTTAGAGCAGTGCAGAAGGGGGACCCAGATATGGCATTGGAGGATGTGAATATCTTGAATCACTTGGACGGTCTTTCCTCCATGAAATTGCAACGCATCCATTCCACCATACAAAATGGCATGTTACAGGGTATTCAGCCATCTCTGATTATTTTACATGCTGGAGGTAACAACATAACATGTAACAACACATGTCAAATAATAACCGCCATTAATAGTGCTATTGAATATTTATGGCGTAGTTTTTTCCAAATGCGATAATTGCCTGGATGTACATGATTCCACGGTTGCAATGGAGGGATACACCAAACACCCAATCTTCTGCCAAGACAATGGATTTGAAGAGAGAGCGCATAAATAGGAAAATCAAATAACTTGTATTACAGCAACCATTGGGTCGCATTATCGTCCAGGATATTGATAGGACAACTCCAGGGTTTTACCGGCCAGATGGAGTCCACGTGTCTGATGTTGGCAGCGACATGTATTTGTTAACCCTGTCCGACGCAGAGTGTAAATTTGTTGGTCCACAATAGAATTTTGGAGGACAAATTGTTTATGAATAAACACTTTGCTGTGGCGGAAAATTATGAGCAGCCGTTAGTCGGATCAAATCATATGGTCTCTATTTGGTCAATAACTGAATAACCAAGGGAGACCACTCACATAAATATTGCATTTAAGGCTAGATGTATTAAATCCCCTGACTTTGGTTCATATTTTATGAAATAACTGGGCTTGGGAGCACATGTCATCTAGCACCATCTAAATTATAGCTTAGCAATTAGAGGTCAGGGAACAGCTCAACAGCTATCATGCTAGGCAGGCCCGTGTACCCTCTAATTTTTGGAATTCCTAGTAGAGCGTGAATATTAATGCAGTGAATATTAATGCAGTGCATATTAGCAAGGTGCAATTATTAATGCGGAGACTATTTGTGCGGTGCAAAGTAGAGCGGTGAGCTATATATATATATATATATAATAAAGGCGCAGCACCATATGTAGTGTCTTCAACACTAGTATAATGATACAAATATATCAAAGTTCTTCTCGATCCGACTTTCGGCTGCCTGGGGTTTTCCAAAGTTCTTTACTTGGCACTATGTGACAACCAAGAAAGAAACAACATTGTGGCCATATTATATCCACTACTTGTATTAGTTTTATAGATTGGTAATTTTATTTATTATCATGTTTCTAGTGAAAGAATGTTATAACGCTTATGTGTCTCGTTTGTGTTATTAGTTACGTCATAAAATAATTAGGAATAAAGGCATATTAAAATTCAAATCTTTTGATGATTTCGTACAGTTTATTGTAAATATGTATGGGCTTGAGGAATCCGCTGCCATAGCTTGTGTGGCAGCCATAGCTCCTGTGGCAGTCAATTTTGAGGAAGAGATCAAGCAGCAGAACACTATGACTGGGTCACAAATTGTTAAAATGGAGGTTAGACGATAGAGTTAAAGTAATTAAATTGGTGGATAACGGAGTGTTAGAAATATTTACGAGTGTGGGCAAAACCCAAATTCAAGGAATTCTGAAACACAAGCGAGAAATCATGGAAGAATACGAACAGAACGTTAACATGGAGTTTACATACGTCTTCGTAAACGATCTGTGTCCCAAGTTCTTTAATGAGGATACCACAAGGAAAGTGAACATGTCTGGCCCTATGCTCAATGAACGTGATTGACTATGGATAACTTTAAGGCATCAAATGGCTGGCTTGACAATTTTCGAAAATGGAAATATATCGTGTTCAAGACGATGTCTGGTGAACGTGGATCTGTTGATCAGAATGTCCTTACAGACTGGAAACAGGAACTTCCATCACTGTGCGAGGGGATCGAGCCCAACAACATTTAACATGGACGAGAGACAGGTCTCTTTTACAGGGAGTCTACAAAGTCGACACAGTCTCATTCTTCAAAGAAAGATCAGAGGTTATTTCAAAGTGAGAGTACAAACACATGGAACAATCTGAAAGAACCACTCTAAGTAAGATCAAACGTGCAGCATCAACGACAGACAATGAAACTACCAAAACAAATCGACAAACAAAAAACAAGTGTGCAGGACAAGTAGCCTCTGGCTTACATGCCATGGTACTTTCCGAGACAGAGAGTGATTCAGACAGTGATATTCTGGTTGAGAAGTGTTGTGTTTGTCACAAGTATTATAAGAAGAGCTGACCGATTGTGTCTCGGTATTGGTATTTCCGCCCCATTACGTGCTGGAAAATCTTATTATAAAAAAGGAAATGTTTATACTATTAAACTGTAAAAAATATCTTAGCAATGACAATATTGTGGCAACTGGCCTGCATATTATTTACACTCATGTTAGAACTGATTGGGTGGGGAAATCTTTAATTTTGTTTACTGAGATTTGGGATTTGATATTTGGCAAATTGATTAAAATTGTTTGTAGAAAGTTACCTGGTGACTCCTTTCATGTTTTAAACTTCGAAGAGTGTATTAACTTGAGTGTTAGCGGCCACGAATACATTGAATGCATAATCGTTTTAACCATGCTTGTAATGTTTACTTGTACCAGGAAGCTATGTGTGCATTGTGGGAGACTGGGAGTGACGTCACGCAATCAAAGTATCGTGTGGTGCTTTGTTTATGTCCTGTCAAAAGTGACAGCTACCGACATTTAGAGCATAATCTTAATTCACGTATATGCACACATGGCCGCACCTAGGTAATTCAATTACAAATGTAGTATTTGTATGTGTTTAGTATAAGTTTACACATTTTTATTGATAAATACATTGTATGTCAATATTCCGCTCGAGCGTGGCGTAATTCCAAGGCAATTCCGCCATATTATGCTAGGAGTCGTTACGCCGGGCGAGTTTTACGCCAGCATGGATTACGCCGGGTGGATTTCACGCCAGATTACGCTGTTTCACGCTATTTTACGCAAGGTCTGGCGGAATTCACCTAATAGTATATAAGGACCGATTTTTCAGTAGGAGAACAGAACAGACTTTCACCGAGAACAGACTTTCACTGAGAATGGAATCTCACATTGAATTTACTATAAGAACATAATTTATTGGTTAATGAGTTTTGATTGATTTAAGAAGATAACATTAAATTAATACACAATTGAATAAACAAGATAATTTGATTACCATTATAATACATCATATAATTAATGACATGTATAGTTTTAAGTTGTAGCTGCTTAGATACATGTACTTTAGAGAAATTACATATATGCAGCATATGAATAGGTCTATATAGTAGAGGACCTGGGTCAGATATGTATGCACTTAATTTAGGAGAGAATATCTCAACTGTTCTAGACTAATATGACCCCACTGAACAACTTGGGATGTGTGCCAAAATCTCTATCCGGGACGAAGAGCCCCAAAATGACCACGCCCTTTTTTAAATGACCACGCCCCTTTTCATCGGAAGTGCTACTTCCGATATAGCTGTATCTTCTAAACCGTTTGAGCTACAGATTTTCTGAGGTGCTCAAAATGTTCAGAATGGCCATATCTAGGGGGAGGGGGGTATTAGAAATTTCTCATTTGATATTTTACGAGAACATTCGGTCCACTTATTACCATACAGCTACTCAAGTACTGGAAATTGAGTTATCCTCTCATGAATTATGTGCATACATGCCTATCTTAACTTAGGTCTTCTACTAATTAATATAACCATTGAATTATATAAAACTAACTGCTTTTTGTTTATTTATAGCACCAGTGCTAAAAGCTGGAGAGAGTACGAGAGAAAGACTTATCCATCCAGTTTAACAGAGCAGAGATAATATCTCACTGAAGTACAGCGAAATGGTAAGACAAGCTTTAATTTTTTTATTTACCTACCTCTTCTTTCTGTGGGTATGCCAAGTAGTATATTGTATGGTGACACTGATAACCCATGCCATCGATAATTTTAAACATGTTTCTTTTATTTTCAGGATGTGGTACCGCTCGCTTCTCCTTCTGCTACACCTAAGCCGATCGATCTCGAGGAGTGCATCCTATGCCAGAAGAAGAACCGATCTGAGTACCTCTCTAGTGGTGAAATTGGCAGGGGTTATATTGTTTCGCTTGCCAAACAAACAGAGAGTAATGACACTCGAGCTGCTAGGGTTCTTCGACTGACCGTGCAAGAGCAGGGTATCATGAAATACCACACCTCATCTTGCTACAGAAGTTTTCAAAGGGATATGGCTAAGTCTGACAGCATAACCCAACCACTAGAACAATCAGAACCATCTCAGCAGGGGCCTATTAATGATACATCTGCTCGACACAGCAAGCGATTTAAGTCCAGTGTAACTACAAATGTCTGTATCTTTTGTGGTTCGGATTGCAAGACATTTAAACAGAAGAAAATACACACATTGTTCAGAATATGTGAAAGGCCCATGGCCCAAAAACTACTAAATGCGGCCATGTTGTTCAAGGACCATGTGTACACTGAAACAGTGGCAATGTGTGAGCTAGATGATGTTTTTGCGGCTGATATCCGATATCACGACCAATGTTGTAAAGTCTATTTCAATAAATATCATGCTAAAATTGAGGAAATACTGAAAAACCTCGAAATGGAGGAGTCGGTAACAGCCGGAGACAACTCCTTCAAGGCTAGATTTTTAGCCCTTGGAATTGACTTTAGTAGCTCAGCACACAGTCTGACTTCCATCAGAGACAGGCTAAATGAAGGTTCAGCTGGAATAGTGTCAAACAGAACTGTAAAGCAGCTGATCATCGAGATGTATGGAGACGCCGTCTGTTTTACATACCCAAGTAACAAACGAATATCCCAGATGGTACTTTGTACCAACAGTTCTATAGAGGCCTTGGTAGAGTCCCTGCGAGGTTCACCTGTCCAACAGGTTGCAACTGAGCTGGCGCAGGAGCTGACAGGATATAGGTTTGGACTGCAGATGAGCCTCTGTGAGCCCCAAGACCTCAAACTGTCCATGGACATATTAATTAAGAACCCACCACCAAGATGGGAGGAGTTTTGCTCCTATATGTTCAAGGGGAAAACAACCTCTAAGCTGAAGACTGATGTAGTCTTTCAAATTCTGCACTACATCATGACTGATGGCAAGGAACCAACACCTTTCCATGTCATGGCGGCTCAAGGAGTGCACAGTCTGACACGATCAAAAGAGCTAGTGACCGCTCTTAACCATCATGGAATATGTGTCAGCTACAACACAGTCAAGAGGATTGATGTGGACCTCGCTGAACGGATCATCACTACAGCAGGTGGCAACAGAGTACCTCTTCCCACTGTCCTTGAAGCAACAAGCCCACTAAATGGGGCATTGGACAACTTTGACCGCAATGAAAGCACCCTGGCAGGAACAGGCTCCACACACGATACCATCCTTGTTCTCTTCCAAAATGTTCCAATTCATCTGGCGAAACCACCAGAGGAGAGTGAGATCTCTGCAAGGCCCCTTGCCACTCAGAGCCGGACCACAATAAAGCTTAGGTCTACAGTCAGCTGCCAACAGCTCATCAGGATGGGGGCAGTGAAGGAACGCGGGGAGATACCCACCAACTACAAGGTATCAGAGATTCTCTCCAATTCTACTACATTGGGCCCGATAGCCCCAGCAACAGTTGTTGATCCAACAACAGTCTCTACTACAGCAGCAGAACCCTCTACCTCAGCAACAGAGTCAACCACTGTAGTATCTGATGTGATACACACTTCCACGGCAACAGACCCATCAACCTTGACAACAGGCCCCATCGCCATGGCAGCAGAACCAACTTCCAACACAACGAGCTCCACTACTGCAGCAGCAGAAGTCTTGGATATGTCAACAGACCCCTCTCCCACAACAACTGATAGCTCCACCACAGCAACAGACTTCACTGGGTCCACCAAGTCAATAGATTCGGACTATTTTCTGTGGATAGTCAATCGCTTCTCCAAAAGAGCGACACATGAGAGTGACTATGTCTCAGGATTTACAGCTCTGAGAAGTGCAACTGTGAATAGCACCTTTCATCCTACCACCACAATTCTTACCCCCATCCTTCCCTATCCAGCTACAACATACGATGCAATCTTCACCACGATGATTAACTTTCAGGATGCTCTGAAACAGAAGGGTGATACCTACGGTGGGTTGTGGGCCGACGAAGGTGTGTACCGTATTGCCAAGGAAATTCAGCTCATGAAACCAGACCAGTTTAGCAACATATTCCTTGGTCTAGGTGGGTTTCATATGGAGAAGATTGTGTTGGCCTGTCTTGGTACATATCTGGAACCCTCTGGAATGTTTGCTGTTCTAGTTGAGACCGAGTGCTATGGTACTGATGTCATCAAGACTGTGATCTCCGGTTCCCACTATTCCAGGGCCCGCACTGCCCATTCAATGATACACGAGGTCCTCACATCTATGATGTTGGAAGCATTCCTCTCCAAATACCCTGAGAGACGAACGGAGCTAGAGGCACTGCAGGTCAACTGCCAGTCCAAAGACCTCACGGCCGAAGAATGGAACACGACAAAGGAGCGTGCTGACACCATCCAAGCAGCCTTTCAAGTCTACCTGAAGGAAAGGGTATCGCTGTCCCAGTCCTTTGATTACTGGAACACATACGTTTCCGACCTGTACCCAATAGTTAGGGATCTGACCAATTCTCTGCGCTCTGGAGATTGGATTCTCTACCTCAGTGCTATGGAGAGGGCAACTTCACTGTTCTTCTTTTTTGGGAGAACAAACTACTGTCGGTGGACACCATTATTCCTGCAGGACTGCTATCAACTGAAGGATAAGTTCCCACTACTGTACGACTCCTACATTCATGGTGGATTTGTCGTGAACACCACCAAGAAAGGTAGTGGAGTGCCGTTTGACCAGGCGCTAGAGCAGTGCTACAACCGGCCTGCCAAAGTGAGTGGGGGGATAATTGGTATCACCAGGAAGAAGGAAGCAGTAGCTCTGTGGGGTATCATCAAGCATAAGAAAGACCAGTACGTTGACCTCCTGAAGATGAAGGATGATGAAGAAGGAGAACTCTCACTTCACCACGACTTCAATCCGAGTACTGCAACTAAGATAGTTGGGATGGTGCAAGACATAGCAGAGTATCTCCTGAAGGTATGCAGTCCTCTACAAGACCAGGTAGCGCTGAAGAATATTCTCACTGGAGGAATTGTGACCAACGTAGACATAGAGAAGTTGTTGTGCTGTATGAAGGAGGGCAGCGCTGCTTGTGCTAAATTTATCGATGAGCGCCTCAGAAATAGGTCGATATCGATACACTCAACTATTAGCAAAATCAAGTTTACGTCCCCTAAGACCACCTTGAATTTGGCTCCCAAAGTAGACATCAAAGAAGAGACAATCAAAGCTCTCATGTTTATTGAGTATGGGTGTCACCGGGGTTTCACTGTTGAGGAGCTACTCCAGCATGAGATCACCAACTCTGCGTTCTTCTTGGTTGACAAAGATGGTTACTTGAGGAAGAGTGCCAAATCACAACTTGGGACTGAGCTGCTGAAGTTGTGCCCACTAATAGATAAAAAAGGTCCAGAAACATCCCCACAAACCCACGCCATCATTATCGACTTCATGGCCTTGGTGAGAAAGGTCCCCTTAAAGAAGCTTGATCCTCCCGTCAAAACATTCCATGACTTTGCTATTGCCTTGACATCTATGGTCACCAAAGCTGGGCACAACTGTGATGAGATCCACATCGTTTTCGACACTTACAGAGAGGATAGCATCAAGAATGGAGAGAGGGAGAGAAGAGGGAAGTCAAAGGAAATGGTTGTCCTTGATGTGATATCACCGAACCAAAATGTCCCAGTGGTGTTAGAGAACTTCTGGCCGTCTTCCATCAGCAAAACTGCTTTCCAGGCATTCTATGTTGAGTGGCTCACCACCAATTACCAAGGTACCAAACCTCTATACCTTGGTATATCACCACAGGCATGGATGGTGTCAGCTGGGTGTGCTTCTCCATTCCCTCGGCTCAACTGCACACACGAGGAAGCTGACGACAGGATGATGTTCCATGTGCAGGACATTCTAAGCCACCGGTCAGGACCTACATCCATTACGCTGTCATCAGGTGACACAGATGTCTTTGTGTGCCTGTTATACCACATCACAGTCAATTGGAGAGATCTTGGTCTCAAAGAGCTCTGGCTCGTCCGCAACTCAGGAGTGAGAAGATCAATATTACCACTCCACGATATCTGCTTAGCGCTGGGAGACGAGCTCACAAAGTGTCTCCCAGCACTCCATGCGTTGACTGGGTGCGATACAACCAGCAAGATATCAACTAAACTTGCAGCCCTGAATGCTGTCCGCAAACCAGAAAATTCCTCTCTGATCCTGAATTTCGACAGTCCACAGCTAACAGAAAATGCAATACAGCTGGCAGAGACATTCTTGGTCAAGTGTCTCAAACCATCAACAGACCTGAAGACATTTGACGACCTGAGACTCGCTGCATTTGATAGCAATGCCCTCAAGATGGACTTCGAGAGAACCACTTGCACTTCAACTAATGCAAGAAAACATATCCATAGAGGGTATCACCAACAGCAGCTGTGGGTCCAAGCCCCATTTAGAGACGCCACCTCGATTATGAATGCCGAGAATTATGGTTTTGTAAGATTGGGTAGTTCATTAGTCCCTGAGTTTGTGATCTCAAAACCCGAAGGCCTGCCAGATCCCTGCACATGTGGCAAGTGTGCTCGCAAGAATGGGTGTCCCTGCAGGGTAGCTGGGATCAAGTGTTGCAAGTACTGCAAATGCAAGGGAGGTGATTGTTGTAAAAACCCTATCACTGAATGAGCACTACTCATCATCCTCATACGGGGACCTGGACTCTGTTGTAGAAGACCTAAGTTAGTAGAAGACCTAAATTAGTATAAATGCTATAAATAAACAAAAAGCAGTTAGTTTTATATAATTCAATGGTTATATTAATTAGTAGAAGACCTAAGTTAAGATAGGCATGTATGCACATAATTCATGAGAGGATAACTCAATTTCCAGTACTTGGGTAGTTGTATGGTAATAAGTGGACCGAATGTTCTCGTAAAATATCAAATGAGAAATTTCTAATACCCCCCTCCCCCTAGATATGGCCATTCTGAACATTTTGAGCACCTCAGAAAATCTGTAGCTCAAACGGTTTAGAAGATACAGCTATATCGGAAGTAGCACTTCCGATGAAAAGGGGCGTGGTCATTTAAAAAAGGGCGTGGTCATTTTTGGGCTCTTCGTCCCGGATAGAGATTTTGGCACACATCCAAAGTTGTTCAGTGGGGTCATATTAGTCTAGAACAGTTGAGATATTCTCTCCTAAATTAAGTGCATACATATCTGACCCAGGTCCTAGACTAATATTACACATGGACTTGTCTCATAAAAAATAAAACACTGTTGAATAGAAACGTTGATACTCGTTGTGATTCATTAACCCCCACTCCGTGTGGCACTTCTAACGCTACCACGAATATCGGATATGAGAGGCGCCACAATATAGACGGGGCACACGTGTGTTCAATTGGAGCAACGTTGTGTTACTACGAAATTGGAGGTCAGCATTAGACCAGCTCTGCCGCCAATTTCATGCCACAATATGTAAACGGTTCATACATATTAAAATGAAAGTAGAATCAATTAATTGTTCGAGCCTTAATGGCATGTTGATATACATGTACAAATGTATCAAGATGGTTTGATCCCTGGTGATCATAATTGGGATCAAGTAAACTACGCTTCATTGTGAACAACTTTTGTCTATCCAAAAATTCACCATAGGGCAATACAATTGCGGACATTGCCTTCCCCTTTTGTCCGCTATTTGGGTCTTTTATGCACACATGTGCCAGGATTACCAATATATAAGTATGTGATTTAATAAAAACTTTAAATAGTAAAACTTATCTTTACAGAAGCTATCCAGTGGGAAATACAAGCAGATGCACAGGAGTTTGCAGAAATTAAAGAAAAAGCAACAGAGTTTGTGAAAGAGTTCGGTATTCCTAAGGTTCCTGAAACTGATATTGGGGTGGAGCAGTTTGACAGTGTCACCGTCGGTATGTAAGGAAATTTGTTGCGACACATGAATGTTGTGCACAAGAGCAATATTCAAACAGAAAGAACGTCAGAGAAATTTCATTGATTGATGTTATATTTACTAGTGACAGAAGAGAGATTTCATTGATTGATGTTATATTTACTAGTGACAGAAGAGAGATTTCATTGATTGATGTTATATTTACTAGTGACAGAGAGAGATTTCATTGATTGATGTTATATTTACTAGTGACAGAAGAGAGATTTCATTGATTGATGTTATATTTACTAGTGACAGAAGAGAGATTTCATTGATTGATGTTATATTTACTAGTGACAGAAGAGAGATTTCATTGATTGATGTTATATTTACTAGTGACAGAAGAGAGATTTCATTGATTGATGTTATATTTACTAGTGACAGAAGAGAGATTTCATTGATTGACGTTATATTTACTAGTGACACCTGGAACAGGTAGTATCAACCTCAAGCAGAGCAGATGAGTTAGGCCAGGCCAGGCCAAATATATCCTGAGTGATTTGAGCCAAATAAAGTTTGTGAAGTAACTGTACCTGAGGATGGACATTCTTTCTGCGATAACAGCAACCTCTACTTTATTCCAGACCAAAGATCTAATGATATTTGAAATAAAAGAGGCCATTGATACCCTCTACACGAGGTTGCACATGATGACCCAGGAACCAGGGGAAAATCTAGCCAAATTCTAGGACTTGTATGATACAGAGTCCCACACATTTCATGGCCATCTTCAGCTCAAAGGCATACTCAATGCGTTTGCTCATGATACTGACATACATGACACGTTGAACCACATGGGCCAGAATATTTTGGACAGGTTCTCAGACCTGGACAAGGAACCTATGTCTTTTTGTTGTCTACTTGTCCATGGACAAGTGGGAACATTCAGGATTTCCACACCTCTGAGATAGCAGATTATAATGCCAAATGTTTTTCTGTTCTCAAAAAGCTCATAAATATCGCAGGCGAGATGCCTCTTGACAAAACAATTAGAAATACGGTAGTCATGAAATAAAACGTCTACTACTGACAACAGACATTCAAACTTGTATACGGTGCCAACAAACATCTATACACGTGTGGGTTTGGACGGCACGCGGAACCAAATATAAACAAATATCTATACAAGTTAAACATACACGTGTGGGTTTGTATGGCACGCGGAACCAAATATCTATACAAGTTAAACATACACGTGTGGGTTTGTACGGCACGCGGAACCAAATATAAACAAATATCTATACAAGTTAAACATACACGTGTGGGTTTGGACGGCACGCGGAACCAAATATAAATACAAGTTAAACATACACGTGTGGGTTTGTACGGCACGCGGAACCAAATATAAATACACTAGTAACCAAGTAATCAGTGCTATTACATCATGGGAACATCATAAACTTGTTAACAAGTCATCATTACTAACATAAAGACTGTTTGATCAAGTATTAAGTTCTACCCGATTGGTGTACTGAAATAATACACAAGATCCTGATTGTAGCAATCTGAATACGGTAGCATACACTAATTTTCGCTACGCATACATAATACACATGGAATTTGCAATCAAGAGTGCTTGGCAATCAATAAATTACCATCACCCAAACCCATGGGTGGTCCAAGTATCAATGCAAACTATGTTGGCCAGGACTATAATCCAGCAACCAATTCATACTGGCTTTAGGTGAGGTTAGTAAGTTAGTAACCTCAGGTAACTTTGAAATACATTGTGTATATATATATATATATAAGCTACTTAGATCGTATGTCACTTTACAATGGGAAAAATGCACGCTTAAAACGCAGACTAGAATCGAGTCAAACTGGTATTACTGGCATCGAGAAGCGAATAGGCGCATGTAAATCCGGATTTCGATGATTCAAAGCTAATCGTTGCACCTCTAATGACTGTACTAGATGAATTAATTCTACAGAAACCTCAACTATTTTACTAAACAGGGTTGGGTTTTGCCGGGACAGGAGTTTTTGCCGCGGTTTTTACCTCCTTTGGCAAAAACCTGCCAACCCTGTTACTAAATAGCCTCTCCTTTATAGATTGCGATCTATGCCACTCTGAGAAGAGTGACAAGGTTGTTCATTGGCAATGGGAACGATGAACAAACATTTAAAATACAAGCAATCTTTGTCCAGTCTAGGGTTATGGCTTACTATGACCTTGACCTTGAGCTCCCGTGCAGTGATAAGACTGTAGGTGCACTTCATGCGACAGATGCTGGGTTCCAGCAATAATGATGTTGACTGTCTAAATTGCTTAGTTTGTCCATATCCGAGTCAGTTAGACAGAATGAGAATATGTCCATGTTTTCTTGGATGTGAATTGGATTTGTTGACTTTGGTATAACACCTGAAATTGTTAGAGACATATATTTGATGACATAAGCAATATTATCTGCTCACAAAAGGCAAGCAATACCATGGTATTAGTAATGTTAATGTAGCATGATTGGACAGGTAAAAATCTGAATCACAATTACAAACTGTAGTAGGTTGCAAACAATTAAATATGCCAACAACACATCTCAGTCATCTGAATGTCAACAACACATCTCACTACATTGTCATGTCAACAACACATCTCACTACATCGTGATGTCAACAACACATCTCACTACATCGTAATGTCAACAACACATCTCACTACATCGTAATGTCAACAACACATCTCACTACATCGTAATGTCAACAACACATCTCACTACATCATCATGTCAACAACACATCTCATGATCTCACTACATCGTCATGTCAACAACACATCTCACTACATCGTCATGTCAACAAAACATCTCACTACATCGTAATGTCAACAACACATCTCACTACATCGTAATGTCAACAACACATCTCACTACATCATAATGTCAACAACACATCTCACTACATCGTCATGTCAACAACACATCTCACTACATCGTAATGTCAACAACACATCTCATTACATCGTCATGTCAACAACACATCTCACTACATCGTAATGTCAACAACACATCTCATTACATCGTCATGTCAACAACACATCTCATTACCCTCATCATGTCAACAACACATCTCACTACATTATAATGTCAACAACACATCTCACTACATCGTAATGTCAACAACACATCTCACTACATCGTAATGTCAACAACACATCTCACTACATCGTAATGTCAACAACACATCTCACTACATCGCAATGTCAACAACACATCTCACTACATCGTCATGTCAACAACACATCTCATTACCCTCATCATGTCAACAACACATCTCACTACATTATAATGTCAACAACACATCTCACTACATCGTAATGTCAACAACACATCTCACTACATCGTAATGTCAACAACACATCTCACTACATCGTAATGTCAACAACACATCTCACTACATCGTAATGTCAACAACACATCTCACTACATTGTCATGTCAACAACACATCTCACTAAATCGTCATGTCAACAACACGTCTCATTACATTGTCATGACAACAACACATCTCACTACATCGTAATGTCAACAACACATCTCACTACATCGTAATGTCAACAACACATTTCACTACATTGCCATGCCAACAACACAGCTCACTACATTGCCATGCCAACAACACATCTCACTACATCGTAATGTCAACAACACATCTCACTACATCGTAATGTCAACAACACATCTCACTACATCGTAATGTCAACAACACATCTCACTACATCGTAATGTCAACAACACATCTCACTACATCGTAATGTCAACAACACATCTCACTAAATCGTCATGTCAACAACACGTCTCATTACATTGTCATGACAACAACACATCTCACTACATCGTAATGTCAACAACACATCTCACTACATCATGTTGACACCACAACATTATCCACTCAGTCACGTAGTCCACAACTTATCCACTCATCACGGATGTCCACAACATTCCCACTCATCACGGAGTATCCACAACATCCCCACTCAGTCACGGAGTATCCACAACATATCCACTCAGTCACGGAGTATCCACAACATTACCCACTCAGTCACGGAGTATCCACAACATTCCCCACTCAGTCACAGAGTATCCACAACATTCCCACTCAGTCACGGAGTATCCACAACATTCCACTCAGTCACGGAGTATCCACAACATTACCCACTCAGTCACGGAGTATCCACAACATTCCCCACTCAGTCACGGAGTATCCACAACATTCCCCACTCAGTCACGGAGTATCCACAACATTACCCACTCAGTCACGGAGTATCCACAACAATACCCACTCAGTCACGGAGTATCCGCACCAATACCTACTCAGTCACGGAGTATCCACAACAATACCCACTCAGTCACGGAGTATCCACACAATCCCCACTCAGTCACGGAGTATCCACAACATTACCCACTCAGTCACGGAGTATCCACAACATTCCCCACTCAGTCACGGAGTACCACAACATTACCCACTCAGTCACGGAGTATCCACAACAATACCCACTCAGTCACAGAGTATCCACAACATCCACTCAGTCACGAGTATCCACAACATTACCCACTCAGTCACGGAGTATCCACAACAATACCCACTCAGTCACGGAGTATCCGCACCAATACCTACTCAGTCACGGAGTATCCACAACAATACCCACTCAGTCACGGAGTATCCGCACCAATACCTACTCAGTCACGGAGTATCCACAACAATACCCACTCAGTCACGGAGTATCCACAACATTCCCCACTCAGTCATAGAGACACCACAACATTACCCACTCAGTCATGGAGTATCCACAACAATACCCACTCAGTCACAGAGTATCCACAACATTACCCACTCAGTCACAGAGTATCCACAACATTACCCACTCAGTCATAGAGACACCACAACATTACCCACTCAGTCATGGAGTATCCACAACAATACCCACTCCGTCACAGAGTATACACAACATTACCCACTCAGTCACGGAGTATCCACAACATTACCCACTCCGTCACGGAGTATCCACAACATTACCCACTCAGTCACGGAGTATACACAACATTACCCACTCAGTCATGGAGTATCCACAACAATACCCACTCAGTCACAAGAGTATCCACAACATTACCCACTCAGTCACAGAGTATACACAACATTACCCACTCAGTCATGGAGTATCCACAACATTACCCACTCAGTCATGGAGTATCCACAACATTACCCACTCAATCACAGAGTATCCACAACATTACCCACTCAGTCATGGAGTATCCACAACATTACCCACAGTCATGGAGTATCCACAACATTACCCACAGTCATAGAGACACCACAACAATACCCAATCAAGTCACAGAGCAACTCGGAATAATTATAATAGAAAAATGTACCTATGTCTTGTTGCACCGCCCATCTGAGGAGAATTTGTGCCACCGTTTTCCTATAGTTTCGTGCTATTGATATCACAGTAGGGTCTTGCAGCAACTGGAATTCATTATACATTATTATAGCACGAATGCTTCCAACACTCGGCTGAAGTGTTTACCTTCAAATAGATATCATGGTAACTGTGTAGACATTTACAAGTCAATGGAGAGTGTTAGCGACTATGAATGTGTACAGCGTAAAGGATTCCGAGGTTTGGAAATGTTGACAAATCAAATAGACAATTTGTTTTGTAATTTGCCAAATTTTAGTTGCAAACAAATCAAATAGACAATTTGTTTTGTAATTTGCCAAATTTTAGTTGCAAACAAATCAAATAGACAACTTGTTTTGTAATTTGCCAAATTTTAGTTGCAATTATTTACAATTGAATGTTCTTTTTCTGCATTTCAGCGAGGCATGAAAAGTTGAAATTGTTTTTTACACCTAATTTGTTAAGATTTTTATGCAAATTACCATAATTATATTCCTGGCTATAAGCTGACCGTATTCTAATCCAGAAATGTGATGAAAGTACTAGGTCCTATGGATGAGATACAAGTGAACAAATTGTGTTGGAAATTTATCACATAACTTTGCTTGTAATCAGTTTCCTACAGCATTCACATATTTTCTTATATGTACACACGTGTAATAACACCTGGAAGGATTCTGATTGGTTGAGAGAATAATCCTTATAATTTGTAAATCAAACTATAAAGTATGCATATTTCTATTTGAATTGGTACACAACGTTAATGGTCAAACTACGAATAAAAAGGTCTCAACGCAATTATAACGCTGTTTAAAACATAAATATAATGCTGCTTTACATAGCGACATCATGACAATTTAATGACGTCATGACAATTGACACAAAAATGAAAGTAACGTTATTTATTAAAACGAGCGCGCTATGTCCGTTTGCTTCTTTTAATTTAATACACCGGTAACAATTTTCTAGGATAATTATTTATATTATAAACAATTTAAAAACTGATAAATATAGGATCTTACATGGTGGTGATTTCATACCATATTTACAAAACAAGTTTTGGAATTCTGCTCGGAGTATATTAGAACAATTTAACACTATATCAGTACATTAAGAAGCTCGCAGTTGTTTCTCTACATATAACTTTACCTTGTTATCTTGTAAAGTTGATCCCAGGGACGAGTAGGCTTGGAAATGGATATTGTGCTGTCTACAGAAGGACACGAGGGAACTCTGTACTAGGTGTGGATGATGTTCTATCTACAATACACAACAGACAATGTGTCTACAGAATGACACGAGGGAACTCTGTACTAGGTGTGGATGATGTTCTATCTACAATACACAACCGACAATGCGTCTGTAACAGTGTGAACTCCGTTTGTTAATTAAACAGAGTTATCAGTTATGTCCCTTTGACTGAAATGTACATAATTCAGGGATATTGGATATATTTAGAATATATCCCATGTCACACATGGAAGGTCATGTGACCCAACAGCTGTTCAGAGCCACAAAATATTAGTCACTGAAAAGAACACACGTTTATTTGTGTGGGACAGTTTTTATATTTTTAACAAGGTTTATTGTTTGTCTAACAACCACGTTAAACGTTGAGGGCGAATGCATTGGGAGAAAGGAAACACTCGTTCCACAAATGAGTGTTTTTAAACATTCCAACCACGACATGCCATGGATTGCAATAAATGAATTGTTGCACTCTACAGATGTGTTGTCTCCAAATTATTATTCTGTAGTGAATCCACCCCCCTCAGAACATAAGTACGAGAGCTAGTCGGAAGTGGTACCTGTCCAAGATTAAAGGATAGGGAAAATGCGAGATGCTACAGTGGCGCCCGAAGGAATACAGTTTTAATTTGGACTATGTACAGTGTTTTGGAATGTATACCATTAAATTAGTTTATATTGGACTATGTACGATGTTCTGGAACATACAATTCTCAGCGTTGCGTCTTTTCGTGTGTTTCGTGGATTGCAAAACAGATTACAGAAGTATTGGAGTATTCGTGCAAAGTAACCAAGAAGACGTGGAGTGCGGAAACAGAAGTGTTGGACATTAACTGTACATTTATTTGTGCAAAGTAACCATGAAGATTTCCTTGAGAATTTTATCAGTGCAATTTTTATATAAATGTGTTAATATTGACGTTAAGTGATGAGTCAAGTTCAGACGGTGTCAGGTCATAGAGTACAGATACATGAAGAGAGCGTGAGTACATTGTAGAAAGAAAGAATAGTCATTCACGATTGCATGCTAACTGTTACTAACTATATAATATAAGGTGATGGTTCTTATTTAACAAAGTCTGCACAGTTTGTTAACTCCTGTGGTTCTGATGATAGATCTAACATAAACTCTGCATAGTTTTAACTCCTCTGATCGTTAATTAATAATCATGCTGCTAATTTGGTTTTTATGGATATCTGGAATTTTAGCAACACGTGGAGTGCAAACACAGTCTGTTTAAATTAATAGTACCATGATGCATTTTCCAAATGTTTGTAAACATTGCCAGGCTATATGTAATCTAAGTTAACACATTGACCTACTTAGGTAACATGTGCTCATGTTTTGACGAGGACGGGACTATTTTATTCCTGTAAAAAATCTAAGGTCACTGACAACGCTCACGATTGGTTCAAATTGTCTGGTCCAGTGACGTATTGGGATTGCTAGAGTACAGTGTATAGTAGCGTAACCATATTTGGTAGTTAACACATATTATTGCGCAGTTAGAATTTGTAGTTTTGACTCGGGTACAGGTCAACATACAGAACGATATAACTTGTAAACAAACCATCTTGGATATTTTAGGTAAGAATTGATTGACAATTTATTATTATCTGGATACAAGGTTTATTTGTTTATGCATAGTGGTAATAATTTACTTGATATAATTGTTGGTCAATACTTGAGTGAAAGTGAAATTTAAAGTAATGTATATTGTGATTAATTGTACATGTTTCTTGTATTTGATGAAATACAGACAGCCTTAGTGATTGATCACATTGTTGTATTTGGTATAAATACAAATTTGTTGAGACAAGGCCTATTAGAAATATGAGCTCGGACGAGGAAAAAGGAGCTACTGGAGGCATGGACAAAACGGAAGAGGCAGATAGGAAATTGTTAGATGCCTTCCACAGTTTACATGTGTTGCCTGAGATCAACAACACAGAGGATTTGGTTCGTTTTATGCGAAAGTTTGGGAGTTTGAAGACTGAACCGGGTGATGGACATGAACTACCAACCATGCGCAGACCTGATGGGCATGACACACATACAGTTACACGTGCCAACTATACATACCCCAAAATATCAAGTTTTGGAGGAGAGAGTAGTAAAGGAGAGGTGACTTGGGAATGTTTTAAGTTTGAAATTGAGTCATTGAATACAGATGCCATATTTACGGATGAGCAGATCAAGCATGGTATAAGGAAAGCTGCAAAAGGGGAAGTTGCAGAAATCCGTAGGAGACTTGGAACAGGAGTAACTGTACAACAAATATTGGATAAACTGGATAGTACTATAGTGTATTATATCAGGGTCTTAGGAGAGAGTTGAAACATCTTGCAACTTATAAATGCGAGACGATACTGGATTACGACCGCTTTAAGATTGAACTTAGAAAAATTGAAGCTGAGAACAAGGATGAGATAGATGACAAAAGGAAACTACCGGTATGCAAGCCTGCAGTAGTTGCACCGGAGAAGAACGATATCTTATCAGAACAGGATTAGTTAAACAATTGTCCGATAGGATACAGAAGCTAGAGGAACGTAAGACTGATGGTGGCAGTAGCGAACACCAATTCACGCCATATGTTAGTAGGGGTGCACGGCGTGGTTATATAGGTTTTAGGGGATCAAGTAATAGAGGGTTTAGAGGTAATAGAGGCAGTAGAGGGAATGATTTTAAACCAACCAGACCTATAGGTACAAATACTTTCATGCCCACCTGTTTTAATTGCAGTGGGAGGGGACACTACAAAGCTGATTGTCCGTCACTTACTAGTACCGGTACCTATATACCCACTTGTTTCAAGTGTGGTGAGAAAGGTCATTACAAATCGAATTGTCCAAAAAATCTAAAGTGTGCCCTTGTAGCGGGATCGAACCGGGGTACTCCAGATTTAAAGGATCCCAAATTAGTTGGAGATATTTGTGAAGTGAATATTAAAATTAACATGTGTAATACAACAGCCCTACTGGATACAGGGTCTTGTGTAAGTATTGTTTCAGAGTCATTTTATAGAGAGCAATTATCTGATTTGACTATGGAACCACTTATGGATTTTATTTCTGTTGAATGTGCTGATGGTCAGCAACTGCCATATTTAGGTTGTATAGAGGCCGAGGTTGTGATTGATGAAGGTCTAGAGAAAGCTCGACCACAGTCATGTATATTTTTAGTGGCACCTGATACTAGGTATTCTACACGCACACCAATTATATTGGGGACAAATATTTTACAAATTTTATTGCAGGATTGCAAAGCTACTTTTGGCAATCAGTACTTACAGAAAGCCAAATTGTTTACACCATGGTATCTCAGTTTTAGAGCCATTGTGATAAAAGAACAGTCGTTGAGGAAAAACAAGGATAGACTAGCAATAGTCAAAAGTGCATTGTCTAATAGGGTTATTCTTGGACCTAATGAAGTCAAGAACATACAGGTCTATGCTGATAGGAAATTGAAATATCACAGAACTAATGCCATTGTTTTGGAAACAGAAGATGCAAGTATACCACCATTTATTGATGTGACACCAGCATTAGTCGATTATGACTGAGAATAATAATAATTTTATTGTTACACTATCAAATGTCACAACTAATACTGCTGTCATTCAACCGGGTGCCATACTATGCGAGTTGCAACCAGTAACCATTACTGAGAATGCTATACAGAAAGACGATATAGACAGGAAACAAACGAAGATAGTGGAGGAATTAGATTTAGACAATGATAACCTATTAGATGAGGAACACAAAATTAAGCTGAGACTACTTCTTATGCAACACAAGGATATATTTTCAACTTCTGATATAGATATTGGTCAATGTGACAAGGTTAGACATCGCATAGACTTACTTGATGATACACCGTTTAAGCTGAGACACAGGCGAATACCCCCAAACATGGTTGAAGAAGTTAGACAGCACTTAGAGCTGCTACTTGCAGGTGGTATCATTAGACCATAAAGATCGCCATGGGCATCTCCTGTTGTCTTAGTTCGCAAGAAAAATGGTAATCTTAGAATGTGCATTGATTATCGCATGCTAAATTCTAAATCAGTGCGAGACTCTTACGCACTTCCCAGGATAGATGATGTACTGGATTGTCTGCATGGTGCAAAATATTTTAGTACTTTGAATATGAAGTCAAGTTATCATCAAATGGAAATTGATGAGGACCACAAACAACGCACTGGGTTTACAGTTGGAGCACTAGGTCTTTGGGAATTCAACAAACTACCATTTGGACTAACCAATGCACCTGCAAGCTTTGAACGCTTGATGGAAGATTGTCTACAGGGTCTTAACATGAAGATATGCGTCATTTACTTAGACGATGTTATTATATTTAGTAAGACATTTGAAGAACATTTAGAGAACATAGAGAAAGTTTTCAATAGGTTGAAAGAGTATGGACTCAAGCTTGCATCGGAGAAATGTTGTTTCTTCCGAAAGAAAGTTGGATTTCTTGGACACATCGTTGGTAGTGATGGAGTCGAACAAGATCCAGCCAAAACAGATAAGGTACGAAATTGGCCGACACCAGCTAATGCAGATGAGCTGAGGAGTTTCTTACAATTTGCAGGTTATTATAGGCGTTTTGTAAAAGACTATAGTAAGATTACTAGGCCATTGGCTGATTTGTTGCCACCTACAACATTAAAGAAAGGATCAAAGAAAAACACAAAAGAATGGAAATGGACACAGACAGAGCAGGATATATTTGATGATTTAAAAATTGTTTTATCATCTCCGCCAATATTGGCATATCCCAACTTTGAGTTACCGTTTGAATTGCACACAGATGCGTCATCCAAAGGTCTGGGAGCTGTTTTATGTCAGAAACAGGGGGATTACAAACGTGTCACAGCTTATGCAAGTCGCTCTCTTAGTAAATCAGAGAAAAATTATGCTGCATTTAAGCTAGAGTTCCTTGCTCTAAAATGGTCCATAACAGAGAAGTTCTGATTATTTGATAAACGGCAAGTTTCTAGTTTTAACTGATAATAACCCGTTGACGCACATACTTACGACTGCAAAGTTAGATGCAACCGGTCAGAGATGGGTATCTGCATTGGGAAATTACTCGTTTGAAATTGCTTACCGAAGTGGTCGCAATAATGCTGATGCTGATGCGTTAAGTCGCTACCCGCATGAAAGAGTAACCAATGGCGAAGATACAGTTAAGATTGACTGCGATACAGTCAAAGCTATATGTGGATGTATTAACTCCATACCATTAATAGAGACTCTACCTACTTTGAGTATGAACATTATGGATGCTACAGAAGATCCAGGACAACCTATGGCTCAGATAGACATGAGAGAGGTCAGAAGAGCACAGCGACAGGATAGTTTGGTAGACAGATGGAGAATTGCTACCATCGACCAAACTATACCAAAACATATATTGAGTAAAGATGATAATATGATGAAGAGACAATTCAGAAACTTTGTCATCAAAAGGGGCATTCTTTTCAGAAAGCTACACGAAAATGATGAAGATATTGAACAGTTAGTTCTGCCGGAACGTTACAGAGAAGAAGTCCTGAAAGGGTTACACAATGAGGTGGGTCATCCTGGCCGAGATAGAACCATGCGACTACTTCGTGGTAGGTTTTATTGGCCAGGGATGTCGTCGGATGTCGATAGTTGGATAAGGAACTGCGAACGTTGTTTACGCAGAAAGAGTTCAGTTCACACTAGAGCACCTTTAGTGAACGTGCACACTACTTATAATCCACTTGAATTGGTTTGTTTTGATTTTTTAACACTTGAACCTGCTAAAGGAGGGATTTGTAACATCTTAGTATTGACCTTTCTGCCGATTTTGATTGACAGCTGGCGTTAGCCAATCGCATAGCACCATTCGCGCACACCCCCGGCAACGGTTTATCGCCGCCATCTTGTTAGACAAACAATGCATATTAGACAAACTAGTAACGAGTAGACAAATTTGAAAAGGCGTGAATTTGATCGAAAATACGGGTTTTAAATTGTTTTAATGATGTTGAAAATGTGTAGCGTTGGTGTGTGGGTTAGTTATAGTACAAAATTAGTCGATATCCTGGTGATCGACGTTAAATTCAACCCATTTCAAAATCCTTGGACAAATCTAAAAGTGTGTATATGAACCACAAAATACCAGACAACTGCTTTAAAAACAATGCATCTATAAAAACACCGACTGACCCCATATAGTCATTCTTTTATCGCAAACACAGCAATCAAATGTAAGCGTGTCACACTGTTTATTGGAAGTAATCAACCAACTTACCGGTACATCACAGAGACCGCGAAAACATAATATCCCGTTAGGGGCCTACTGTCAAGATCAAAGTGTTGCACATCGGAATTTAGCACTGATTGTGCTAATAATTGGTCAATTATAAAATGTGTGCACACAATTATAGTATTGATTACTACACCGAGTCATTGTTTTATCGTTCTGTCAGACAAACGAATTATTTAGTAAAATTTTAATCAAATCTGATAACTCGTGATCTGAAATTATTTTTTGAAAAATAATTACAAATTAATTAATGCTGTCTGTCATTGACAATGGTGAAAAGATGTAGTTACGGGCTGTTTTATTAAGTTATGCTGTGTGACAGTGATAGTAGATATCCAGATCGATTAATAGGTGACGTTTAATTCGTGTCATTTCCAAAACGTAAGACAAATCTTGAAAAATGTCTAAGGTGGATTAAGTTGTGTGGACGAGCAGCTGAATACATCCAAAATTAATGCAAACAGATATATTTGCACACAAGTAAGTTGAAATTAATTATTTATGCATAATAAAATATTTCGAAAAAATATATTCTGCATTTATAGATCTACTGTTCACAAGAGATATGTGAGTATAATGGTGATTAAAATTATACATGTGGGTCATACATATTGTCGTGGATGGTGGACTAGGGATCAGATAGAAGTAATAGTACCCATGCATGTGCAGAGCTGTGGGATTCCCATATTAGCTCAGTGAACGTACTGGTGTTCAGTTTTTGGGCCTAATGTTCGAGTCTTCTAGGAGGCATAGGGTCGAGTCTCTCAAGACGGTGGCATATTTCATTTCTTTTAATGTCAAAGTTGACACGATGTGGTTGTTCATTCAGAATTCAGGTGGTTTCGTATAATCTCTTGTTCGTCTAATGGTAGTTTCGTACACTAGTGCATTCGTATAATCACAGGTTCGTATAATTGATTTAATAGTACTGCACTATACAGGCTCATTATAATAATGCTATTATTAGCTATTTAGGTAATTAGACACAATTATGAATGGGACTATGTAGCCGTGTGTTTGCCATACCAGGAGTGATTATCTATCTAGGTTTCAAGCCACTAATCAAGATTAATTAAAGTGAACTGGGGAGAATAAATAAATCATAGACCGTCATTAAAATAATATATTTATTGTACATCAAAACATTAAATTATTTACAATGACATAAAAAAGGTACATAGATTAATACAATGACAATGCAATTTACAGTGTTTATCTATTTTTTATTGTATTTGTATTGTATAATCAGCAAAAAACGCATGGAAATATAGACGCCATGGTTGTAATGAAATTGATGTGAAGAGCATGATATTTATACATGATGCAAGGGCTTGGACATATGGCACGGCTCAGCTCTAAAGCTGATACAACACGGGCATACAAGCCAGCATCACAGATGTTTGAGCCGACCAATCAAGGTGTGAAAAATAATATATTCTCCAGTAATTGATTAATTTGTCAACAGCCCATCTCATAATTGGCGTAGGCGTGATAATATACTATTAGACGAATCCACCACAATGTTTCACTCTATATTGCCTTGTATACGAAGAAGAAGTTATACGAAACCTCCTCCGTTGACTGCGAAAACATTTTCCACGAACACTTAACACGTCCTCACCCGTTAAATATATCTGTATATTAGAGAAATAACCTTCACTATTTAAAGAACCTAAACACTTGTTGACTTGCTTTCAACAAGATATTAATATCTGGGTAAAATAAAACTGAGAAATTCCACGGAATTTTATCTAGATTAACTCGATGCAGGTCTGCGTTAGACGCCATTTTGTTAGATAGCTTGTCTCGCGTAGTTACAGCGAGCACCTGTAACTATGGGGGGCGTGCCTAAGTAGCGTTTGCAGAAAGGTCAATTACAGACCATTATACCAAATTTGCAATGGCAATTCCAACGAAAAACCAGACTGCTAGAACAACTGCAGAAACATTTTACCAACATTTTATTGTACATTATGGAATTCCATCTAGGTTACACTCCGATCAAGGCGCTAACTTTGAAAGCGATATTATTAAGGAATTGTGCAAATTGACTAATATGGAGAAAAGTCATACTTCCGTGTACCACCCGCAAGGGAATGCCGGTCCGGAAAGGTTTAATCGCACATTGTTGGATATGCTAGGTACATTGGAAGAAGAACAGAAAGTTGATTGGAAGAAATATGTGCATCAATTGGTGTATGCGTATAATTGCACGCCACATGAAAGCACCAGGGTATCGCCTTTCGAGTTAATGTTTGGTCGCAAACCAAAACTACCAATTGATGCCGTATTTCAGCAAACTAATGAAAATTCGCACAATAGGACGACAACTGAGTATATTGAAGACATGAAAGAAAGAATGGGAAATACTAGAAGGATTGTAGATGAACATATTTCAAAGGCGAAGGATAGACAGAAAACATACTATGATAAGAAGGCAAGAGCAGCGAAAATAGATATTGGCGACAGAGTCTTAGTGAGAATCTTAGCATTTACAGGGAAACATAAGATAGCTGACAAGTTTGAGAAGGATATATGTAAGGTAACGGAACAAGTGAATGAAAACACTCCAGTCTATAGAGTCAAATCAACAGTCTCAGGGAGGATTAAAACCCTGCACAGGAATCATTTATATCTGATAGAACATCAGGATTTGATAAATGAGGAAATACAACCGGAAGTATATGACGGTTTAGCTGAAGATTCTTCTAGTGTTAGAGAAGAAGTTGAAGGTAAAGGTGAAGAAATTAGTGACGTCACAGATACAGAAAATTCAGATGATGAAACAGGAGACAATTTTGTAATATATACAACATCCGGGGACGCCCAAGAACCTGTAGTAATTACTGATGTAGAGGATGTGGAAATTGACATGGCTGAGGTTATAGATCTATTACCCAGAAATAATGTCGAGGAAGATGTTAATGAAGATGTCATAAGAGTAACAGAAGACAACGTAGAGGTAACAAACGTTGATAATTCAATAGGTGCAGAGGTTGATGTTGACACAGTTGAGCGTGACAAAGAGACACATATAACCAGAGAGACTGACAGGATAGAAGGTGCGAGAGATATTAGTGATAGAAATCACGAGATAGAGACCGGAACTATAGAGAAAGCACCGATACCATTACCTAGACGATCAATACGTGAGAGGAAACTACCAAAGAGATACGAAGATTTTCAGATGTTAAGTGTTGTACCAAGGCCACAAGATCCAAGATTCCAAGCTTTGAAACAAGTTATGGAATCTGGAGTCTTGGATACCTTAGACAGTGAAATGGCGAGAAGGTTAGTAAACAGTATATTTCAATATGTTTTTTAAAATTATATGTGTTTTAATCCATTGAAATATGTATGCTATAAGTATCATTTTTTATATGAAAAGTTTGATTATCAAGAACAGATTGTTGTATAATCAAGTAAGTTATACTCACTTAAACTGGAATTGATATTTGTGAGGACACAATTTCAAGCAGGGGAGATCAGAAGCCAGTATACATATATATAATTATATTGATAGGTGAGCTAGTGTACACATATGGGTAGATACATACATTTGGTCTTGTATGAAGTAGTGTAATAGTCACATAGATTATTGAGTACTTATGTAAGTTATGTATATATTATAATGGTTGTAGTAAATAGAGGACCAACCATTTGACGCGTTGACATGGACGATGTTGACAGTTGAGAAATTGGACCGATTGTTTTTATAGTAATTAATTGTTTTTAACGTATAATGACGAGGACGTAATTTCTCAGACCAGGGAAATGTGTAACAGTGTGAACTCCGTTTGTTAATTAAACAGAGTTTATCAGTTATGTCCCTTTTGACTGAAATGTACATAATTCAGGGATATTGGATATATTTAGAATATATCCCATGTCACACATGGAAGGTCATGTGACCCAACAGCTGTTCAGAGCCACAAAATATTAGTCACTGAGAAGAACACATGTTTATTTGTGTGGGACAGTTTTTATATTTTTAACAAGGTTTATTGTTTGTCTAACAACCACGTTAAACGTTGAGGGCGAATGGAAACACTCGTTCCACAAATGAGTGTTTTTAAACATTCCAACCACGACATGCCATGGATTGCAATAAATGAATTGTTGCACTCTACAGATGTGTTGTCTCCAAATTATTATTCTGTAGTGAATCCACCCCCCTCAGAACATAAGTACGAGAGCTAGTCATAAGGGGTACCTGTCCAAGATTAAAGGATAGGGAAAATGCGAGATGCTACACGTCTACAGAATGACACGAGGGAACTCTGTACTAGGTGTGGATGAGGTTCTATCTATAATACATAACCAACAATTTGTCTATAGAATGACACGAGGGAACTCTGTACTAGGTGTGGATGAGGTTCTATCTACAATACACAATGGACAATGTGTCTACAGAATGACACGAGGGAACTCTGTACTAGGTGTGGATGATGTTCTATCTACAATACACAACCGACAATGCATCTACAGAATGACACGAGGGAACTCTGTACTAGGTGTGGATGATGTTCTATCTATAATACACAACCGACAATGCATCTACAGAATGACACGAGGGAACTCTGTACTAGGTGTGGATGATGTTCTATCTATAATACACAACCGACAATGTGCCTACAGAATGACACGAGGGAACTCTGTACTAGGTGTGGATGATGTTCTATCTATAATACACAACCGACAATGCATCTACAGAATGACACGAGGGAACTCTGTACTAGGTGTGGATGATGTTCTATCTATAATACACAACCGACAATGTGTCTACAGAATGACACAAGGGAACTCTGTACTAGGTGTGGATGATGTTCTATCTACAATACACAACCGACAATGTGCCTACAGAATGACACGAGGGATCTCTGTACTAGGTGTGGATGATGTTCTATCTATAATACACAACCGACAATGTGTCTACAGAATGACACGAGGGAACTCTGTACTAGGTGTGGATGATGTTCTATCTATAATACACAACCGACAACGTGTCTACAGAATGACACGGGGGAACTCTGTACTAGGTGTGGATGGTGTTCTATCTACAATACACAACCGACAATGCGTCTACAGAATGACACGAGGGAACTCTGTACTAGGTGTGGATGATGTTCTATCTACAATACACAACCGACAATGCGTCTACAGAATGACACGAGGGAACTCTGTACTAGGTGTGGATGATGTTCTATCTATAATACACAACCGACAACGTGTCTACAGAATGACACGAGGGAACTCTGTACTAGGTGTGGATGATGTTCTATCTATAATACACAACAGACAATGTGTCTACAGAATGACACGAGGGAACTCTGTACTAGGTGTGGATGATGTTCTATCTATAATACACAACCGACAACGTGTCTACAGAATGACACGAGGGAACTCTGTACTAGGTGTGGATGATGTTCTATCTATAATACACAACAGACAATGTGTCTACAGAATGACACGAGGGAACTCTGTACTAGGTGTGGATGATGTTCTATCTATAATACACAACCGACAATGTGTCTACAGAATGACACGAGGGAACTCTGTACTAGGTGTGGATGATGTTCTATCTACAATACACAACTGACAATGTGTGTTATTGTTGCCGATATATTCATACCACCAATCACAAACTTACAAGGAAAGAAAAGTAAAATGTTTTCAAGAAAATGCCTGGCTCCGAGGTTATAAACCTGTTTTCCAATCTCAAACTCAGTCTCAAGCTTCTGATCGATTCAGACGAGTGTAAACAGGAGAATCGACCAATCAAATCATTTGAATTCGAGAAGTTTTATAACCTCGGACCCAGAGCTACAAATAATACGATTATATATATACTGAGATTATAGCTCCTATATGTACATGTATAAGGCTGCAAATGCAGTTTCAGTATTTTCAGAGCCACAACTGTTGGATCAATGAAGGTCAGTCGCCTTAGATTACATGTTTATTTTTAACATTTACCGATTCGCCACTCGTTTGGGCATCAGACAGAGACGCAAGAAAATATGCTACTGCGGCTATTGTAGGTTTTTTCTATAGTAGAATGACCAGGAGCGCCACCTGGCCCATTTGCCCTACCAGTTTGCCCTTTTTCCCTGCCCTTTTGCATCTTTAATTTTTGTTTTTATATAAGCCTCAAAACTTTTTTTAAGCAAGTGCCTTGGGGCAGAGATACATTTGTATAGCGCGCACACGCGCGCGCGCGCACGCACACACACACACACGGTTGCTTACACAAGTTCTTACTGCATTAGTTTGATCGTGTTAGAGCCATGGTTCCTCCTGAAATCCATCGCTATACGGTAGAGAAGGGGCTATGGAGAAGGGGCTATGTGGACCAAGGACACCACAACTGTGGTTCTGGCAGGGCTGCGTTTCTTTCATTCTGTCGACGATTTCATGCAACAGGAAGTGAAGCAGGATACAGGGCGCCTCTACGAGCAGTAGTTCAGGCACGGATGCGCACCAGGTAGAACCACCGACCTTCTGCTATCCAGTTGGATAGTTTTCTCACAAAAATAAAAATGACACACTCAATGGGATTTGAACCTACAGTGGTGAGGACCAAGTGATATGAAGTCAACGGCTTAACAGAGGCCCCTTGTGGCAGGGCTTGGACCAGTTATGAGGCAGAAACTACCAATTTGTGTTTTACGTTTATTTATCGTCGCTACCGGTTGTCCATATGAGCGACGCCTCCTGAAGAGATTAGTCATTTTAGATTTTTGGAGGATAGTGCAATGATACAGACAGAGAATCATTCCAGAGTTTCTTCTGGTTATTTTACGTGTATGGTGTAATGCACCGACACAAGACCTCGGTTTAAAGTCCCAACTGAAAGACTGTTAATTTTATTAGGGTCAGACGGGGGATCGAAACTACCAATACTGGGGATTTAAGTGACCATCCCGCATCCGCCCCCTCCTCAGAGAGCACATGTCAGATGACAACTTTCCAACTTTTCGGGTGCATGACTTAGAAATAGACAGAACAAGTGAAACACTATTCTACATTAAGAATGTCAGAATACTGGGTAACAAACCTGCAAAACACAGGGCGCTATGCTACAATAAGACAGCAGCTCTATCAGATGGCGCACCTCATAATTTGATACGCCTACTGCTCGAACCTTTCCTGCAAAATGTCAAAACCCAATATAGATATAATTGACACACGACATAAATAAATGACTGGCAGGAGATTTATGTTATGTTATATTTCGGGTTTTACGCCTGCATCAGCACCATTTTGGGCTATATCGCCGGCGGGCAGTTTACCTAACAACACCTTTTCTGGGCAGGCTCCAGCGGTTAACCAGTACTTGGGTGTACCAACCTCCGTAAGAAACTGCCAACTTTTTCATATAAATGAGACACGGTCTGAGCAGGGCTCGAACCCGTGACCATCAGTGATGATAGGTTACAGTGGTATACAAGTCAGCGACCTTAACCACTCGACCACGGAGGCGGACTTTACTGGAAGGAGATATAAAGGATATACAAGATATATAAATGACTCGAAGGAGATATAAAGGATATATAAGATATATAAATGTTCATGACATACTGGTGTAGAAGAACATATGAATGGACACACAGATAGAGGTGCATACAGTCCATAACATATTGCTGTACAAGACAGATACTCATATACATGTACAGAGGGTAAACTTACAGTCCACGATATACTGGTGTACAGGACACAGGACTACTAACTGATTCATAACATACTGCTGTACAAGACAGATACACATATACAGAGGGTAAACTTACAGTCCACGATATACTGGTGTACAGGACACAGGACTACTAACTGATTCATAACATATTGCTGTACAAGACAGATACACATATACATGTACAGAGGGTAAACTTACAGTCCACGATATACTGGTGTACAGGACACATGACTACTAACTGATTCATAACATACTGCTGTACAAGACAGATACACATGTACAGAGGGTAAATTTACAGTCAACGATATACTGGTGTATAGGACACATGAATAACACACGTGAGTGTAAGCATACATACAGTCCTCGACAGAATTTAGTCACCGACTACCGACTGATTCACAACATTTGTTCCACTTGTAGGCGAGGTGCCTAAATGATGGGTTGAACAACACAGATCGACTATACAACCACATCATGGATTGAACAACACAGATCGACTATACAACCACATCATGGGTTGAACAACACAGATCGACTATACAACCACATCATGGATTGAACAACACAGATCGACTATACAACCACATCATGGATTGAACAACACAGATCAACTATACAACCACATCATGGATTGAACAACACAGATCGACTATACAACCACATCATGGATTGAACAACACAGATCGACTATACAACCACATCATGGGTTGAACAACACAGATCGACTATACAACCACATCATGGATTGAACAACACAGATCGACTATACAACCACATCATGGGTTGAACAACACAGATCGACTATACAACCACATCATGGGTTGAACAACACAGATCGACTATACAACCACATCATGGATTGAACAACACAGATCGACTATACAACCACATCATGGATTGAACAACACAGATCGACTATACAACCACATCATGGATTGAACAACACAGATCGACTATACAACCACATCATGGGTTGAACAACACAGATCGACTATACAACCACATCATGGATTGAACAACACAGATCGACTATACAACCACATCATGGATTGAACAACACAGATCGACTATACAACCACATCATGGATTGAACAACACAGATCGACTATACAACCACATCATGGATTGAACAACACAGATCGACTATACAACCACATCATGGGTTGAACAACACAGATCGACTATACAACCACATCATGGGTTGAACAACACAGATCGACTATACAACCACATCATGGTTGAACAACACAGATCGACTATACAACCACATCATGGGTTGAACAACACAGATCGACTATACAACCACATCATGGATTGAACAACACAGATCGACTATACAACCACATCATGGATTGAACAACACAGATCGACTATACAACCACATCATGGATTGAACAACACAGATCGACTATACAACCACATCATGGATTGAACAACACAGATCGACTATACAACCACATCATGGATTGAACAACACAGATCGACTATACAACCACATCATGGATTGAACAACACAGATCGACTATACAACCACATCATGGATTGAACAACACAGATCGACTATACAACCACATCATGGGTTGAACAACACAGATCGACTATACAACCACATCATGGGTTGAACAACACAGATCGACTATACAACCACATCATGGGTTGAACAACACAGATCGACTATACAACCACATCATGGATTGAACAACACAGATCGACTATACAACCACATCATGGATTGAACAACACAGATCGACTATACAACCACATCATGGATTGAACAACACTGATCGACTATACAACCACATCATGGATTGAACAACACAGATCGACTATACAACCACATCATGGATTGAACAACACAGATCGACTATACAACCACATCATGGATTGAACAACACAGATCGACTATACAACCACATCATGGATTGAACAACACAGATCGACTATACAACCACA
The DNA here is from genome assembly GCA_014843695.1 of Archivesica marissinica. NCBI lineage: Eukaryota > Metazoa > Mollusca > Bivalvia > Venerida > Vesicomyidae > Archivesica > Archivesica marissinica. The sequence continues at coordinate 50,757,116 of CM026400.1, forward strand.
TCATGGATTGAACAACACAGATCGACTATACAACCACATCATGGGTTGAACAACACAGATCGACTATACAACCACATCATGGATTGAACAACACAGATCGACTATACAACCACATCATGGGTTGAACAACACAGATCGACTATACAACCACATCATGGGTTGACAACACAGATCGACTATACAACCACATCATGGATTGAACAACACAGATCGACTATACAACCACATCATGGATTGAACAACACAGATCGACTATACAACCACATCATGGATTGAACAACACAGATCGACTATACAACCACATCATGGATTGAACAACACAGATCGACTATACAACCACATCATGGATTGAACAACACAGATCGACTATACAACCACATCATGGATTGAACAACACAGATCGACTATACAACCACATCATGGGTTGAACAACACAGATCGACTATACAACCACATCATGGATTGAACAACACAGATCGACTATACAACCACATCATGGGTTGAACAACACAGATCGACTATACAACCACATCATGGGTTGAACAACACAGATCGACTATACAACCACATCAT
>CM026400.1:50758688-50823688 GCA_014843695.1 Archivesica marissinica
AAAAATATTGTTTAAACTAACACTTTAATAGCAACTACAAGCATGGCTTATCGGATAATACCATCTCATGCCCTATAGTTTAACAACTTCAAGCTTAGCTCGATTGCGAAACAAGTTTGTTTTGCAACACTAGAATAATCACTCTCGAGACCACATTCCTGATGTAACCCACTGCGATGAGGAAGAGAGAAGAGGCAATGTGGAATTTAAGTGCCTTGCCTAAGGGCACACTCGTAACGGCTACAGCTGGGGCGAACGCGTGACCTTTAGGACATAGACTATTGTGCAATCCCCCAAGCACACCCATTGATAGTGTTAGCAAGACCCAGACTCTATATGTGTTCTCCAGAATATATACTGGCACTAAAAATAAAATATGCACTTTCCTTAGCTGTAAAATTTATATCCATTTAGAAAACAATATAGGCAAATTTGGTATCAAAATGTGCGAACTATTGTGTCAATTAGTGCAATGTGTGAAGGATTATTTTCTTCACTCATGGTAGTAAAATCCATAGCTATAAAATGTGTAGCGAACATGTGACGCTCAATATAAAAGTGCACAGTTTTGATGGTGTTAGTATATGTAAAATACAGTAACAAAGGTTAAAACACTGTCGTGACGGCATACCTTTGTACTTGCAGTCCATTATTATTAATATTGGACTGGTGTCAAAAGGCCATCGTATTGTATCAAATACTAAGCTTAAATGCAGGAAATTAACAATTTTAATTAGTAGGATCTTGTTATATAAATGTGTGTTGTTTTAAGTAAGATATTAGCCTCAAACGGATCCAATATGTAAAATATTGGTACTGTCTTCGGCGCTACGCCGATATTCTACATATGTGTGTGGGTGTTTTACGTTTATTTATCGTCGCTACCGGTTGCCCATATGAGCGACGCTTCCTGAAGATATTAGTCATTTTAGATTTTGGAGGATAGTACATGCTACAGACAGAGACTCATTCCAGAGTCCCCTCTGGTTCTTTTACGTGCACGATGTAAAGCACTGACACGAGACATCGGTTTAAAATTCCCATCTGAAAGACTGTTAATTTTATTAGGGTCAGACGGGGGATCGAACCTGCGATAAATATGTTGCCATTGTGCAATATTATTTATATATGTTTTATCTTATAGCCCGCCTTTGGTCTTGTTGTTATAGTTGTCTCACCGGAGATAGGTTGTATTTGCACTGTCTTGTTCTTCGTGGCCAAAATGGGACAAGTGTGAGGTTCGGCTAACTACCGGTTTACACTATATCAGAAGTCTTCATATTTAGACTGCTGGCGGTTCTAAGTTGGTACACCTGTTTCCAACCTGTTATTTTGTTTTGTCTAATTATTCAATGTTACGTGTATTGCGTAAGATTCTTGATAGCTTTAATACAGTAATTTTACATATAATATATTCTTTTGTTGCTCTACAAACTATGCCTAGAGAAGCTGTACAAGCTATGCCTGGAGAGGCTGTACAAGCTATGCCTGGAGAGGTTGTACAAGCTATGCCGCGATAGGCTGTACACATTATTTCAGATAAGGCTGTACAAGCTATGCCTGGAGAGGTTGTACAAGCTATGCTTGGAGAGGCTGTACAAGCTATGCCAGGTAAGGCTGTACAAGCTATGCCTGGATAGGCTGTACAAAATATTCCTGGAGAGGCTGTACAAGCTATGCCTGAAGAGGCTGTACAAGCTATGCCTGGAGAGGTTGTGCAAGCTATGCTTGGAGAGGTTGTACAAGTTATGCATGGAGAGGTTGTACAAGCCATGCCTGGAGAAGCTGTACAAGCCATGCATGGAGAGCCTGTACAAGCTATGCCAGATACAACAGTACAAGCCATGCATGGAGAGGATGTACAAGCTATGCCATATACAACGGTACAAGCCATGCATGGAGAGGCTGTACAAGCCATGCCTGGAGAGGCTGTACAAGCCATGCATGGAGAGGCTGTACAAGACATGCATGGAGAGGCTGTACAAGCCATGCATGGAGAGGCTGTACAAGACATGCATGGAGAGGCTGTACAAGCCATGCATGGAGAGGCTGTACAAGACATGCATGGAGAGGCTGTACAAGCCATGCATGGAGAGGCTGTACAAGCCATGCCTGGAGAGGCTGTACAAGCCATGCATGGAGAGGCTGTACAAGCCATGCATGGAGAGGCTGTACAAGCCATGCATGGAGAGGCTGTACAAGCCATGCCTGGAGAGGCTGTACAAGCCATGCCTGGAGAGGCTGTACAAGCCATGCCTGGAGATGCTGTACAAGCCATGCATGGAGAGGCTGTACAAGCCATGCATGCATGGAGAGGCTGTACAAGCTATGCCTGGAGAGGATGTACAAGCTATGCCAGGTGAGGCTGTACAAACCATGCCTGGAGAGGCTGTACAAGCTATGGCAGATAAGGCTGTACAAGCCATGCATGGAGAGGCTGTACAAGCCATGCATGGAGAGGCTGTACAAGCCATGCCTGGAGAGGCTGTACAAGCCATGCATGGAGATGCTGTACAAGCCATGCATGGAGATGCTGTACAAGCCATGCATGGAGAGGCTGTACAAGCCATGCATGCATGGAGAAGCTGTACAAGCTAAGCCTGGAGAGGCTGTACAAGCTATGCCTGGAGAGGCTGTACAAACTATGCCAGATAAAGCTGTACAAGCTATGCCTGGAGAGGCTGTACAAGCTATGCCAGATAAGGCTGTACAAACCATGCATGGAGATGCTGTACAAGCCATGCATGGAGAGGCTGTACAAGCCATGCCTGGAGATGCTGTACAAGCCATGCATGGAGAGGCTGTACAAGACATGCATGGAGAGGCTGTACAAGCTAAGCCTGGAGAGGATGTACAAGCTATGCCTGGAGAGGCTGTACAAGCTATGCCTGGAGAGGCTGTACAAGCTATGCCAGGTGAGGCTGTACAAACCATGCCTGGAGATGCTGTAAAAGCTATGGCAGATAAGGCTGTACAAACCATGCCTGGAGATGCTGTACAAGCCATGCATGGAGAGGCTGTACAAGCCATGCCTGGAGATGCTGTACAAGCCATGCATGGAGAGGCTGTACAAACCATGCCTGGAGATGCTGTACAAGCCATACATGGAGAGGCTGTACAAACCATGCCTTGAGATGCTGTACAAGCCATGCATGGAGAGGCTGTACAAGTCACGCATGGATATGCTGTACAAGCCATGCATGGAGAGGCTGTACAAGCCATGCCTGGAGAGGCTGTACAAGACATGCATGGAGAGGCTGTACAAGACATGCATGGAGAGGCTGTACAAGACATGCATGGAGAGGCTTTACAAGACATGCATGGAGAGGCTGTACAAGACATGCATGGAGAGGCTGTACAAGCCATGCATGGAGAGGCTGTAGAAGCCATATCTGGAGAAGCTGTACAAGCCATGCATGGAGAGGCTGTACACAAATGCACGGAGAGGCTGTACAAGCCATGCATGGAGAGGCTGTACAAGTCATGCCTGGAGAGGCTGTACAAGCCATGCCTTGAGATGCTGTACAAGTCATGCCTGGAGGGGCTGTACAAGCCATGCATGGAGAGGCTGTACAAGCCATGCCTGGAGTTGCTGTACAAGCCATGCATGGAGATGCTGTACAAGCCATGCATGGAGAGGCTGTACAAGCCATGCATGCATGGAGAGGCTGTACACGCTATGCCTGGAGAGGCTGTACAAGCTATGCCTGGAGAGGCTGTACAAACTATGCCAGATAAAGCTGTACAAGCTATGCCTGGAGAGGCTGTACAAGCTATGCCAGGTGAGGCTGTACAAACCATGCCTGGAGATGCTGTACAAGCTATGGCAGATAAGGCTGTACAAACCATGCATGGAGATGCTGTACAAGCCATGCATGGAGAGGCTGTACAAGCCATGCCTGGAGATGCTGTACAAACCATACCTGGAGATGCTGTACAAGCCATGCATTGAGATGCTGTACAAGCCATGCATGGAGAGGCTGTAAAAGACATGCATGGAGAGGCTGTACAAGCTATGCCTGGAGAGGATGTACAAGCTATGCCTGGAGAGGCTGTACAAGCTATGCCTGGAGAGGCTGTACAAGCTATGCCAGGTGAGGCTGTACAAACCATGCCTGGAGATGCTGTACAAGCTATGGCAGATAAGGCTGTACAAACCATGCCTGGAGATGCTGTACAAGCCATGCATGGAGAGGATGTACAAGCCATGCCTGGAGATGCTGTACAAGCCATGCATGGAGAGGCTGTACAAACCATGCCTGGAGATGCTGTACAAGTCATGCATGGAGATGCTGTACAAGCCATGCATGGATAGGCTGTACAAGCCATGCCTGGATAGGCTGTACAAGCCATGCATGGAGATGCTGTACAATCCATGCATGGAGAGGCTGTACAAGCCATGCATGGAGAGGCTGTACAAGCCATGCATGGAGAGGCTGTACAAGCCATGCATGGAGAGGCTGTACAAGCCATACCTGGAGAGGCTGTACAAGCCATGCCTGGAGAGGCTGTACAAGCCATGCATGGAGAGGCTGTACAAGCCATGCATGGAGAGGCTGTACAAGCCATGCATGGAGAGGCTGTACAAGCCATGCCTGAAGAGGCTGTACAAGGCATGCATGGAGAAGCTGTACAAGCCATGCATGGAGAGACTGCACAAGCCATGCCTGGAGAGGTTGTACAAGCTATGCCTGGAGAGGATGTACAAGCTATGCCTGGAGAGCCTGTACAAGCTATGCATGGAGAGGCTGTACAAGCTATGCCTGGAGAGGCTGTACAAGCCATGCATGGAGAGGCTGTACAAGCTATTCATGGAGAGGCTGTACAAGCTATGCCAGATAAAGCTGTATAAGCCATGCCTGGAGAGGCTGTACAAGCCATGCCTGGAGAGGTTGTACAAGCTATGCCTGGAGAGGTTGTACAAGCCATGCCAGAAGAGGCTGTACAAGGCATGCATGGAGAAGCTGTACAAGCCATGCATGGAGAGACTGCACAAGCCATGCCTGGAGAGGTTGTACAAGCTATGCCTGGAGAGGATGTACAAGCTATGCCTGGAGAGCCTGTACAAGCTATGCATGGAGAGGCTGTACAATCTATGCCTGGAGAGGCTGTACAAGCCATGCATGGAGAGGCTGTACAAGCTATTCATGGAGAGGCTGTACAAGCTATGCCAGATAAAGCTGTATAAGCCATGCCTGGAGAGGCTGTACAAGCCATGCCTGGAGAGGTTGTACAAGCTATGCCTGGAGAGGTTGTACAAGCCATGCCTGGAGAGGTTGTACAAGCTATGCCTGGAGAGGTTGTACAAGACATGCATGGAGAGGTTGTACAAGCCATGCATGGAGAGGCTGTACAAGCTATGCATGGAGAGGCTGTACAAGCCATGCATGGAGAGGCTGTACAAGCCATGCATGGAGAGGCTGTACAAGCCATGCCTGGAGAGGCTGTACAAGCCATGCATGGAGAGGCTGTACAAGCCATGCCTGGAGAGGCTGTACAAGCCATGCCTGGAGAGGCTGTACAAGCCATGCATGGAGAGGCTGTACAAGCCATGCATGGAGAGGCTGTACAAGCATGCTGGAGAGGCTGTACAAGCGGAGAGACTGCACAAGCCATGCCTGGAGAGGTTGTACAAGCTATGCCTGGAGAGGATGTACAAGCTATGCCTGGAGAGCCTGTACAAGCTATGCATGGAGAGGCTGTACAAGCTATGCCTGGAGAGGCTGTACAAGCCATGCATGGAGAGGCTGTACAAGCTATGCATGGAGAGGCTGTACAAGCTATGCCAGATAAAGCTGTACAAGCCATGCCTGGAGAGGCTGTACAAGCCATGCCTGGAGAGGTTGTACAAGCTATGCCTGGAGAGGTTGTACAAGACATGCATGGAGAGGTTGTACAAGCCATGCCTGGAGAGGCTGTACAAGCCATGCATGGAGAGGCTGTACAAGCCATGCATGGAGAGGCTGTACAAGCCATGCCTGGAGAGGCTGTACAAGCCATGCATGGAGAGGCTGTACAAGCCATGCATGGAGAGGCTGTACAAGCCATCCTGGAGAGGCTGTACAAGCCATGCATGGAGAGGCTGTACAAGCCATGCCTGAAGAGGCTGTACAAGGCATGCATGGAGAAGCTGTACAAGCCATGCATGGAGAGACTGCACAAGCCATGCCTGGAGAGGTTGTACAAGCTATGCCTGGAGAGGATGTACAAGCTATGCCTGGAGAGGCTGTACAAGCTATGCATGGAGAGGCTGTACAAGCTATGCCTGGAGAGGCTGTACAAGCCATGCATGGAGAGGCTGTACAAGCTATGCATGGAGAGGCTGTCCAAGCTATGCCAGATAAAGCTGTACAAGCCATGCCTGGAGAGGCTGTACAAGCCATGCCTGGAGAGGTTGTACAAGCTATGCCTGGAGAGGCTGTACAAGCCATGCATGGAGAGGCTGTACAAGCCATGCATGGAGAGGCTGTACAAGCTATGCATGGAGAGGCTGTACAAGCCATGCCTGGAGAGGCTGTACAAGCCATGCCTGGAGAGGTTGTACAAGCCATGCCTGGAGAGGTTGTACACTCTATGTCTGGATATAGTGTTCATTATATGTCGGGGGGTGTACAAGACGTCTCTGCGGATATTGTACAAGACGTGTCTACGGGTATTGTACAAGACGTGTCTGCGGGTATTGTACAAGACGTGTCTGCGGGTATTGTACAAGACGTGTATGCGGATATTGTACAAGACGTGTATGCGGATAGTGTACAAGACGTGTATGCGGGTAGTGCACAAGACGTGTCTGCGGGTATTGTACAAGACGTGTATGCGGATATTGTACAAGACGTGTCTGCGGGTATTGTACAAGACGTGTCTGCGGATATTGTACAAGACGTGTATGCGGATATTGTACAAGACGTGTATGCGGATATTGTACAAGACGTGTATGCGGGTATTGTACAAGACGTGTATGCGGATATTGTACACGACGTGTATGCGGATATCGTACAAGACGTGTATGCGGATATTGTACAAGACCTGTATGCGGATATTGTACAAGACCTGTATGCGGATATTGTACAAGACGTGTATGCGGGTATTGCACAAGACGTGTCTGTGTATATTGGTCTGCTACTTGATATTCCAAATTTATCAAATGAATTACATTCACGCGGATTTAAAGTGGAATTCTATCGAATCTACATCAGATATTGAAACAAAATAATTACTTTGGAAATAAAACGATATCGCCATATGTGTTTTATAAAATATATGAATGAAACTTTCTTGCCAAATGTTCTCGAAATATGTATATTGCATGCTTTTCCCCCAAATCAGTTATATAATTACAACAATCTGAACAAACAGGAAGTTCCTATAAATGTAGGCCGGGAAACACAGTGGAGGTTCCTACGGATGTAGCAAGGGAAGCACAGCGGAAGTTCCTACGTGTGTAGGCAGGGAAACACAGCGGAAGTTCCTACGGGTGTAGGCAGGGAAAACATAGATATTTCATAAAGATGTCGACAAGGATATACACCGGAAGTTCCTAAAAATAGCACATATTGTCAGCACATCGAAATGTAACAAATTAATAAACAGCGCTATAACACAATTGTCCAGCATAGATATATTATTATTATCATTATTATCATTATTTTCAGCAGTATAGGAAGCAACAATCTTACTCTAAACCCATAAAAATCATAGCAGACCGGACGACTGACACGAATTTCACAGAATGCACCGAAACCCAGAGAAAATATACAAACCAATGACCAAAAACATACAGAAACCCAGAGAGCGTATACCAACCAATGCACAAGAACATACAGAAACCCAGAGAACATATACCAACCAATGTCCAAGAACATACAGAAACACAGAGAACATATACCAACCAATGTCCAAGAACATACAGAAACACAGAGAACATATACCAACCAATGTCCAAGAACATACAGAAACACAGAGAACATATACCAACCAATGCCCAAGAACATACAGAAACACAGAGAACATATACCAACCAATGCCCAAGAACATACAGAAACCCAGAGAACATATACCAACCAATGCCCAAGAACATACAGAAACACAGAGAACATATACCAACCAATGTCCAAGAACATACAGAAACACAGAGAACATATACCAACCAATGTCCAAGAACATACAGAAACACAGAGAACATATACCAACCAATGTCCAAGAACATACAGAAACACAGAGAACATATACCAACCAATGTCCAAGAACATACAGAAACACAGAGAACATATACCAACCAATGCCCAAGAAAATACAGCAAACCAGAGAACATATACCAACCAATGCCCAAGAACATACAGCAAACCCAGAGAACATATACCAAACAATGCCCAAGAACATACCGCAAACCCAGAGAACATATACCAACCAATGCCCAAGAACATACAGAAACCCAGAGAACATATACCAACCAATGCCCAAGAACATACAGCAATCCAGAGAACATATACCAACCAATGCCCAAGAACATACAGCAAACCCAGAGAACATATACCAAACAATGCCCAAGAACATACCGCAAACCCAGAGAACATATACCAACCAATGCCCAAGAACATACAGAAACCCAGAGAACATATACCAACCAATGCCCAAGAACATACAGCAATCCAGAGAACATATACCAACCAATGCCCAAGAACATACAGCAAACCCAGAGAACATATACCAACCAATGCCCAAGAACACATACCGCAAACCAGAGAAGCCCACTGAGAGGATACTCTGGAATGGGACTCTGTCTGTATCATTGCACTATCCTCCAACAATCTAAAATGAGTAATCTCTTCAGGAGGCGTCGCGCATATGGGCAACCGGTAACGACGATGTCGATGAATACACGTAAAACACACACACGCTACAGACGCCTTACACAGAAACCATTATGCCCACAGAAGCCATAAATAAGGGTCTTGTAAAACAAAATTTCTCTTTTGAGACCGCTGAAATGTTAATTCTTAGTTATTTTAGCAGAATCTGTGAATAACATCATATTAATGATTAATTTGATATAACATAATACAACCCTTGTCAACAGAAGAGCTAAGTACACACCATATCTATTTCGCAAAATAATGAAAGGAAACTTATACAAATGAAAATAGCTATTTTATGTTACAAATTACTACATGTATTACGCAAATAACTATTTAATCAATTTCTAATTGCAAAATGTATCTAATAATAGAAAATTATTCAATAAAATCACACCTATCTTATGGACATGTCGGCGTCTAGCATACCAATGACACGACCACGTTCTTGTAGCGTCATCAGCGCCATCTTGCCAACGTGTTTTTATGTCTTTTTTTCCAAACCGGTTTCTTAAATATACATGACCTAAATTGAAGAGATTGCCACACCTGGGAGCGATGCACGAGAAAATCGGGTGTTTCGGTATTTTCGTTACGGCTCAGCGGGTTTGAGCACATAGGTCATGTTTCCAATAGTTGAAGTAAAACTGACTCGATACTAATATATTACACTTTTAATTGAAAATAGATTGTTATTTCTTCAAATTATTCAATGTCTAAAAGTGTGTATTTAGCTCTGTTGACAAATGTACATGCGGTATAACTTAATACGTGAATAAGTCGACATACACTGTTCTTATGAAGAATTGACATTGATTTCCCTTTGGTGGCATAGCGCCGTGGATGCGCGTTCGCTTCAGGTGCGAAAGGTCCGGATTTCGAGCCCCGCTGGAGCCGTTACGAGTGTGCCCTTAGGCAAGGCATTTAAATTCCTCGTTGCCTATTCTCTCTCCATCGTGGCGATGGATTCCATCAGGAATGAGGTTTCTGATTAATATAAGTTTAGAACTTCTTCTGCAATCGAGTTAAACTATATTTGAATAAACTAAGGATACACTCGTAACGGCTACAGCTGGGCGCGAACTCCTGGCCTCTCACACATGAACGCGCTATCACGACCTCCATTATGCGCAACTGGTCGGCCAATTCTGCAATGTCACTGCTGTGGGTTGTTTTCCAATTAATGTCTAGCCAACGCCCGGACAAAACGCTTGACACAAACCATCCAATATCACATGAATTTGAAGACCTAGGTTCTATGTATCTCGTTGGCTGATGTATCTCGTTGGCTGATGTATCTCGTTGGCTGATTTTATTGACCATGATTGTTTAAATACTGATATTGATGATATTGATTATTTACCAGATGGTTACCTGAACAATGGATACTACGTGTAATAGTTGTGGGATCAAACTGCTTGATCTTTGCAAATCCTCGGGCTTTCGCATAGCTAACGGTCGTCTATTCAATGCTATGGATGGTAGTTTTACTTATGCAAACAAGCTAGACACGTCTGTAATTGAATTATTGTTATTGAAAGAAAATGATTTTCATATATTATGTAACTTTTGTGTTAATACTTTTAACTTATTTAATTTAGTGACTATGCAGGTATAGTGTTTTCATTAAAATGTAATGTTAGTGTTGAAGGTGAGCATGGTGAAAATGTGTCTCGATTTGTATGGAACTACGATTTAAAATCTGTTTTAATAGTATGACACATGATATCAATTAAAATAGTCGAGATTCTGTTAATAATGTATTGAAGAATCTTGCCAATACTATTCGCGATGTAGCGGACCCGTTATTTGTGAAATCATTTAAAAGAAATAAGCCACAATCGTCTTTTAGTGATAAACCTGTGTAGTCAGTCATGCAGAATGGTTTGATAACGAATTATGCAAGCTAAATCGTTGTATGTAAATGCCCTACATGTTTTTAATAGACTGAACTCTAGTTATAGTCGAGAACAATTTTGTCATTTCAAAAAGTTATATAAAGATTTATGTGAGAAAAAAACGAAATGCTTTCAAACGAAATAAATTGATAGAAATTGAAAAATTAAAACATGCCAAGCTTAAACAGTTTTGGAAATATTTTAAACGAAATAAGAAAAAGTCCACATCTCATAATATTAGTTTGGACGAATTTAAAACATACTATTCTGAATTAGGAAATGTTTTACATGATCAAAATACAGAAGCTGAATCTTTTTGTGACAACCACGTGTTTGATCATTTAGACTGTGCTTTTGAAGAACTTGATAAAAGTATAACTATTGAAGAAATTTTAAATGTTGTTAACAGTTTAAAAACTGGTAAAGCCACAGGTAGTGATTATATATTACTAATATATTATATAGTATAGGCATTTACTATTTACGGCTGGCAACCACATTTTTAGACGTATTTATATGCTCTAAATCGATCTAGGGGGTTTGCCCGACTGTACTTTCAACGGTTAACCCATAAACATGATAAATTCACGATCATTGATCAAATTTGCCTTATGGGAGCCATATTGATTTCTTGGCATATTTAGGGTTAAATAATTATCTCAATGGATTCCTCCTACCTGAAAACATACAAAATTATGTTTCATTTATATACTTACCGTGTTTGGCACCACAGCTATGACCCTTTTCGGTGGCGGCCATTTTGTATTTGTCACGCGTGAGGGTTAATTGTTGAAAATACAGTCGGGCAAATCCCATAGTGTGTGTGTTTTACGTTTATTTATCGTCGCTACCGGTTGCCCATATGAGCGACGCCTCCTGAAGAGATTAGTTATTTTAGATTTTGGAGAATAGTGCATGCTACAGACAGAGACCCATTCCAGAATCTCCTCTGGTTCTTTTACGTGCACGGTGTAAAGCACCGACACGAGACCTCGGTTTAACGTCCCATCTGAAAGACTGTTAATTTTATTAGGGTCGACGCTGCGATCCCTGGATTACCAGTCCCGCGTGTTACCACTACATATCCGTCTGTAAATCCTTTAGATCGAGTTATAGCATATAAATACGTCTAAAAATGTTAACATTTTCTGAAATTTGGTCTAGTCTATTAATATTTAGATTTATCATTTGGAAAACAACACTCGCAATTTTGTTATCCCCCCCCCCCCACCCATACACTGAATAGCTTCCTCGCATGAAACATATCTACACCCCTGGTGGGATACGAATCTACAGCGGTGAGATGCAGGTGAATTAAAGTCAACGACCAAACAATTACGCCGACGGAGGTCACCCTAATGATGGTAATTTATATTAGGAATGAAAACATTGGAAACTAAAGTGGCCATTGATTCACAGATGAACTATTTATTTGTTATTTCCAGCAATTATACGTACAGCATGAAACAACCTCAACTATTTGAAATATATAATATTGAAAATCATAAGTGTAAAGAAGTAATAAGACGATGTGTTATTTTACTGTTTTCATCCAGTTAAATAACATACTCTATATTACTGATAATGTTCTGGATGTGGAAGTCGTGATAGCGCAGTGAATTGGCGTTCGCTTCAGGTACGAACGGTCCGGAGTTCGAGCCCCGCTGGGGCCGTTACGATTGAGCCATTAGGCAAGGCATTTAAATTCCACGTGCCTCTTCTCTCTCTCTCTCTCTCTCTCTCTCTCCTTCATGGCGATGGATTCCATCAGGAATGAGGTCTCGAGGGTGATTAATATAAGTTGAAAGAACAAGTTTCGCAATCGAGCTAAAATAAATTTTGTATTACCTCCCTTGTCAGATAAAGTCGGATTTATTCCAAAATGTGAATATGTCCTTTTAATTAGAATCCTTTGTTTTTACTGTTGTTCCCTAACCAGATGTTGCGGTATGACAAATGTGATTTCATCAAACTTGTGTTAATTAACTGATAACATTCTTTTATCAATAAGTACCCATTGCATATAAGGTATGATGTCTGTCGAGATATAGTAATTTAATAATCATAAGAAGCGATAGTGGAATAAAATTGCTAGCATGTTGTGCAAAGGAAACAACGATAAAAACAGAAGAAACACTTAATAGGACCTATCTACTTTTATGGAGTATTCAGGGGCAGTAACTGACACATGTCGTTCATTGATCAAATATATATAGTGACCATAATAGCCACGTAAAAGAACCAGAGGAGACTCTGGAATGGGTCTCTGTCTGTATCATTGCACTATCCTCCAACACTCTAAAATGACTAACCTCTTCAGGAGGAGTCGCTGATATGGGTAACTGGTAGCAACGATAAATAAACGTAAAATACGCATATAAATGTTTTAATAGAATTGTTTATAAATCGATATCTAACGGCCTGTGGTCGTAAACAGGCAGTCGATAATACAAACTAGTGAGCGCCGTTTAAAAATACCCGTTACGTTATAATACCTCCAACTTAGCTATGGCATGCATACATATTTGGCTCTGTGGCGCAACGGTAGCGCGTCTGACTCCAGATCAGAAGGTTGCGTGTTCGAATCACGTCAGGGTCATAATTTTTAAATCAGTGGTGTATAAATTCAGTTTGTTTTATTTGATATTTTCGAATGAATGTTATATAGACATTTATTAGTAAAATAACAATAACTGTGGATGGAAAATACTTGTCGGTTTTATAATGGAAAAATGTGTGGGTGAAGTTAGCAGTGAGCAGTGTACTGCTGTACTGCTGGCAATGAGCGCATTGTACTGCTGTACTGCTAGCAGTGAGCAGTGAACAGTGAGTATTGTAATCCAGCAGTGAGTTATGTATTCTAGTAGTGAATGATATGTATATGCCAAATTTCGAGAAAAACAAATATTAAAAAATAATATTTATTTTTTCCAGTACTTGCTTTTTCTGGCAGTCAGCAGTGGGGAATATACGTGTATTCCAGCAGTGAGTGGTGTATTGTTTTTTGTGTATCTTTTTCCGTACTTGCTTATCTGGCAGTGAGCAGTGGGGAATGTACGAGTAGTGTATTCCAGCAGTAAGTTATGTATTCTAGTAGTGAATGATGTGTATATTGTGGCAAACCTCTCTTTCTTCTTATATATATTGTTCGATATAAATGCTCTAACCAGGGTCTATCCTATCGTAGACTCGCTGGAGTTGTCTAGGGTTTTTTTCTACGGTCCTTCAATAATGCTCTAACCAGGGTCTATCCTATCGTAGACTCGCTGGCGTTGTCTAGGGGGTTTCTCTATGGTCCTTCACTAATTTATAACTCAACACAGTCTATCATTTTCTTTTGTATAATATAATTTATAACAATCGCCTTTAATTTATATCTATACATGTATCATATCTTCGTGATATCTCGTATCTTATTGTTCGCCTCACTATTTCAATGTGTTCATAATAGTCCTATGACTATACTAATTTCCTTCCTTAAAGCAGCATTACATCGTAATAAAGGATGTTTTGGGTAAAATATAATACTAATGTGTGTGTGTTTACAAAATCGAAATAGTCGCTCAGAAACGATAAAATTCCAATAAATATAAACCGTCGTATACGAGAATTGTTTACAACACACGAAATGTAAACACGCACAGCGCGCATGTGAAAACAGAGGATGTAGAAAACAACGTATATATTTTGAATATGAAATACTATCTATCTATCTTCCTCTAAGGTCGAACCCCTCGCGGGAATATAGACATGTCACTAAAAGACTTAGATAACAGAGGTATGAATCAACATGTCAAGTAATTTAATTAAAAAAGACAACGTGGGTCAAATGGGGACGATGCATTCCGAATATAAACAAGTGCGGATGTGTTCTGGTTGTAAACAAATGCGTGACCGATCGACTCGGAGAGTCCTACTTTCGGTTTCGAGTTTGTTTTATCGCAAAAAAACATTGTTTACCAATTAAACATAAGTATACACAGTATAATGTTAGAATGTGTAGCAGCATTGCTACCCATACGTAAAATTTGAATTTTTCAAATATCTTTTTATTTCATACGATGTAATGCTGCTTTAATCAAACTATTCCAATAGATATATTAGCCAAAACAATTGTTTCTTACAAGGCCTAATTATCTTCCGTTCACGTATTTAATACGACTTTAATATTTAAGAGTTAATACTTCTTTAAATATTAATTTTTCTAGCTATCATAGAAACAGTTTATATCTTAAACGTTATTACATCATTTCCTTAATGCCTCCTTGGCTGGATAAAAATGCACTAATGTCTTCATCATTTCTCATTTCTAGTGTGACGTCCGTGGTCCAGTGGTAGAGCGTCGGATTTGAAACCGAACGGTTCCGGGTTCGATACTTGGTCAGGCCATGTATGTAGTGTCATTGAGCATGGCACCTCACACACATTGCTTAGTACTGGTTAACCACTTAGGTCGGCTAAGCATGCCCAGGAAAAACATGTCTAGGTCCCCGCAAGGGGTTTGACATTAATGGAACATACATACATTTCTTAAATAGCAGAATTAACATATATAACAGACATAACGGCGCCAAACATCTGTGATGTTATACAATATTATTACATGTTTCTCTGTCATCAATAAAGCGGCGATTATCTTACATAACTGACCCACCTGCACTCGGTAGTGTCAACATATATTGTTCCCGCGCAAACAGAGAACTGATCATTTAGGCGCGAAAATAATAGCAGACGATTATACATATTACATAAAAATCATAATCTTAAGCCCCAGTCCCATCTATCCAGACTCAAGACTCCCCTCTCTATCTCAGCTCTCAGCGTCCCGCTAACTCCTAGCCCGCTGTATCCAGACTCAAGACTCCCCTCTCTATCTCAGCTCTCAGCGTCCCGCTAACTCCTAGCCCGCTGTATCCAGACTCAAGACTCCCCTCTCTATCTCAGCTCTCAGCGTCCCGCTAACTCCTAGCCCGCTGTATCCAGACTCAAGACTCCCCTCTCTATCTCAGCTCTCAGCGTCCCGCTAACTCCTAGCCCGCTGTATCCAGACTCAAGACTCCCCTCTCTATCTCAGCTCTCAGCGTCCCGCTAACTCCTAGCCCGCTGTATCCAGACTCAAGACTCCCTCTCTATCTCAGCTCTCAGCGTCCCGCTAACTCCTAGCCCGCTGTATCCAGACTCTCGACTCCCCTCTCTATCTCAGCTCTCAGCGTCCCGCTAACTCCTAGCCCGCTGTATCCAGACTCTCGACTCCCCTCTCTATCTCAGCTCTCAGCGTCCCGCTAACTCCTAGCCCGCTGTATCCAGAATCAAGACTCCCCTCTCTTTCTCAGCTTTCAGCATCCCGCTAACTCCTAGCCCGCTGTATCCAGACTCAAGACTCCCGTCTCTATCTCAGCTCTCAGCGTCCCGCTAACTCCTAGCCCGCTGTATCCAGACTCAAGACTCCCCTCTCTATCTCAGCTCTCAGCGTCCCGCTAACTCCTAGCCCGCTGTATCCAGACTCTCGACTCCCCTCTCTATCTAAGCTCTCAGCGTCCCGCTAACTCCTAGCCCGCTGTATCCAGACTCTCGACTCCCCTCTCTATCTCAGCTCTCAGCGTCCCGCTAACTCCTAGCCCGCTGTATCCAGACTCAAGACTCCCCTCTCTATCTCAGCTCTCAGCGTCCCGCTAACTCCTAGCCCGCTGTATCCAGACTCTCGACTCCCCTCTCTATCTAAGCTCTCAGCGTCCCGCTAACTCCTAGCCCGCTGTATCCAGACTCTCGACTCCCCTCTCTATCTCAGCTCTCAGCGTCTCGCTAACTCCTAGCCCGCTGTATCCAGACTCAAGACTCCCCTCTCTATCTCAGCTCTCAGCGTCCCGCTAACTCCTAGCCCGCTGTATCCAGACTCAAGACTCCCCTCTCTATATGAGCTCTCAGCGTCCCGCTAACTCCTAGCCCGCTGTATC
This sequence comes from Archivesica marissinica, assembly GCA_014843695.1. Classification (NCBI taxonomy): domain Eukaryota; kingdom Metazoa; phylum Mollusca; class Bivalvia; order Venerida; family Vesicomyidae; genus Archivesica; species Archivesica marissinica. The sequence goes on from CM026400.1 coordinate 50,775,393, forward strand.
CAGACTCAAGACTCCCCTCTCTATCTCAGCTCTCAGCGTCCCGCTAACTCCTAGCCCGCTGTATCCAGACTCAAGACTCCCCTCTCTATCTCAGCTCTCAGCGTCCCGCTAACTCCTAGCCCGCTGTATCCAGACTCAAGACTCCCCTCTCTATCTCAGCTCTCAGCGTCCCGCTAACTCCTAGCCCGCTGTATCCAGACTCAAGACTCCCCTCTCTATCTCAGCTCTCAGCGTCCCGCTAACTCCTAGCCCGCTGTATCCAGACTCTCGACTCCCCTCTCTATCTCAGCTCTCAGCGTCCCGCTAACTCCTAGCCCGCTGTATCCAGACTCTCGACTCCCCTCTCTATCTCAGCTCTCAGCGTCACGCTAACTCCTAGCCCGCTGTATCCAGACTCTCGACTCCCCTCTCTATCTCAGCTCTCAGCATCCCGCTAACTCCTAACCCGCTGTATCCAGACTCAAGACTCCCCTCTCTATCTCAGCTCTCAGCGTCCTGCTAACTCCTAGCCCGCTGTATCCAGACTCAAGACTCCCCTCTCTATCTCAGCTCTCAGCGTCCCGCTAACTCCTAGCCCGCTGTATCCAGACTCAAGACTCCCCTCTCTATCTCAGCTCTCAGCGTCCCGCTAACTCCTAGCCCGCTGTATCCAGACTCAAGACTCCCCTCTCTATCTCAGCTCTCAGCGTCCCGCTAACTCATATCCCGCTGTATCCAGACTCTCGACTCCCCTCTCTATCTCAGCTCTCAGCGTCCCGCTAACTCCTAGCCCGCTGTATCCAGACTCTCGACTCCCCTCTCTATCTCAGCTCTCAGCGTCACGCTAACTCCTAGCCGCTGTATCCAGTCTCGACTCCCCTCTCTATCTAAGCTCTCAGCATCCCGCTAACTCCTACCCGCTGTATCCAGACTCAAGACTCCCCTCTCTATCTCAGCTCTCAGCGTCCTGCTAACTCCTAGCCCGCTGTATCCAGACTCAAGACTCCCCTCTCTATCTCAGCTCTCAGCGTCCCGCTAACTCCTAGCCCGCTGTATCCAGACTCTCGACTCCCCTCTCTATCTAAGCTCTCAGCGTCACGATAACTCCTAGCCCGCTGTATCCAGACTCTCGACTCCCCTCTCTATGTCAGCTCTCAGCGTCCCGCTAACTCCTAGCCCTCTGTATCCAGACTCAAGACTCCCCTCTCTATCTCAGCTCTCAGCGTCCCGCTAACTCCTAGCCCGCTGTATCCAGACTCTCGACTCCCCTCTCTATCTAAGCTCTCGTTGTCCCGCTAACTCCTAGCCCGCTGTATCCAGACTCTCGACTCCCCTCTCTATCTCAGCTCTCAGCGTCTCGCTAACTCCTAGCCCGCTGTATCCAGACTCAAGACTCCCCTCTCTATCTCAGCTCTCAGCGTCCCGCTAACTCCTAGCCCGCTGTATCCAGACTCAAGACTCCCCTCTCTATATCAGCTCTCAGCGTCCCGCTAACTCCTAGCCCGCTGTATCCAGACTCAAGACTCCCCTCTCTATCTCAGCTCTCAGCGTCCCGCTAACTCCTAGCCCGCTGTATCCAGACTCAAGACTCCCTCTCTATCTCAGCTCTCAGCGTCCCGCTAACTCCTAGCCCGCTGTATCCAGACTCAAGACTCCCCTCTCTATCTCAGCTCTCAGCGTCCCGCTAACTCCTAGCCCGCTGTATCCAGACTCAAGACTCCCCTCTCTATCTCAGCTCTCAGCGTCCCGCTAACTCCTAGCCCGCTGTATCCAGACTCAAGACTCCCCTCTCTATCTCAGCTCTCAGCGTCCCGCTAACTCCTAGCCCGCTGTATCCAGACTCTCGACTCCCCTCTCTATCTCAGCTCTCAGCGTCCCGCTAACTCCTAGCCCGCTGTATCCAGACTCTCGACTCCCCTCTCTATCTCAGCTCTCAGCGTCCCGCTAACTCCTAGCCCGCTGTATCCAGACTCAAGACTCCCCTCTCTATCTCAGCTCTCAGCGTCCCGCTAACTCCTAGCCCGCTGTATCCAGACTCAAGACTCCCCTCTCTATCTCAGCTCTCAGCGTCCCGCTAACTCCTAGCCCGCTGTATCCAGACTCAAGACTCCCCTCTCTATCTCAGCTCTCAGCGTCCCGCTAACTCCTAGCCCGCTGTATCCAGACTCAAGACTCCCTCTCTATCTCAGCTCTCAGCGTCCCGCTAACTCCTAGCCCGCTGTATCCAGACTCTCGACTCCCCTCTCTATCTCAGCTCTCAGCGTCCCGCTAACTCCTAGCCCGCTGTATCCAGACTCGACTCCCCTCTCTATCTCAGCTCTCAGCGTCCCGCTAACTCCTAGCCCGCTGTATCCAGACTCAAGACTCCCCTCTCTATCTCAGCTCTCAGCGTCCCGCTAACTCCTAGCCCGCTGTATCCAGACTCAAGACTCCCCTCTCTATCTCAGCTCTCAGCGTCCCGCTAACTCCTAGCCCGCTGTATCCAGACTCAAGACTCCCCTCTCTATCTCAGCTCTCAGCGTCCCGCTAACTCCTAGCCCGCTGTATCCAGACTCTCGACTCCCCTCTCTATCTCAGCTCTCAGCGTCCCGCTAACTCCTAGCCCGCTGTATCCAGACTCAAGACTCCCTCTCTATCTCAGCTCTCAGCGTCCCGCTAACTCCTAGCCCGCTGTATCCAGACTCAAGACTCCCCTCTCTATCTCAGCTCTCAGCGTCCCGCTAACTCCTAGCCCGCTGTATCCAGACTCAAGACTCCCCTCTCTATCTCAGCTCACAGCGTCCCGCTAACTCCTAGCCCGCTGTATCCAGACTCTCGACTCCCCTCTCTATCTCAGCTCTCAGCGTCCCGCTAACTCCTAGCTGCTGTATCCAGACTCTCGACTCCCCTCTCTATCTCAGCTCTCAGCGTCCCGCTAACTCCTAGCCCGCTGTATCCAGACTCAAGACTCCCCTCTGTATCTCAGCTCTCAGCGTCCCGCTAACTCCTAGCCCGCTGTATCCAGATTCAAGACTCCCCCCTCTATCTCAGATCTTCCCAAGTTAACAACCAATATTCCTTATTAACATTATTTTAGACTACATGCAGAGAGACAGGCCGATACCCAATCGTGCGTACACTTCTATGTATAGACATCTTACCTATTATTTAGCCTGAAGAGCATTTAAAGTCCCAATGTGTACAACTCATAATTAGCACACAACCACCCTATATTCACAACACCATTCCTGTCCGAGCTGTGTGGTTTTCGACGGTCTGGAATAGTACATGTATACAATAACTTCATGTAAAATCCAAATATATGTTTGGATCGACCACGGCAATATGGAACTCTGCGGAACTCCTCAGTGAACTCAGGACATACATCGGATCCACCGCTGTAATATTTATCTCCCAATAGAATTCCACATGCAAGAAATGCATCGGATTCACCGGTAACTCCGTGGTGACCTTCACATGTAAGAAATGCATTGTGTGTTTAAGCCCCAGTCCCATTGAGATACGGTATAGGTACGGCAGGGAACGGTTGATCACGGTTGATCGCACTAGAACGCGCTCTACCGTATGTCAAACGGATAGAAAAATGGTGTTTTCGATGGGACTGCAATGAAATTTAGCAGTTCATGGCGGTTGACACCGACAGAAATACGGTACATACCGGTACATACCGGTTAACATAAGGTAGAGTTGCGGTTGAAAACGGTAGAGATACGGTAGAGATAGGTTAATGTCCGGTTGGTATCCAGTTTAGTTACGGTACACAGCGGTAGATTTACTGTTGACAGCGGTTGCTATACGGTAGACATGCGGTACACCCCGGTAGACATGCACTAGACCGCGGTTGATCGCGGTTGACACAGCTAGATATACGGTTGATGGCGGCTGACATGCGTGGTTCAGAGCGGTAGACATACGGTATGACCGGTATACCGCGGTAGAATGGTGACCTATTATATAAGAAATCGCTTTTCTGGATCTCCATCATTCCAGATACAGAGCTCCGACAGTTCACATCGCTATAAAGTATAAGAAGAAGCCAAGATGCCGCCAAGAAAGACAGCTGCCAAGAAGAAGATGGTGGTCAAGGTCGCCAGGAAGAAGGTTCGAGAAGAAAAAGAAGTGTCGGAAGATGACGAGTCCTACCATTCTGAAGCAGAAGAACCAGTGAGGTCTCCATCCCCACCTCCTAGTTCAGAAGACGAAGCCACGTCCCGAAACCAATCGACCGAGAGGGTCTCTGAGAAGAAGGCATCCGAGAAGGCAGAGTCGTCACAGAAGAAGGCATTCGAGAAGGAAGAGTCGTCACAATCATCCCAGAAGCCGAAGCGGAAACGAAACTTTGGCATCATTCTGACGGGTGAACAAGAGGTCGAGATGGGAGAGTGGCTGCGATCGTATCCCATTTTGTACATCCGTACAATGTCCTCCTTCAAAGATGCGGTGAAGAAGAAGACGCTGTGGAACGAGAAGGCCGAGGAGTTGGACGTTGAATCGGGAGAAATGCTGGAGACATGGTACAAAAGCATCCGCACCAGAATCAGCAAGATGATGAAATACAAATCTGGTTCGGGAGTTATACACAGAACTGACAGAGACAAGTTCATACAAACTAACTTTGGGTTCCTGCAGGGCTACATTGTCCGAAAAGAAGGTCGTACAGCCGTCCAGCTGAAGATGAAGTCAGCACCAGCACCAGAGCTCTCCGGATCTGAGATGGATGTCGAGGAGGTCGTGGAAGAGTTGTGAAGGGCAGGAGCAAGAGGCCGATAGATGACGGTAGCGATGACGAGGAAATAACGGGAATGCTGCAACAACTGTCACAGCAGCAGAAGACAGCCGCTCAAATCCAGGGACGTATTGAGGGTTTACTGACACGAGATCAGCAATCGTCTGCCTCAGCCTGGGGAACGTGGATGGGGACATTGGCACAGCAAATAGACATCCGATTACACCCTACCCTCTATCGCCAGGCAACAGAGATGATGATCTCCTTCATAGAGGCCAGCTCTAAATTGCCTCCACATGTCCCCGGTCAAGCCCTGGAGATAACTCAGCAAACGACTCAACAGCTCCCTCAACAGCTCCCTCAACAGCCCCCACAAGATGGTCAACAGCTGCCTCAACAGGGTCCCCAGCTGCCTCAAGATGGTCAACAGTCTACCTTTCAACCGTTGGTGATCCAGGACGTTCGCTACCAACATAGGCAAGAAGCTCCAACTCAATGGCCGCAGTGGAACCAGAAGCGTCTCGTCCATCCAGCACGCCGAACATGTCACTGGGATCCTTCGGCAACATATCTGGTACTATCGGAAACATCTCTGGTGGGACTCTGACTGACATGCTTCTGAACAATCCGACGCTGTGAAGACAAGAAAAGAAGACAAAGGTTCTTTTAAGAACCCACATCCCTCCCCTTGTTATGTGTTTATGTTTATTTTATGATATCCAAGTTGTCATTAAAGAAAAGAAGATAAAAGAAGAAAAAAAAGAGAAAAAAAGATAAAAAAAAAGTGTATAAAAAAGGGTTCCAGTTGGAACGTCCCCTTCACCTGAAAGAAAAGAAGGGGAAAAAACAAAAGGACAAAAAACAATGTTTATTAAGTGTTCCCGTGTTCCCATTCCGTTGGAACGTCCCCTTCACCTGAAAGAAAAGACGAACATATATAAAACAAAATTACAAGAAACAATGTTCAGCAATAAGTATTCCCGTTGGAACGTCACCTTCACCTGAAAGACAAAAAAGAACATATATAACAACAAAATTACAAGCAGCAATGTTCAGCAACGTCCCATTCACCTGAAAGAAAAGAATAATGTATAATTACACAATTGAATAAACATATAATGACAATATTAACTTGTATAAAAGTTGTAAAACATTACCAGGAATTTGATATTTCATCTGCCATGGCACTGATCCAGCGTCGGAGTTGTAGTAGGCGCACAGATAATCCCGTTGCAGCTTCGCTCCTGTTGCAGTGTTGGTGGCGAAATCTGACACTCCATCTGTGAGAGGTGGATCGTTGCGCCAAGACCCTGGGATAACATTGTGATCATCATCTTCCTGGTCCTCAACTGCTGCCTCCCTCATTGAGTTCGTCCGGAGCATATTGTGTATAATCACACACGTCAGCGCGATGGTCGCAACATTTTTCGGTTTCTGCTGCATCGTAGTCAAGAGACAGCGGAAGCGATGTGCCAGAATGCCGAATGCATTCTCGACAATACGTCAGGCCCTGGAGAGTCTGTAGTTGAAGATTCTTTGGTCCCGGCTCATATTCTTCAAGGAAAAGGGCTTCATCATCCATCTCTTCAGTGCGAAGGCGTCGTCCCATATGATGAAGTATGGCATCTCCATGTCATCATGCGGAGGTGGGAAGTTGAGAGCATCTGTTTCGATAGCTTCCTTCAGCTGTCCACAGTTGAACACTTGTGCATCTCCAGCGCAACCGTTACTCCCGACATCAACCCATATGAACCTGTAGATGGCATCCACAAGAGCCATCAGGATCAAGGAATGGAAACCCTTGTAGTTGTAGTACAGTGAACCCCCTCCTGATGGACACCGCATCTTGATGTGTTTGCCGTCCAACGCTCCCAGACAGTGATGGAAATTCCATCTGTTGGAGAACACCTTGCTGACTTCCTTCCACTGCTCCGTCGTAGTAGGGCATAGTACCATCTCCTCAGCATATTCAGCGATGATGGCTTCACAGACCTGGATTATCACTTTAGATATTGTGTTGTGAGCAACTCGGAAGCGGTACATGAGTGAGTGATAGCTATCGCCAGATGCCAGGTAGCGCAAAGTTATCGCCAACTTGATACCAGCAGACAGAGGTTTTCGATAGTTATTGGCAGTTTTCGTGATACGACCCGTGATACGATCCAGTATTTCAGAGAACGTATCGTAATCCATGCGAAGGAAATTACGAAATGCCTTGGTATCTTCTCTGTTCAGCTCGTTCATGAGTTTAGTATATTGGCCCAGCCTCGGTCTTCTTAGCAGCCATTTTCGCACCCACATACGTCTTCTCTTCTTTCTTCTATTCTCTTCTGCTCTTCTTCTCTTCTGTTCTGCCTTCTCATCTGCCGTTTCCTTTGCCTTCTGTCTTTGCTTCATTCGTTTCATCTTGATTTTAGACATCAGTTGTGCGTTCTGGCTCATCACCTCGGTCATCTGGATCTGCATCAGCATCAGTTCCCGTTGCCTCGCCACCGTCATCTTCAAATCCGCCATGCTTCACGCTCAGCAGTCGAAGCAGTAATGATTAGAAATGCAAAATGCACCTTCATTTATAGTGTGCTGTGGGTCCTACCGGGGTCTACCTTTTGTACAACGGTGTCTACCGGTCAATACCGTATCTTAACCGGGACTACCGTAAATCAACCGTGTCCAACCGTATCTTTAACACGTTCAACCGTATATCTGCCTTGCTCTTACGGATCTTACCGCGCTCAACCATATCTATACCGTCATCTTAACATATCTCTACCGTATCTATCGTATCGGTACCGCGGTCTGCCGCTTACAAGCATGGTGTACCGTGTCTTTCACGCGGTGAACCGTAAGTCAGCTTCAGCCTACCGTAAGTCAACCCTGACCTTAGTTATCTCTACCGCGGTCTAACGGGGGTCAACATTATAGATATGTTAGCTCCCGGTATATCACGGTACATCATGGTTGAGTTACGGTACATGCGGCGGACATACGGCTCACCGCGGCAGACTTGGGTTAGAATGGCGGTTGAACACGGTAGACGCGGTTGACTGCGGTTGAAGGAATTTTTTAAGTCCCTCCTTAAAATTAAAAATAGTTCTCCGGTAGAATTACGGTTGATACCGTTACACCAAGGTTGAACAAGGTTCATCGCGGCTGAGATAAGTAGAGATAGGTTAGCTCACGGTTGATGCAGGTTGACCACGGTACCTTCTACCGCGGTCTACAGTTATCTACCGGTATCTCGATGGGACTGGGGCTTTAACGTTTATTTATCGTCGCTACCGGTTGCCCATATGAGCGACGCCTCCTGAAGATATTAGTCATTTTAGATTTTTGGAGGATAGTGCAATGAGATAGACGGAGACCCATTCCAGAGTCTCCTCTGGTTCTTTTACGTGCACGGTGTACAGCACCAACACGATACCTCGGTTTAACGTCCCATCTGAAGGACTGTTAATTTTATTAGGGTCAGACGGGGATCGAACCTGCGATCCATGGATTACCAGTCCAGCGTGTTAACCATATTTTAATAACTATGTAAAAAATAATGCATATTTATACCTCTCATGCGATAAGCGATTACCTCAGGTTCAGTGACTGTTAATGCAGTATTTTATTAAGTAAGTAAATGTTTTAGTATAGTGACATGTGCATATATACAATGACAAAGAACAAATAGTTAAAAACACAATCAAGCACCCGGCCCAATGGGCCTATATGTCACCAAAATTATATACACAATGTATGGTTCAAAATTAAACATATTTATATGAATTAATATGAATCGCACAGTTGAGATATATAGATAGATTCTTTTATAGTACAATAGTAATATATATATCAAATAAATATTTTTGTATTAAGCTAACACATTAATTGAAGTTGCAATGGTCCAATAACGTTGGTCATGTTGTCCGGTTAGCGCAGTGTTTATAGCACGGTCGCTTATCATCAATTGAACCCGGTTTCGATCCTTTGACCGAGAATTATGTAAGATTGTACTGTTGTATCCAAGTCAGTACAGACGGATCCGTAGTACAGTGGTAACACGCTGGACTGGTAATCCAGGGATCGCAGGTTCGATCCCCCGTCTGACCCTAATAATATTAACAGTCTTTCAGATGGGACGTTAAACCGATGTCTCGTGTCGGTGCTATACACCGTGCACGTAAAAGAACCAGAGGAGATTCTGGAATGGGTCTCTGTCTGTATCATGCACTATCCTCCAAAATCTAAAATAACTAATCTCTTCAGGAGGCGTCGCTCACATGGGCAACCGGTAGCGACGATAAATAAACGTAAAAACACACTCCAAGTCAGTCAAGAGGACTTCCTTCGGGAAATCCGCTATCCTCCAACACTACTGACCATATATATGCTCTCACCCGCGCAAGCGATACGGATTAATTTAAGTTAGTTTATACAATTTAGCTCGATTACGAAACAAGTGCTAACATTATATTAATCACTCTCGAGAACTCATTCCTGATGGAATACATCGCCACGAGGGAGAGAGAAGAGGCATCGTGGAATTTAAGTGCCTTGCTGCCTAAGGACACACTCGTAACGGCTCCAGCGGGGCTCGAACTCTGGGCATTTCACACCTGAAGTGCATGCGCTATCACGACTTCAGTTCTTGAAGATTGTTTGTAGTTTCGCAATCGTTGTAGAACAAATAAAATGTATATAGACATGGTTCATTCAAAATTCGAAACGCCAAATTCAAATCTATTGAATTTTCAAATCAGTCAAATGCAACATAAAACTAACATTATGGTGCCGTTGGGGTAGTTTGAAATGATATCAATTTATCCTGATTTACTGTCAAAACATGTTATGTAAGAATGACCACCCACTGACAACCGCAATAGAATACAAACACGAACAAAGCAGTTTGGATTTATTAGGAGAATCGACAGCTATGCCACACAGTTTGTGAACTAACTACATACAGAAAACATGGTAACGTGGCTGCTTGCGTGTTGCTATATGGGGATATTAGCTTCTTCAGTTGCTATATTTTCAAACGGTTTGTAGTTTATATGCAATTTATAGGTTATAGTTGTTATATGTATGTAATATATGCATATACATGTAATGTTCCTATATAGTTTTATTAACAAAAACAACTTAATTTTTTATTTCCTAAGAATAAACAGTATTTACCTAGAGACAAATAACCCAACAAATATAAACGTTTAATGAATTTTATTTTAGTTTTATTGTATTGGCAAATATGGCTTGTGATATATTAATATTATATTATTTAAACGAATGTGAATATTAATAGTATAAGTGATCATTTGCTCCGTTACCGGCAGCAATATATATATTTATGCTATAATACGCATTATTAGTCCATCTGTTCCTTTTCACTAGTATATGTTGACTCTTCTGAATATGTCCAGTTCCTCCTAAATATTTCTTAGCCACTTCGAGTGTATACACAAAGACTAAATCATATGTATAATAGTCAGTATTGTCTGTATGACATATTTCAGATGGACTGTATCACTCAGCCATGATATTAAGCGGACCTACTTCTTCGTCCTCGTAACTGAAAATATATAACACACCGAAAGCAAGGGGTATCTATAGTGTGGTGGGAGAGGAGGGCTTTTCAGTACATTTAAAAGTAGATAAAGGGCATTAAATTAAAATTTATAAAAAAAATTAAAATGGCTACCTCATTCAATGTATTTGGACTCAATAAAAGATATTCATACGCATAGAAATTGTTATTTGGTCGTAGGTAAAAGGTTCAATCTTAATTTGATTATTATTTCAGTATTTTTACATGTAATCAATAAATAAACATTTTACATATAATTTAACAGCAGTAGACTGAAATGGGTAGCAATGAAAGACAACCATGTCCAGCTTTTATGGATAAATATCGGGTGGTTTTATCTCCCAATCTAATTGATTATGACTGATACCGAAATCAGTATTTCGCCCGTACTAACGCCTCTACGACGGTGTAATGACAATGAAGCAGGACTCTAGTTCTGCTCAATGCTACTCTTTTTCATTCTCAAGCTTTTCTTAAAAACTCAACAAGCGCTTAAACATACCATCAATGGTCTGTTGAACGTAATCATCAGCTCTGAAATGGACTGCAGTCGTCGAAGCGTAAAATCTTTATCTCAACCAGCCGATCAGAATATAGTATCAACCACGCATAAAGAACGCCTTCATCACTTGCTCCGCCCAGGGTTAGGGTCAAAACGCGTGGTTGATGTCATTATTCAGTTGGGTGGTTGAGAAAAAAGGCTTACATCTTCGAAGGCTGCCAATCTTTGAAAGATTCGTCTATCCTTCTAATCGCGTTCACCCACTTGGAACGCCTATCATAATCTTTCGGAAACTCATGTCAGTAGTACATGCGTCTCTTTGGGTGTTGTGTATACGTCATCACTTGTTGCGTATACGTCATCACTATAGAGCCTATTGATGATATATCGCGCAACTACCGATCTCTTTACTTGTTGCGTATACGTCACCACCACCACTACAGAGCTCTTTACTTGTTGTGTATACGCGTCACTATTGGTAATAGCTTTATAAATAGCTATCTCGTACCATTCTATAAATATAGACTACGAACCGATCCATAAATAACCAACGCTTCTATATAAATATAGTCCGATTAGAACAGTCTCAGTACTCAAGCGGCTTCAACGAATATACGGGTAAGTTCATTATATTATTCGAGCTAGGCGTACGTTTTTATCGAGTAAGAAATCCTAATTACAAACTTAACCTATGCACGAAAATGAATAATATATATCCTTACGTATACTTCCATAAAAACGCGATAAATTATTAATAATCCGTAATATACGTTTTAGAATGGCATGTCACTAGACATAGCCATAGCGTATATGAAACACGAATAAAGTACACGTATTTTATCGTATAGAGTGATTCAACGATTAATATAAATGTCCGATTAGGCATTGTTCCATGCCCGTCTTCAAGATACGGAGCACAGCTACAACAGTACGATACATCTCAGTTTAAGCAACTCCCCCAACACCAGCAGTACACAAAATGAAGGCTAAATTCGTTTACATCAGTATTTACTACAAAATACGTCATTAGTTGCCTGGAATGCCATAGAAATACTTAAACACTGAACCAAACACTGACGCAGGTAATTATAAAACCCGTCTGATGGCTATCTCCGAATAAATCCTATGATTTAGTATGACCCACGTTAATTCTCTGCTCGGAATGCCTCCAATAATGAATCCAAACTGTATGAGGTTATATGGTTGCCAGTTGACCCTAAATAACCTTATCTGGGAAATGCGAGAAAAATTTATAACCATCACCATCTCAGTAGGTACGCAACATGACATCGAAGTAATTAATACGTTTACATACAGAGGTTGCTCTCACATGACAACTGAAGTGTTCCAAATTGGACAGGTCGTAAACAACTATACCTGACACATTTCTCTGGGCTACAACATAACGGTTTATCTGATAAGCCCGGAGCGCGTACATAACTTAATCCTCGGCTAATTGGTCTTAATTGATACGGACATATCCCAACGATGTTGAAGACAGGGCTTGCTTCTGAATCATCACAACTACGCTATCTCATAAAACAAGAACCGGCTGTGATGATTCATTAATGGACACTATTTTTAACACCCAAACAAGATTGTCTTTAAGACGTATCTACAAATAATTAAAATCGCTTTCGTTCGCTAAATGTATGCGTACTTGGCGTGGGCAATTCTTATAATCACTGCCTACCTGTCTCTCTGTCTCTCTGTCTCTCTGTATGTCTGTCTGTCTGTCTGTACGTCTGTCTGTCTGTCTGTCTGCCTGCCTGCCTGTCTGTCTGTCTGTCTGTCCGTCCGTCCGTCCGCCCGCCTGCCTGCCTGCCTGCCTGCCTGCCTGCCTGCCTGCCTGCCTGCCTGCCTGCCTGCCTGCCTGCCTGCCTGCCTGCCTGCCTGCCTGCCTGCCTGCCTGCCTGTATGTCTGTCCGTCCGTCCGTCCGTCCGTCCGTCCGTCCGTCCGTCCGTCTGTCTGTCTGTCTGTCTGTCTGTCTGTCTGTCTGTCTGTCTGTCTGTCTGTCTGTCTGTCCGTCCGTCTGTCTGTCCGAACCTTTTATTCTAAAAAATCATGCGCACCTTATCAATATATCTGATAAGAACTAAAAATGTCGTAGCTCCCATCTAATTTATACGCATATAGGATTAATTGCAACAGGAATAACAGTCGGAATGACTGGAAAATGCAATGTCAAAAATGAGAACGAAATATTTATTTCGCTATAAATCCCGACATTATACAGCAATATGTGTGTAGTTCATTAGTACACGTATATTTACCACCGTGAGGGTAACATAAGGCTGTCCGATTAACGCATTGGATAGCATTTCGTTAGTGTTGGACTAAGAGAATTAACTCGTAAACGTTCCTATCTGCAACATAAAAAGGGTTATTTCCCTTTACTGCATAGCTGTAATGACCGCATTTATGTCGTTATCTTAACAGTGTATAGCCCTTACTGTTCGTCTCTCCTATTGTATCGATGTTATTTAATTAGTTTATACAAATTTATTTTAGCTCGATCAGGAATGACTACATGTATACATTCATTCCCACCAGTGAGAGTGATTCATATAAGTTGTTAAAGCTTCTTTTCCCAATTGGGTTTAAAGTCCCGTTTATGAAAATAAAAAAAAAATATTTAAACGTAACTATAAGTTAGTTCTAATATACGCGTATCGACGTCACGAGTCCGACGCTACCCTTCATTTTGATCTTTCGATATATCTATAATACTGATTATCTCCCTTTAATCGTAAATAAGTTTGAAGAAAAATGAACTTTCGAGGAAACTGTCCGTGTTTGGTATCTTCGGAAAGATCTCGAAGATACAATGACGAAACCGCGACTCAATTAATGGTCCGACCTCATACCGGAAGTAGCGATCCGAAAAACCGGAAGTACCGATATAAATTCGTTATAAAAGCTTTATTATAGGACCTATCTATCCGGGGGTTTCGATAAACGATTATACGTTCCGAGCCTAAGATTTTCAAAATGGAGGATAAAAATGGCAGCAAAACACTATATCGCTTATTAACGGTCCATTCGAATCGGTGTGTGCCATTTCTGTCCGTACCTACCATTAATTCTAATTACGTAGCTAATGTCCGTACACACTCCCTCTACGCATTCTCGTTATACCGATTATATTTATTATCTTCATTTCGATCTTAAGATGTTGATATTATATAATTCGTATAGGTACCTAAATATCCTTACACTTTGGCATCCGATACTTAAGTCGCTGAGCGTTTCCGGAATATTGCGTCAGTCAGTCGTTGGCGTAACGAAATCATGTCCAGACACGTATAGACCTATCCTATAAATGACCTAAGGTACTATAAATAGAAAACTAGGTGGAACGGGCTATTTATATTCATCCGATCAGAACGTATTGCTATAAATAACAATGACATACGTTACTATAAATAGAAAACTAGTTAGATCCGGTATTGCTATTTTTATTTATCCGAGGAGAGCGTATTGCTATAAATAACAATTAACTACGTTACTATAAATAGACAACTAGTTAGAACCGGTATTGCTATTTTTATTTACCCAATGACGTTATAAACGACCGATCAGAATCCATGATAGTGACATATACCGATAAAATGATTATATTGCTACAATATATACACACTATCTCACCATATTTACGTACATTACTACAAGATACACACACTATCTCACCATATATACATACATTACTACAAGATATACGCGCTGACTCACCATATCTACATACATTCCTACAATATATATCCACTATCTCACCATATCTACGTACATTAATACAAGATATACACACTATCTCACTATATATACGCACATTACTACAAGATATACACGCTGTCTCACCAAATATACATACATTACTACAATATATACGCACTATATCACCATATCTGCATATATTACAACAATATATATCCACTATCTCACCATATATACATACATTTCTACAAGACATACACACTATCTCACCATATATACATACATTGCTACTAAATATACGCGCTATCTCACCAAATCTACATACATTACTACAAGATATATCCACTATCTCACCATATCTACGTACATTACTACAAGATATACACACTATGGCACCATATCTACAAACATTGCTAAAAGATCTACACACAATATCACCATATCTACATACATTCCTACAAGATATATCCACTATCTCACCATATCTAAATACATTTCTACAAGATATACACGCTATTTCACCATATATACGCACATTACTACACGATATACACGCTGTCTCACCATATCTACATACATTCATACAAGATATATCCACTATCTCACCATATTTACATACAGTACTACAAGATATACACACTATCTCACTATATATATATATACGCACATTACTACACGATATACACGCTGTCTCACCAAATATACATACACTACTACAATATATACACACTATATCACCATATCTGCATATATTACAACAATATATATCCACTAGCTCACCATATATACATACATTTCTACAAGATATACACGCTATCTCACCATATATACATACATTGCTACTAAATATACACACTTTCTCACCAAATATACATACATTACTACAAGATATATCCACTATCTCACAATATTTACATACATTACTACAAGATATACGCGTTATATCACCATATCTACAAACATTGCTACAAGATCTACACACTATATCACCATATCTACGTACATTCCTACAAGATGTATCCACTATCTCACTATATATATACGCACCTTACTACAAGATATGCACGCTATATCACCATATCTACGTACATTCCTACAAGATATATCCACTATCTCACCATATCTACATAAATTACTACAAGATATACGCACTATCTCACCATATCTACATTCATTACTACAAGATCAACACACTATTTCACCATATATACATTCATTACTACAAGAAATACACGCTGTCTCAACATATCTACATACATTACTACAATATATACACGCTATTTCACCATATTTAAATACATTACTACAATAACTACACGCTGTCTCACCATATCTACATAAATTACTACAAGATCTACGCACTATATCACCATATCTACATACATTCCTACAAGATATATCCACTGTCTCACCATATTTACATTCATTACTACAAGATCTACACGCTATATCAACATATCTACATACATTCCTACAAGATATATCCATTAACTCACCATATTTACATACATTACTACAATAACTACGCGCTGTCTCACCATATCTACATACATTACTACAAGATATATCCACTATCTCACCATATTTACATACATTACTACAAGATATACACATTATCTTACAATAACTACATTCATTACTACAAGATCTACACACTATTTCACCATATCTACGTTCATTACTAAAGATATAAGCGCTGTCTCCAATATCTAACAACATTACTACAAGATATCCACTATCTCACCATATTACATAATACTACAAGATATACACTTATTTACAATACGTACATTCCTACAAGATATACGCACTATCTCACCATATCTACGTATATTACTACAAGATATACGCGCTGTCTCAACATATCTACATACATTACTACAATATATACACACTATTTCACAATATTTACGTACATTACTACAATAACTACACGCTGTCTCACCATATCTACATAAATTACTACAAGATCTACACGCTATATCACCATATATACATACATTCCTACAAGATATATCCACTATCTCAACATATTTACATACATTACTACAATAACTACGCGCTGTCTCACCATATCTACGTACATTGCTACAAGATATATCCACTATCTCACCATATCTACGTATATTACTACAAGATATACACACTATCTTACCATATCTACATTCATTACTACAAGATCTACACGCTATTTCACCATATCTACGTTCATTACTACAGGATATACGCGCTGTCTCACCATATCTACATATATTACTACAAGATCTCCACACTATTTCATCATATCTACGTACATTCCTACAAGATCTACACACTATTTCACCATATCTACATACATTAATACAATATATACACACTATCTCACCATATCTACGTATATTACAACAATATATATCCACTATCTCACCATATCTACATTCATTACTACAAGATCTACACACTATTTCATCATATATACGTTCATTACTACAAGATCCACATACTATTTCACCATATATACATTCATTACTACAAGACCTACACACCATATCACCATATATACGTACATTCCTACAAGATATATCCACTATCTCACCATATTTACATTCATTAATACAAGATCTACAGGCTATATCACCATATCTACATACATTCCTACAAGATATATCCACTATCTCACCATATATACATACATTGCTACTAAATTTACGCACTATCTCACCATATCTACATTCATTACTACAAGATCTACGCGCTATCTCACCATATCTACATACATTCCTACAAGATATATCCACTATCTCACCATATTTACATATATTACTACAATAACTACACGCTGTCTCACCATATCTGCGTACATTTCTACAAGATAAACGCACTATCTCATCATATCTACATTCATTATTGCAAGATATACGCACTATCTCATCATATCTACGTACATTACTACAAGATATAAGCACTATCTCACCAAATCTACTTACATTACTACAAGATATACGCGCTGTCTCACCATATCTAAATACATTACTCTTCTAATCGGTCGCTATTTATAGAAGCGTACGTAATCGCTATTTATGGATCGGTTCGTAGTCGATATTTATAGAATGGTACGCGATCGCTATTTATAAAGCGGTTCGTAGTCGTTATTTATAGAAACGTACGCGCTGGCTATTTATAGAGCGGTTCGTTCCCATTGGTGTCTATTCATAGCTCTCATTGGTCGGTGCAATCGGGTATGTAGTAATAACGTAGTGTAGTCGCTTCGTTTTCTTATACACCACTTTCACTCTGTTACTGTACCGATCATTATATCCCAGTATACCGATGTCGTAAAAGAACGTTTTTGTCAATTCAGTTCGTTTCCCGTTTTGCTTAACTTCATCCGGCTTATCCAGGCATTTTTGTACGCAATCGTACATGAGTCGCCCGTTAAGAAACACGGATGTGTCGAAATCGTACACATTCAGGTGTTTTTCGACCGCGTGGGTCGAAAGTATAAACGGTGTTTTCATCTTGGCGCCTATGGTAAAATGGTTCGTCTCGTGACGGAACGAACGTATTTGTACGCGATTATTTTACGTCATGGTCGCTAAAAATATAAGGGCGATACGTCATCAGGTGACTAAAAATAAACGCGCACGCGCGTGACCTACTTTATATTACCTTATATGCAAATGAGTTACTATAAATAGAAAAAGCAAAGAGCTCGGTAGTTGCGCGATACGTCATCAATAGTGACGCGTATACCAAAAAAAGCAAAGAGCTCGGTAGTTGAGCGCTACGTCATCAATAGTGACGCGTATACCAAAAAAGCAAAGAGACGCATGTACTACTCGCAAGTACGCATCATTGGTCTCAGAAAATGAAAACTCCAAAAATGCAATAAAACCTGGGGGGGGGGTAGTAGGGATACATAGGCGCCGTGATGTGTGGAGTGGTGCAATAATTGAGCCATTGCAAATATGGTGCATCTTGAAATTTAATTTGTGCTATTTTACGTGCTTGTTTAATTGATAAGGGCGATAGATCATGTATATTATACATCTAGCCTTAATTTATAGAGTGGTGGTACCTATGCTCGGCGTAAATCCCAAATATAATGACCAGTATAAAATGTTAATAGCACTTGTCGTATATATTATTATTTTCTTAAATCGTGAAACACTCTTGTTGACAGTTTTAGCTTCATCACGTGACCTTGCTTCTCAATACAGCTATCGCAACGGCGTCGGTCGGTACCCGTTTATACGTGCACGGCGTACTTGTTATTTTTTATATATCCACCATAACTTGTTGAATACCGGTATCTTATTTTGAAATAGTACATCATTGAGTAAAAACATTTATTGGTCTTAATCAGAAATGGTATAGAAACTATTTTTCGGGTTAGGTGTAATATTTTAAATTCAGATCGCTACCCGAATTGCTCATACACCGTAACAGTTTCGGTGGAAATATTCTCCCAATTATTTGCTTGTTTATATTTATCTGCTGGACCAGTCACATGACAGTTGCATCAGCCTACCGATACACTCAACGGAATGCTATTGAACCATGCTTCAGCTCTGTCGGCGAAATTAGCCTAGAACTATATAAATATTTTAAATACGGATGAAAATGGAAAATACGCCGAGCATAGGAATACGCCGAGCATAGGTTCCACCACTCTACCTTCTATACGGATTGTCGTAAGAACTTTAGTTCTGCATTGTATGTTACAAAATGCATAGAAATTGCTTCCTCATTTCAAAAATATTACCCCCGGACCCCCCTAGCGTACTCGCTCACTATGATCACTCGACAAACAAGCATATTTGTCCGTGCGTATCATGATAAAGATAACTCCATCGACGGCCCTGACTTAATGGAGGATCACTGTCATTCCTGAACAAACAGTTTCAGTCTGTCTTTAGCCCCAAATCCCCACTTAAACTTGCCCGCCTTTGTAAAATTGAAAATGCAATGGTCCGAATGGATGCTCGAGTTCCGATCAAGTGCATTTTAGCCCAATAATATATCAGATTGCTGTCAGTATTTTTTATAAGAAGAAAACACTAACATACCTGTCCTCCCGTGTTAATGCCAACATTAGACATAGCAAAATGAAGGCGCATTTAAACATTTTAGTTGAAATTTATTTTTACATCTGTCTATGCTTTAATATTTGCGTCTAGGGTATCTTTGCGTCTGCTTTTGGTTACCTAGGATATTTCCCAAAATGCACCATTCTCACCGGTACGTGGCTCAGACTAAAACGCACACGCTTACGCTTTTCACCAAACCGGATCTGTGCCACAAGTTACATACCAAACGGACACTATCGCTGCAGTGTAATATGTGCTGATCTAACTACATGTACCTATGAATACCCACCGATTTATAAACTGTCCCTGCACTGTACAAAATTCACTAGCTGTGCGTGAACTATCTACATGTACCTGTATATAGATGCATGGGTGGAGGTCTCGACGTGGTGAAGAGTTATATTTTATTTTTAGCCAGTGTTTTTATATTTACGTGTATGAGGAATATATCGACCAACATATTCATACTAATACAAGATGTGACCAGGGATCATCTTGGTGTTCCATAATTGGAAGGGCATACGGAGGAAAAGAAAGAAAGAAAGATGATAATGTAGAGTGGTGGAACCTATTATATAAGACAATGTAGAAAACAAAGGTATACAGACGGATCTGTAAGAGCAGTATATAATCGTGACTGATTCTCCGGCAGCAACAAGTTGAAGTTGAAAGATCATATGCTGTTATCGCCATTCATCTAAACTAATGCCGACGTCACAGCAGCGCCGAGCATGCGCATAAATGTATATAATTATAACATATTTGGCTTTGGTCCATCTCAGACCAATGCTCTAGTGCTAGTTAAATTAAATACACATCAAGGAGGTTTTCAGCAACATATAATGACTTCTTTCTTTCCGAAAGAGTGTGTATTATACAGCAAGGAGTATTCCAGTGATGTCTTCGTCTACTTCTTGGACGCTAGACAAGCGTTTGACAGAGTTTGGCATAATGGAATGCTCTTAAAGACATTTGATAGTGGGGTATATATCAACAGCTACGTATCCTTTGTGAATATATACAGTAATATGACTAGCTGCGTACGATATAAAGGACTGACGTCAGAGTGGTTCAGCGTCTTGCAAGGAACCAGACAAGGAGGAAAATCGTCTCTATTGCTATGCATACCTCCTATTCATCAATGAACTGATATACACGTTAGAAAATAGTGGCTTTGGTGTGTGCATCTACAACCTCAAAGAAAGCCCAACTACAGTTGCAGATGATATGGTCCTTCTTTCATTTTCCAAGAGGGGCCTCCAAAACATGTTGGACATATGCCACAACTAGTCTCTGAAGTGGCGCTATCAATATAATGCTGCCAAATGTTGCATGAGGTGAGGAAGTCATTAATACGGACTCCAAGTATAAATATCTCGGTGTGATATGTGATGAAATGTATAATATGAATGGTGCTATTCGGGCATCTGCTCTGAAATTAAGAGGTGCCTTGTTTAGCCTCGTATACAGCGGGCTACACCCAAATGGCTTGAATCATATGACCTTTATTAATATTTACCGGTCAATTGTTTTACACAAAGCATTAGATCTATATTACGTGTGCGGATTGTGGAATTCGATTTCAGTATCACAGCTAATTATCATTAAAAGAGCCAACATACTGTGTATTAAATATATGCAACACTTACCGACATCTACATCAACTCTCATGTCCTAATGTAGTGTGGGAACAGGTGTCGACATAGTTTGCCTGGTCAGTCAAATAAATATATTTCAACACCGAGACTATTAATTGGGTCGTATTGAGTTTCTGATCATATCAATGTCATTTTGCCAGAAATTAAAAAGTGAAAAATCAACAGAGGGGCACACAGGCTAGTCCCAATGGTCATTAGGTGTCTACCCATTTGAAGTGGAAATTGATAAAAGGAAACTTCAATTTTTTTTGGCCAACTTTGTCGTTTGCCGTATATGGGTATATACCAGATATTTACATTTACAAACATTTGGCAACATATGATTTAATGGAAGTTGTGTGGGCTTTTATCTCCATTTTCCAAATAAATGTCCTGGGAAAACTTTGGTTAAGCGAAAAATTTACATCGTGTGTTAAAACGAGAGAATGCAGCTTGTTAATAAGTTCCGTATAATGGGATATTTTGCTTAGAGGTCCATGTAAAATATGGTCAGTTTCACAATATGAATATGTGTAGTTCCACTGTTGCACAGATGACATGGTGCTCCTCTCATTCTCAAAATACGGATTATATTGTATGCTTGACATCTGTTCCAAATATTCCTTAAAATGTTCCACTATTGTATACAACGAATCTAAAGTAGAATACGGGAATACAAATAAGAGCTGGAAACTTGGACACTCGATCATTGAAGAAAGTGAAGCATACACACATCTTGGCTTTTCCAGTTGCAAATACCTCATGTTACATAAAAACGTGCACGAAGCAATCACAAAATTGCATGGTACACTTCTAAGCATCGCAAACAGCGGAATAAGCTCAGGAAACTTATACCCATTAACTTTATTGAAAATATACAATACAATAGTGCTACCAAAAGCTCTGTACGGTAGTGAGCTGTGGAATTACATGTCCAAAAATGATATTATGTTGCTGGAACGTACACATATATGTATTCTCTCTGTATATTTTTATCCTACAACAAAGTAGAAACATGTTCCAACTGTGGGTCTTTGACTGACAATCTATGTCTGCATAAGATTATGTACTGTTTGCAAACTGAACACATACGAGTACGGATGTGGCAGTATATAATTGACCATGCCAGCATCGTATTGTTTCTGATATTAAGTAGGAAGTTGCCACAAACCCAGTTACTGGACCTACTGACTGGGCGAGCAATACATTTTATGGTGCGTTGATCAAGTGTATATGCTACTTTTGTTGTTATTAGTGTATGTGTGTGTGTGTGTGTGTGTGTGTGTGTGTGTGGTTGTGTGTGTGGTGCGTGCGTGCGTGCGTTCCGTGCGTGCGTGCGTCGGCGTGCGTGCGTGCGTTGCGTGCGTGCGTGCTGCGTGGCGTGCGTGCGTGCGTGCGTGCGTGCGTGCGTGCTTGCGCGCGCGCGCGTGCGTGAACTATGTATATTATGTAAATGTACTACTCTCCCTTTATAGTGGCGGAATAAAAGAATCTATACGGGGATCGAAAGTACACTGTCATGTAACTGGTCCATAACAGACATTCACACTTATAAATGTAATGTTTTATTAATGTTTAAACGCACGCTCCATTTAATATACTACCATGTCTCGTGTCACTAGTCCGTTCCACTTTCAAAGTCAATGTAGCGCGAATGAAACGTTTTACTTTTTCATAACATCTAGGCAAATAAAAGCCCATTTTAATTTTTTTATTCCATAATTATAAACTTATTGCTATGAATATCTACCAATGCAATTATACAAACGTATACATATAATATTGTTATTGACAAGGATTTATCGTTGTGTACTTCAATATTCTGACGAGGGTTTCAAAAAACTTTCTGCTGAGACTAAAGGTATATATATTGTATATACTGTATACTGTATAATATATATGTTTATGTTTGTTGTATGTTCTCATGGGCCTCTGGCTTATTGAATTTGAAAAATAAACTATCTATCTATCTATATTTATTTTTTTCATATATTTATTCTTTATTTCAGTATCATCGTTGTACAATACATAAAATATACACAACAAATTATCGTGGCAAAGTACAACACCATTCATTATAAAAGAATTATAAGAGACTAATCTAATCACAGATAATCAAACTATCACAGTCTACTGACATACACTTACAGCCACTTGTAACCCGACACTTATATAATTCGGTATATTTGGATTATTTGTAAACGGATTTCATTAAAATTTGGACTAGGAATAATTCAACATAGTATACGTTCTTCCTAGAAATTTCTTTTCAATTGATCAACAAATAAAAAACATCACTGTAAAATCAGAATTCACAAAATGATACAACGCAAAATCCGAACAATGTGAAAAGTCACTGAATCACAATAAAATCCGTACGTCCAAGTAACTAATACCGCGTGTGTCCTCCCATGGCTCTTACGACGTGCACACACCTTTGTCTCATCGACATCACGTAATTTCGGATGAAACCTTGGGGAATATTCCTCCATTCCTGCACAAGGGCCTGTTCCAGTTCACGTAGGTTGCGAGCGGCTGCTGGTCGCATCCGTATTCGCCTGTTCAGCTCGTCCCACAGATGCTCGATAACATTAAGATCCGGTGACTTTGAAGGCCAAGGCAGCTGCCGGACGTTCTGTTGCTGAAGTAATATCTGTGTCGTACGCGCTGTGTGGGCTGGTGCCCCGTCATGCATACATACCATGCCACGTCCACCGTTAAGGTTCCCTTGAACAATTACCAAGTCGGTCTTGGTGTGTAGCGACACTCCGGCCCACACCATCACGGAGCCGCCGCCATACTGGTCTCGCTAAAACACACACTCGTCGTTCAATCTTTCACCTCAACGCCTGTACATGCGCATCCTTCCATCCTTGTGGTACAAGTTAAACCGGCTCTCGTCCGTGAACAGGACGTGTGCCCACTCCGCCCGAGTCATACGCTGGTGCCGACGGGCCCATCGCTCCCGCTGCAGCCGGTGGCATGGTGTCAGAATAAGGCCTCGGAATGGCCGCCTAGCTCTTATTCCCTGATCGTGGAGCCACCTGAGGACTGTTTGTCTACTAACTGTCCTACCGTGCGTTCCATTGGTCGTCCTCATAGTACATGTTGCGGTCTTGAAACGATTCTGAAGATGATCCGCAACAATCTGCGCATCCTGTACCGGCGTAGTCACCCTTCCGCGAGGCTGCCTGGGCTCGTCATCAACTCGGCCAGTGCGTTGGAACTTCTGCAGTAGGCTGACTATGGTGGACACATGCCTGCCAACTGGTCCATAACAGACATTCACACTTATAAATGTAATGTTTTATTAATGTTTAAACGCACGCTCCATTTAATATACTACCATGTCTCGTGTCACTAGTCCGTTCCACTTTCAAAGTCAATGTAGCGCGAATGAAACGTTTTACTTTTTCATAACATCTAGGCAAATAAAAGCCCATTTTAATTTTTTTATTCCATAATTATAAACTTATTGCTATGAATATCTACCAATGCAATTATACAAACGTATACATATAATATTGTTATTGACAAGGATTTATCGTTGTGTACTTCAATATTCTGACGAGGGTTTCAAAAAACTTTCTGCTGAGACTAAAGGTATATATATTGTATATACTGTATACTGTATAATATATATGTTTATGTTTGTTGTATGTTCTCATGGGCCTCTGGCTTATTGAATTTGAAAAATAAACTATCTATCTATCTATATTTATTTTTTTCATATATTTATTCTTTATTTCAGTATCATCGTTGTACAATACATAAAATATACACAACAAATTATCGTGGCAAAGTACAACACCATTCATTATAAAAGAATTATAAGAGACTAATCTAATCACAGATAATCAAACTATCACAGTCTACTGACATACACTTACAGCCACTTGTAACCCGACACTTATATAATTCGGTATATTTGGATTATTTGTAAACGGATTTCATTAAAATTTGGACTAGGAATAATTCAACATAGTATACGTTCTTCCTAGAAATTTCTTTTCAATTGATCAACAAATAAAAAACATCACTGTAAAATCAGAATTCACAAAATGATACAACGCAAAATCCGAACAATGTGAAAAGTCACTGAATCACAATAAAATCCGTACGTCCAAGTAACTAATACCGCGTGTGTCCTCCCATGGCTCTTACGACGTGCACACACCTTTGTCTCATCGACATCACGTAATTTCGGATGAAACCTTGGGGAATATTCCTCCATTCCTGCACAAGGGCCTGTTCCAGTTCACGTAGGTTGCGAGCGGCTGCTGGTCGCATCCGTATTCGCCTGTTCAGCTCGTCCCACAGATGCTCGATAACATTAAGATCCGGTGACTTTGAAGGCCAAGGCAGCTGCCGGACGTTCTGTTGCTGAAGTAATATCTGTGTCGTACGCGCTGTGTGGGCTGGTGCCCCGTCATGCATACATACCATGCCACGTCCACCGTTAAGGTTCCCTTGAACAATTACCAAGTCGGTCTTGGTGTGTAGCGACACTCCGGCCCACACCATCACGGAGCCGCCGCCATACTGGTCTCGCTAAAACACACACTCGTCGTTCAATCTTTCACCTCAACGCCTGTACATGCGCATCCTTCCATCCTTGTGGTACAAGTTAAACCGGCTCTCGTCCGTGAACAGGACGTGTGCCCACTCCGCCCGAGTCATACGCTGGTGCCGACGGGCCCATCGCTCCCGCTGCAGCCGGTGGCATGGTGTCAGAATAAGGCCTCGGAATGGCCGCCTAGCTCTTATTCCCTGATCGTGGAGCCACCTGAGGACTGTTTGTCTACTAACTGTCCTACCGTGCGTTCCATTGGTCGTCCTCATAGTACATGTTGCGGTCTTGAAACGATTCTGAAGATGATCCGCAACAATCTGCGCATCCTGTACCGGCGTAGTCACCCTTCCGCGAGGCTGCCTGGGCTCGTCATCAACTCGGCCAGTGCGTTGGAACTTCTGCAGTAGGCTGACTATGGTGGACACATGCCTGCCAAAGACTCGAGCTACCTGTAAAGAAACAAAATACAATAATATTTATAAACTAGTTTTCAGAGATAAAATTTCACTTGTTGTTATGATTTATACTGTATAAGTTCATATTGCATATTTTTGCAATTAAAATTATTATTATATAAATAAAATACATTTACATACGTGTCTGAGTGAAAGGCCTGCGTGCATCATGCGCGACCGCGCTCTTGGTTATTCATTCGAACCATAACAATTTTAAACTCAAAGTTTTGGTTTTCCGTGTGAATTCCCTTCTAGAATCATTAAATGTAAAAATCGATATTTTCTCTCAGCTAAATTTCCTCGTGCAAAATTGTAAAATCGTGCCTGTCCCACGTGCAAACGTGACCGTCGGATTTTGAGTTGTGTCATTTTGTGAATTCGGATTTTACAGTGATGTTTTTTATTTGTTAAGTTTTATATCTTTTTGTTGATCAATTGAAAAGAAATTTCTAGGAAGAACGTATACCGTGTTGAATTATTCCTAGTCCAAATTTTAATGAAATCCGTTTACAAATAATCCAAATATACCGAATTATATAAGTGTCGGGTTACAAGTGGCTGTAAGTGTAGTTCAAGGTAGGTATATCGCAGAATAACCCGAGGTAGATTTTACTCTATAAATATGTATATTATTAGCTGGGTCGTGTTAGAATATTATATAACTGTATCATTGGTAGTTAATATATCCCATAATAGAATGATGACATTATGATACATTTAAATCACTAATATAAATAAGTATCTAACAGTAGGATATTATTGAAGCTATATAACTACGTCCAATCAACACCAATAATGTAGATGATAGTAACCATAGAGTACAATGCAGAAACAAAATTGAACTTGTTTTAATTATTGTTGTTATATTAGGAAGTCGTGCTAGCGCAGTGAATGCGCGTTCGCTTTAGGTGCGAAAGGTCCGGAGTTCGAACCCCACTGGAGCCGTTACGATTATGTCCTTAGGCAAGGCATTTGATTTCCACGTTGCCTCTTCTTTCTCCCGCGTGGCGATGGATTCCACCAGGAATGAGGTCTCGAGAGTGATTAATATAAGTTATAAAAACTTGTTTCGCAATCGAGCTAAAATAAATTTGTATACACTATTGTTGTTATTCCATTAATAGCAATTCGTTTAATAGTCATATATTATTACGTCGGATCGTTGGTATAATGTACACATCACTGGGTCGGATCGCTGGTATAGTGTACACATCACTGAGTCGGATCGCTGGTATAATAATGTACACATCACTGGGTCGGATCGCTGGTATAGTGTACACATCACTGGGTCGGATCGCTGGTATAGTGTACACATCACTGAGTCGGATCGCTGGTATAGTGTACACATCACTGAGTCGGATCGCTGGTATAATAATGTACACATCACTGGGTCGGATCGCTGGTATAGTGTACACATCACTGGGTCGGATCGCTGGTATAGTGTACACATCACTGGGTCGGATCGCTGGTATAGTGTACACATCACTGAGTCGGATCGCTGGTATAATAATGTACACATCACTGGGTCGGATCGCTGGTATAATGTACACATCACTGGGTCGGATCGCTGGTATAATGTACACATCACTGAGTCGGATCGCTGGTATAATGTACACATCACTGGGTCGGATCGCTGGTATAATGTACACATCACTGAGTCGGATCGCTGGTATAATAATGTACACATCACTGGGTCGGATCGCTGGTATAATGTACACATCACTGGGTCGGATCGCTGGTATAATAATGTACACATCACTGGGTCGGATCGCTGGTATAATGTACACATCACTGAGTCGGATCGCTGGTATAGTGTACACATCACTGAGTCGGATCGCTGGTATAGTGTACACATCACTGAGTCGGATCGCTGGTATAATGTACACATCACTTAGTCGGATCGCTGGTATAATGTACACATCACTGAATCGGATCGCTGGTATAATGTACACATCACTGAGTCGGATCGCTGGTATAATGTACACATCACTGGGTCGGATCGTTGGTATAATGTACACATCACTGGGTCGGATCGCTGGTATAATGTACACATCACTGGGTCGGATCGCTGGTATAATGTACACATCACTGAGTCGGATCGCTGGTTTAGTGTACACATCACTGAGTCGGATCGCTGGTATAGTGTACACATCACTGAGTCGGATCGCTGGTATAGTGTACACATCACTGAGTCGGATCGCTGGTATAGTGTACACATCACTGAGTCGGATCGCTGGTATAGTGTACACATCACTGGGTCGGATCGCTGGTATAGTGTACACATCACTGGGTCGGATCGCTGGTATAGTGTACACATCACTGGGTCGGATCGCTGGTATAGTGTACACACCACTGAGTCGGATCGCTGGTATAGTGTACACATCACTGAGTCGGATCGCTGGTATAGTGTACACATCACATCAGATATTTATCCATCGTCCAGCAGGTTCAGAGTACAGTTTTTTCTTCTGAACGGCAGCTATGTATGGTCACAGTCCTCACTGTTAGTCAGCAGATAGCAGCAAGTACTATATGGCGAACACGGTCGTCTATATGGTCAGTCCTGTAGAACAGTGATGCTGAAACCTCTGCCCATTGACACAAGTTCGACACCCAGAAGATCCCGGAAACCTACGCTGGACATTGCTGCCGCTGCTGCAGCGATATGTGCCCCGACGAACATGATGATCAGCTATGATCAAGTACAGTGCAATATGAATTAATGTATGAATTATGCTTGTTTTCTTTTAATTTAAACTAAATTTATTTTACAACGATTGCGAAGCAAGTTTTAACAACTTATATTAATCACTCTCGTTGGCTCGTGTGGAAGCGTATCTGTGGTCATTCGTGTGTGTGTGGGGGGGGGGACCGGGGTACCCGGAGAAAACCCACCTGTCCGATCTGGCGACCACCGTATCATCTCGCATACTTCCTGATCCGTGGATCGAACCCGGGTTGCATTGGTGAGAAGCGAGCGCGCTAACCACTGCGCTAATCGGACAGCCGATAGCTTGTTTTCTAATCCATCACTGCTATGTCATGTATTGTTTGTTTATTGTATTCATAAAACAAGTTTTGATTCTGTCCATTATAAAGTAACTATTAAGTCCTGCTATTGGCGAAATGAATGTGGACACTATTAAAGAAAGCTGGAACGGTACCAATGCATTGAGCAATGTACATAAGCGTGCTCCCGGGATAGATGATATGGCAGTCCCGGTAGATGGCAAGCAAATATATCAAGCCTACCCATCCCGTCGGATAGATGACATGACTCCCCCGGTAAATGGATCGCAGATATATCAAGTCTACCCATCTCGCTGGTTTATGTTGGCTATAGTCAGCAGTTTGAATCTATCCACATCAATGGTAAGTAAATAAAGCTTAATTGCCAATGAAACACATTGACAAATTGAAATGGTGAAATGAAGTACTCATGGCATACAATGGTACGTTTAACTTAAATACCCCTCAAACATAAAGGTAAGTTAAATATAAATACACATGAAACAAATTGGATCTGGAGTGTGCACCCCCACAACCCCTTACGATCTGGCCAGCATAGGCTCAATATGCGACAGTATGCTCTTAGTGTATACATGTACATTTATATTATGCTTAAACTGATCTGTTGATGATCGAGTCCCATTTGAAGCAATGCATTAGTTCATATTAATTAAATACGTAATACAATAATTGGTACCCATCTATATCCAATAACCATAATATCATGTAGGAAGCTCTATGATAGATAACTTATTCTCAGAAAATTCTCAATCAACCCATTACATTGTATTTATTGACCAACAATAATGTGTTCATGCTTCTCAAACTACACGTACAGTGTATGGTAAGGTGGTCTTTGTAGCCGAAGAAAGATGGTTTATGGGAGTAGTAAACCCGTCTCTTTGGATGTAAACAAACGGGCGCCATTTTGAATACGCTTTATAGTAACTCATTTGCATATAAGGTAATATAAAGTAGGTCACGCATGTGCGCGTTTATTTTTAGTATACTCGTCGCCACCTGATGACGTTTCGCGCAACTACCGAAGAAAGGTGGTTTATGGGAGCCAATAACCACATTCCTGGTTCAGAAAAGTGATGCATTCAGCAATTATTTTGCCATTTTGCTCAAATTATTATTACTATCTAGAACGTTTTGATATTTCAATGAATACATAGATTCATACAAGGCATATACAGAAAAACGAAATGCACTGTATGCTAGTGTCCTGTTGTGTATGTGAGTACCTGTAACACACCAAACTAGGACTAATACAATAACTTCTGAAGTTCTTTAGCATATACCTAGAATAGGATTCACGTATCTTCATTGCTATTCATATATTATTCTCCTGGCTATTGTATATCAATCAATTGATAGGGAGAAGAACTATATACAATTTCTTTCTTATCCCTTTCAGTCTACTGCTGTTAAATTATATGTAAAATGTTCATTTCTTGATTACATGTACAAACACTGAAATAAATAATGTTTAAACTAAACTAGGACTGATCTACGCACATAAGAGGAGAACAGACTGTATTATTTAAGCACTATCTAAGAGGAAAACAGACTGTTCTATTTAGTTTATACAAATTTATTTTAGCTCGATTGCGAAACAAGTTATTTCAACTTATATAAATCACTCTCGAGACCTCGTTCCTGATGGAATCCATCGCCACGAGGGAGAGAGAAGAGGCAACGTGGAATTTAAATGCCTTGCCTAAGGGCACAATCGTAACGGCTCCAGTGGGGCTCGAACTCCGGACCTTTCGCACCTGAAGCGAACGCGCATCCACTGCGCTATCACGACTTCCTTGAACGACTTTTCTATTTAAGCATTATCTAAGAGGAAAACAGACTGTTCTATTTAAGCATTATCTAAGAGGAAAACAGACTATTCTATTTAAGCATTATCTAAGAGGAAAACAGACTGTTCTATTTAAGCATTATCTAAGAGGAAAACAGACTGTTCTATTTAAGCATTATCTAAGAGGAAAACAGACTGTTCTATTTAAGCATTATCTAGGAGGAAAACAGACTGTTCTATTTAAGCATTATCTAGGAGGAAAACAGACTGTTCTATTTAAGCACTATCTAAGAGGAAAACAGACTGTTCTATTTAAGCATTATCTAAGAGGAAAACAGACTGTTCTATTTAAGCATTATCTAAGAGGAAAACAGACTGTTCTATTTAAGCACTATCTAAGAGGAAACAGACTGTTCTATTTAAGCACTATCTAAGAGGAAAACAGACTGTTCTATTTAAGCATTATCTAAGAGGAAAACAGACTGTTCTATTTAAGCATTATCTAGGAGGAAAACAGACTGTTCTATTTAAGCATTATCTAAGAGGAAACAGACTGTTCTATTTAAGCATTATCTAAGAGGAAAACAGACTGTTCTAGTTAAGCATTATCTAGGAGGAAAACAGACTGTTCTATTTAAGCAATATCTAAGAGGAAAACAGACTGTTCTATTTAAGCATTATCTAGGAGGAAAACAGACTGTTCTATTTAAGCAATATCTAAGAGGAAAACAAACTGTTCTATTTAAGCACTATCTAAGAGGAAAACAGACTGTTCTATTTAAGCATTATCTAGGAGGAAAACAGACTGTTCTATTTAAGCAATATCTAGGAGGAAAACAGACTATTCTATTTAAGCACTATCTAAGAGGAAAACAGACTATTCTATTTAAGCATTATCTAAGAGGAAAACAGACTATTCTATTTAAGCATTATCTAAGAGGAAAACAGACTATTCTATTTAAGCATTATCTAAGAGGAAAACAGACTGTTCTATTTAAGCACTATCTAAGAGGAAAACAGACTGTTCTATTTAAGCAATATCTAAGAGGAAAACAGACTGTTCTATTTAAACACTATCTAATTGGGAATTTGATCATAATATTGAAACAATTATGAAAATCGCAATTCAAATAAAGCGGTAATAGTAAGTAAATTGAAAACTTGAAATAGTGTTCAAATGGCTGCAGTTTTGAATATGTGTGGGTAGTGTGCAAAACCCCAATTTGCACGAAATGTTTATTATTGTTATATATAAATAGTAATGTATTATATAAATACATTAAACTGTTTCTATATATGGCCAAATGTTTACCATGTAATATATATATATTTGTATTATGCATAATCGTCTGCTATTATTTTCGCGCCTAAAATTATCAATCTCGCTTCGCGCGGGAAATGACTTAAGATGTTAGGCCTAATCTCAGTTTATCAAGGCCGTGGTTGCAGGTGTCCAGTTATGTAATACAAAGGCACCGAACTGGTTTGATGGTGTAATATTAGATAACAGGCCGTGGTTGCAGGTGTCCAGTTATGTAATATAAAGGCACCGAACTGGTTTGATGGTGTAATATTAGATAACATAACAGATGTTTAGGAATAACAGATGTTTAGGAATAACAGATGTTTTAGGAATTGTTATATCATATATACACTGATTCAATCATGTATATAAGAAATGGATTTTATTAACATAAATCAGACACACTAGAGCCTAACTCCAGGATCGAGAAAGGTCGTGATCTCAATCTAGTATATAGAACATATAAACTGTATTTATGATACTTAGATATTATGGACATTATAAGAAATATAACTTATAAAGATTTGTCGAATAATTAAATTGTTCAGCCATAGAAGAAACATAGAGTTTCGGCGAACCATATAGAAAGTGATTAAAAGTTAATTTAATCAGAAACAGTGATTAGATTATAGTGATATTGAGTAATGACGGATTAGAAAGATTGGATGTTAAATATACTGTGTAAGCGCATAGTCGGCTCACACAAATGGATTGTTAAATAAGCTTTTAATGATACGATGTATATATATATAGATCACTGATTATATCTATATGGATATTTCTGATGCCAATTTAAACAAGATATTATATAGAAGAAATGTAATACTGTGTTGAGTTATCATTAATACATATAATAACGAAGAAACCCCCTAGACAACTCCAGCGAGTCTACAATAGGATAGACCCCGGTAAGAGCCGTAGCAACCGAGACATATTATTACGAGAAGAAAAAGGAGAGTTTGCGACAATTGGGACGCTCGTCCGGGATTGGAAATAAAGAAGAGGTGACATATCGTGACATATTGTGAAGGACACTAGGATTTATACATGAAGAATACAAGGGACTATTAATTAACGTGGGAAAACAGAAGTGCATGCGAGACAGTGTTAGAATTTGGAAATAAGTGAAAGACGTCAACGAATTATTAAATTAATGAAATGGATTAAATTATTGGAAATTGGAAATGTGCAAACTTTGAATATGTGATAAATTATATATTGGATTAACGAACGAGACAGACTTCGGTAAGTACCAGTTTTCTTTTCATAGAGGCTTAATATTATCATTAAAATTATATTAGTGATTTACTTCCTTTTATTGAACTCAATTCTATAATACATTTGGAGATACATTCTGGGTATTAAAAATTTTGGGAAATAAAAAAATAAAATGGCTACAACTAGGAGTGCTAATAAGGAAACTGAGGGGCCGGTTCACCCCGACTTGCAGACAACAGGTGATGAGATATGGGACAAATTAATGAGACTTCCCTTCTTTAATCAGGCAAATCTGGAACGTCAGGGTGAGATTTATGAGAAAGAAAGAGAGAGGGAAAGAGAGAGGGAAGAAGTAAAACAAAGAGAGAGAGAAAGAGAGAGGGAAGAAGTAAAACAAAGAGACGAAAGAGAGAGGGAAAGAGAAGAAAGAGAGAGAGAAAGAGAGAGGGATGAAGTAAAACAAAGAGGGGAAAGAGAAGAGAAAGACAGGGACAGGGAGGAAAGAATGCAAAGGGAGAAAATGCAGACGGAGATTCGCCTGAGAGAAATCCAGAGAGATCAGGAATCTCAGCAAAATAACCCCCTCCATACAGATAATAGGCCCTCTAAGACAAACAGTTCTGTTCCTATTTGGACCCAGACTATGAGGCCAGATAAATTCTTCGCAACATGTGAGAGACTGTTCGAAGCTAGCCAGGTCGCCAAACAAACATGGGTGGGCCATATTATAGACAAGTTGTCCGACAAGGCCAGAAATATCTATGCCACTCTTCCTGTCCAAGACGCTAATAATTACGATACCCTCAAGGCCGCCATCTTGGATGAATATAGACTCTCACCCACTGTATATAGAAAGAATTTCTTCTCTTGGGTAAAGAAACCTAAGCAGACATATTCCGAATTCATTAAGGAATTAAGGGAGCAAATGACTCTATGGACGGAGAACAATGATCCGAGCGAGGTCAACTGGATCGAGCTGCTCTTGAGATATAGATTCGATTCCCAGCTAATTGATGAGCTTAATTTGTTCATTCTGGATAAGAAAGCATCTACTCTCCAGGAATGTATTTCCCGGGCTGATGAATATAACCTCCATCGCAGATTAGCGCCCAGGACACGGATTAATTCAAATCCGAATGTGAAACCCAGAGATACAGAACACCGACCTCCAGCCCCAAGGCCATATATCCCATCACCCATGTATCGACCCCATATTAGGATAGATAATTCCCAAGCTACCCATAGAACTCCCCGGATAGAAAAATATTGTAGTTATTGTAGGCGTAATGGCCACGGACGAACAGAGTGTTGGGCAGATCCCAATTCACCTAGGTACAGGGGTACTAGAAACCTAGCAAACGGACACCAATTGTCAAACACTACTCATAGTTCAGCCTTTATAACCAATGAGCCAGTGAACTCATATGAAAATACCGAGATGGTAAATCCATTACTTGTCAAATATACAGGTCAAGCACGCATAAATAATAACACCTCACAAGTGACGTATTTGAGAGATTCAGGTGCGACAATTAGTTTATTGTCGGCTACTGATCAGACCGCTGATCATTTAGAATACACAGGTGAACGGGTAACAATCCGCGGTGTCAATTATATCCCTGGTAATTATCCGATAGCAAAGATTAGCGTCGATTGTCCAATATACCAAGGAACATTGAAGGTGGCTGTATTACAACACAGATGCACCGCGGGGGTGGATCTTATAATAGGTAACGACTGTGAAACTGCCCCTGTCACTGATTTGATTACCTGTGTCGTGGTTACACGCTCAAATAAGAAAATTATCCCGTTTGATGAAATTGTCACGTCCAACCCAGACTCAGAAAACACGACCGATACAAATCACAATGTCTTACCTTTTCGGAATACAAATGAGATCAATTCCCCCTCTGAGAAAGCCAGTACAGTTAAACCCCAAAATATTCCCTCTATTGACGATTTGAGTCCTGATAAATTATTGCAAGAACAGAATAATGACCCGACCTTAGCACCCCTCTGGGAAAGGGCTCAAGAAGGAACACCTATTCGGCAAGGATATTACATCCAGCTCGAACCCCGACTACTTATGAGGAGAGAACAACCTCAAGACACGTCCAAAGTTCGACCCTGGAAAATATATGATCAGGTGGTAGTTCCACGGGGATTCCGTGATCATATAACGGGACTCGCCCATGACAGTTTCAGTACGGGACACCAGGGACCTAGTAAGACCCTGAAGCGCATTAAGCGCCGCTTCTTTTGGCCGGGAATCCGCGCAGATGTTAAATGATTCTGCCATAGCTGTGGGCCGTGCCAGAGAGCGGGTAAGGGACAGAAAGCCACTGTAGCCCCATTGAAACCCCTGCCCATTATATCCCAACCATTCAAATTTATATCCGCTGATTTCGTTGGACCCATGAAGAAAACTATAAATGGTAACCAGTATATCTTGAATTTTATTGATCATGCCACTAAATATACGGAATCTTTCCCATGCGCCGCAGCGACAGCTGTTAATGCACAAAAAGCCCTGATCGAGATAATATCTCGACATGGAAAACCCCAGACCCTGTTGACTGACCGAGGAAGCGCTTTCATAGCTGAAACATTCACACGCTTCCTAGCCGAGCACGATATACGTCACTTAATTAGCACGAGTTACAGGCCTCAAACCAACGGATCAATAGAGAAATATAATGGTACATTGAAAACCATGCTTAGAATCCTTGGGGAGAACTCTTTATCGTCTTGGGATGAGATGCTACCCTGGCTATTATTTGCATATAGAAGTGCAGAGCACTCTAGCACAGTATATTCTCCCTTCTACCTTCTATATGGGCGCGAACCTAGAGATAATCTAGATTCCACTTATGATCTCTGGGCTAGAAATGAGCGGGATGAAGGGATCCCCATAAATAACTATGTACAAGAATTATGTCATAGATTAGCTGAAGCGTTACTTGACGCCAGCGAGAATGCACAACAGGCCGCAGATGGTCGTAAAACAAAGTATGACAGAAGTAAGAAAGCGAAAATGCGTGTATTCCAGCGTGGTGAATTAGTGTTAGTACGATTACCGTTTAAAGGTAATAAGCTGAAAAATGCCCTCCAGGGACCGTATCCGGTACACGAAAAGGTAGCGTCGCATACCTATATTATATACATGCCTGATAAGAGAGTAAAATACCGTGTTATGCATGTAAACCAGTTGAAGCCCTGTACAGGTAGGGAGGAGGGTGCAGCTCTAGCTGATAGTAGTCCGGTGTATGAGTCCCAAGACCCTACCCTATTAGATTACCAAGCCCCTACGGACATTGAGAAAGAATTCGATCCTTGCAGTCCTCTTGAATCTGTACCTAAGAAAACCTGGCCGGATATCAGTCATTTAAACCCAGACCACAGGGACGATATTAGTCAGTTATTTGACCGTTACCCCCGTTTATTCTCTGGACAACTGGGACGTTTCCACGATGTTACCCATGATATTGATGTGCAAGGTGCTTCACCCGTAATCCAGCCTTACTACCGCATGTCTCCAGAAAAGAAACAAATATTAAAAACTGAGCTAGATCAAATGTTGGAGTTAGGAATTATCCGCCCTAGCAGAAGCCAGTGGGCCTCTCCCATAATATTGGTACGCAAATCAGACTCAGAATGGCGACCATGTATTGATTATCGGAAAATTAATGACCTGACTCGAGGAGACGCCTTCCCCATCCCGAGATTAGACGATCTCATTGATCAGGTCGCAGGTTCGAGTCTGATATCAATTTTAGATCTTAATAAAGGTTACTGGCAGATTCCGCTAACCCCTCGAGCTAGTGAAATTGCAGCGTTCATAACCCCCTGGGGCTTGTTTGAACCATTAACTCTCCCATTTGGTTTAAAAAACGGTGGAGTTACCTTCCAGAGGGCCATAAACGAGATAATCGCTCAATCCCCAACAGAACCCATCCGTGATAGATTTGCCGACGCATATCTGGATGATATTGCTGTTCGATCCAATTTATGGTCACAGCACATAAATCACTTGGATTGGACATTTCATAGACTAGAGGATAGTGGTGTTACTTTGACTCCGAAGAAGTGTAAAATTGGGTCTGGAACAGTCAAGTACTTGGGACATGAATTAGGGTCGGGAAAAATCAAACCCATTTCCAGCAAGGTTGAGTGTATTAGTAATATCTCTCCCCCACAGACCAAGAAACAATTACGAGGATATCTGGGATCAGTAGGATTTTACAGGAAATTCATGCCCCAGTTCGCTGAGATCGCCGCTCCCCTGACTGACTTATTAAAGGGCAAGCGATCAGGGAACATCATAACTCAGTGGAGCGATAAACATCAACTTGCTTTCGAATCCTTAAAGAAAGCTTTAACCAATAAACCCATACTGAAGGCCCCTGACTTTACCCAAGAGTTCGAACTCTATACTGATGCTTCCGATTTGGGAATTTCGGCTGTACTGACTCAGACCGTTGACCAAGTACCACACCCAGTAGCATTTTAGTCCCGAAAACTTATTCCACGAGAGAAAAACTACTCTACAATAGAGAAGGAATTATTAGCTATAGTGGCCGGTATCGAACATTTTCGCATATATGTAAGCACAAGCAAAACAATAATTAATTCAGATAATAATCCCCTTGTATGGTTAAGTAGGTCGAAAACGTCCAATCAACGCCTCTTAAGATGGGCACTGTGTCTCTCAGAATTTAATCTGACCATTAAACATATCAAAGGGACTCAAAATGTTCTGGCAGACTTTCTCAGTAGAGTTTAATGATTGTGATGTTTGACTTAGTAAATGTACTTGGTATTATTTCAGTTGTTCAGTAAATAGTTATTGCCTCTATGATTAGAATGTTGGTACCTAGCGAAAGAAATGCTATTTTAGGACATATGATGTATTGATATTATGATTGTTTTCTACTGTATATTCAAAGGAATGAAGATTTGTAAATCGGCCGATAGCGGGCGATGTCAAACTTCTCCCCGGGTAGGGAGGATTGTGCAAAACCACAATTATTTGCACGAAATGTTTATTATTGTTATATATAAATAGTAATGTATTATAAATACATTAAACTGTTTCTATATATGACCAAGTGTTTACCATGTAATATATATATATTTGTTTTATGCATAATCGTCTGCTATTATTTTCGCGCCTAAAAATTATCAGTCTCGCTTCGCGCGAGAAATGACTTAATATTTTAGGCCTAATCTCAGTTTATCGAGGCCGTGGTTGCAGGTGTCCAGTTATGTAATATAAAGGCACCAAACTGGTTTGATGGTGTAATATTAGATAACAGGCCGTGGTTGCAGGTGTCCAGTTATGTAATATAAGGCACGAACTGGTTTGATGGTGTAATATTAGATAACATACAGATGTTTAGAATAAACAGATGTTTAGGAATTTGTTTATCATATATACACCTGATTCAATCATGTCTATAAGAAATGGATGATTATTACATAAATCAGACACCTAAGACCTAACTCCAGGAGCGAGAAAGTCGTGATCTCAATCTAGTATATAGAACATATAACTGTATTTAATGATACTTATTATTATGGACATTATAAGAAATATAACTTATAAAGATTTGTCGATATCTTAAATTGTTCAGCCATAGAAGAGAAACATAGAGTTTCGGCGAACCATATAGAAGTGATTACAAGTTATTTAATCAGAAACAGTGATTAATTATAGTGAGATTGAGTAATGACGATTAGAAAGATTGATGTTAAATATCGTGTCCCGCGCATATTCTGCTCACACAAATGGATTGTTAAATAAGCTTTTAATGATACGATGTATATATATATATAGATCACTGATTATATATATATGGATATTTCTGATGCCAATATAAACAAGATATTATATAGAAGAAATGTAATACAGTGTTGAGTTATCATTAATACATATAATAACGAAGAAACCCCCTAGACAACTCCAGCGAGTCTACAATAGGATAGACCCTGGTAAGAGCCGTAGCAACCGAGACATATTATTACGAGAAGAAAAAGGAGAGTTTGCGACAGTAGTTATGACATCAGAACTGCATAGCACCTGACTTCCTGTTCACAGGGATTCGGCACGTTTGGGGGTACTAGTATATATATTTAAGTACAGGGATTCTACTCTGTGGGATGTCAGATTTCGCATCGATCAGTAAAATGGCCCTATCTGAAACAATTGTGTACAAATCTGTCCAAATATAACGCCTATCCCGAGTCTTTATATTATTCTTCAAATAAAACACAACTTTAAGCTGCATGCATGTATACTTTGCAAACAATTGCCACAGACATTGGCCATAGCAGGTCACATTTCCATACTAGGATACGGGTTCTGTACTTAAATAGTACCCCCAAACATGCCGAATCCCTGTGTTCCTGTTAGCCGAAATAATGAAAACATGTGCAGGGCGTTTATTTGACCCGAGCCCCCGGGTATTCGATCCGTTTCGTACCAATTTCATGAAGAATAAAATTAAATGCAGATCAGCTAAATAATTGTATTTTGTATAATCAACATTTCTATTGGTTTGTCAAGGGTAATCTGCATGCATGACCACAGATGGCTCATGTTAAAATCAACTACTTGTGATACAATGTAGAACTATACAAGTTGTATGTATGTATGATACATGTATGTCAAACATCTTGCGGGAACCTAGACATGCTTTCCTGGGCAGAATTAGTCGACCTGAGTGGTTAACCAGTACTAAGGATTTTGTGTGAGGTGCTTTGCTCTGTATCAAACCCGGACCGGACCGCTCTATTCCAAATCCGATGCTCTACATGTACCACAAAGTAACATGGAACTTAAAAACTTGTAAGGTTCTAAACCCAGATGCAAAGCTCAACAAACTAGTCAATGTTTTCTCTAATTATGATAACACAATTACTGGTTCCACCCAAGACACACCTTGGTCCAGAGGTTATTATATGGTCGGGAAAAAGTTATCAGTACAGAATGTACCAACATGCACATTGACTCTTGAAAAATCAAGTTTGACTCATGATTTTGACCCCAAGGGTCATTGACTCTTGCCTTTCAAAGTTCAGTGAACGCCCTGCAACGGACATAAAACATAAACGTAACATTATATATGTCAAGATACAGTAAAAAAAGAGTCTTAGGTTGGATTTCTTTACAGTTGAGTGATACTGATAACGAGTACACTTATATGATATCAATCTTTTTTAGTCATTTTAACATGAATATGATTTTAAGATTAATTTAATCTTTAAACCTCTACATAATGTGACAGTAAGAGAAATACTATCGGTAAATCCAGAACTTGGATGTGTGTTTTACGTTTATTTATCGTCGCTACCGGTTGCCCATATGAAGAGTATAATCATTTTAGATTTGTGTCTATGATACAGACAAAGGCCCATTCCGGAGTCTCCTCTGGTTCTTTTACGTGCACGATGTAAGGCACCGACACGAGACGTCGGTTTAAAGTCCCATTAGAAAGACTGTTAATTTTAGTAGGGTCAAGCGGGGGTCGAACCTACGATCCCTGGATTACCAGTCCAACGTGTTACCACTGGACTACAGATCCGTCTGACTACAGATCTGTCAGAACTTAGATTTAACTGACACGGAATTTGCTTCAATCCATCGTCCAATCTTTCTCTCAATTCCATATTGCATCATTGTCCTCCACGTTGCTTCACATTGTACTCGCAATAACTTATTTGTCACACATCACTCTCCGATATGATACAACGAGTTGGGATGTGTGTTTCAGTTGTTAGTTTGTTATTATCCAGAGAAGTATACCACTTATCTGCAAGTACTCTGTTCTGATGGATGGGTTATCTGCAAGTACTCTGTTCTGATGGATGGGTTATCTGCAAGTACTCTGTTCTGATGGATGGGTTATCTGCAAGTACTCTGTTCTGGTGGATGGGTTATCTGCAAGTACTCTGTTCTGGTGGATGGGTTATCTGCAAGTACTCTGTTCTGATGGATGGGTTATCTGCAAGTACTCTGTTCTGATGGATGGGTTATCTGCAAGTACTCTGTTCTGGTGGATGGGTTATCTGCAAGTACTCTGTTCTGATGGATGGGTTATCTGCAAGTACTCTGTTCTGATGGATGGGTTATCTGCAAGTACTCTGTTCTGATGGATGGGTTATCTGCAAGTACTCTGTTCTGATGGATGGGTTATCTGCAAGTACTCTGTTCTGATGGATGGGTTATCTGCAAGTACTCTGTTCTGATGGATGGGTTATCTGCAAGTACTCTGTTCTGGTGGATGGGTTATCTGCAAGTACTCTGTTCTGATGGATGGGTTATCTGCATGTACTCTGTTCTGGTGGATGGGTTATCTGCAAGTACTCTGTTCTGGTGGATGGGTTATCTGCAAGTACTCTGTTCTGGTGGATGGGTTATCTGCAAGTACTCTGTTCTGATGGATGGGTTATCTGCAAGTACTCTGTTCTGGTGGATGGGTTATCTGCAAGTACTCTGTTCTGGTGGATGGGTTATCTGCAAGTACTCTGTTCTGGTGGATGGGTTATCTGCAAGTACTCTGTTCTGGTGGATGGGTTATCTGCAAGTACTTTGTTCTGATGGATGGGTTATCTGCAAGTACTCTGTTCTGATGGATGGGTTATCTGCAAGTACTCTGTTCTGATGGATGGGTCCCACTGGCGTCTTCAGACAAGTTACTCTGTGGAATATTATAAACTAAATCATATCCGTATTGTGTATGAGCGTTACGGTATGTTCAGAACTGGCTACAAATTTCTACGGGTGTAGAAGATACAACCTTAATAAAATATCTACCATAGACTTACAGTTAATTAATATCTTGTTCGTGATTGCTTCAAAACTGAATCACATTTTCATCCACTTCTGGGCGGTCGGTGCTAAACGATAACCAGTTTCTGTAAGTAGGCGGTACCTTATGAATATTAATTGTTTATGCAGGTGTGATATTTGCTTTTAAACGGTAAATCAGGTACATAATTACCATAACCCCTAAACCTAACCCTAGCCCTAACCTGGTGACTAACGGATACTGGTTATCGATTCAGACATGTACGTCAGTCCATAAAATCACTACCATACAGTTAAATATCCGCTGATGTTATCAGAACTGATCATATGTGCAGTAATGGCAGATACACATGCATATATTCTCTCTACACTACAGTTACATATTCACTTCGTGTTTACTTCAGAACTGGATTACATTTGCAGCAGTTGCAGACACGACTGTGGAATTTTATAGAATCTCTACCATACAGTTAAATATATTGTCCATGTGCTTTGTACTTGTGACGATACCTGTTGGGTTGACAGCTGCATGGATCACAGACACATACGGACTCCGAGTCACTGTAAGTCACTACCAATATTGTCACTTGCTCATCAAACTTCAGTTAGGCTTAAAATGACTCCAATATACGAAATACCAATATGCATGCATGTATGCTTGTGTATACATATGCTTTCTATGTATTACACATATAAGACCGGTTTCAATATCACGAGCAAGTGGTCATTAATGTTTCATATAGTTATACTACGAAGAAGAAAACTCGGAATAAGACTTATTTTTACCATGTATACATGCTGTGTATATGTACCTTCGTTTATTAGATCGAACAATAAATATTGATAGATAT
Source organism: Archivesica marissinica (assembly GCA_014843695.1). NCBI lineage: Eukaryota > Metazoa > Mollusca > Bivalvia > Venerida > Vesicomyidae > Archivesica > Archivesica marissinica. The sequence goes on from CM026400.1 coordinate 50,818,618, forward strand.
ATATATAAATAGAATTATATTTCGTTTTCAGTTTTTAATTGCTGCGTGGACGAACTGCATTGGTTCCTTGCTTAGAAATATTAGTGCCATGGAGATCGTTCCGCTGGATTATAAATACCACGTTGTTCTGATTGGTCAAGTTTTGATTGCATGTGGGGAAAAGTTCGTTATGATGTTACCCACAACACTGGCGGCTCAGTGGTTTCCAGAAAACAGACGAGCCATTGCTAACATGCTGGGCGGAATAAGTATGAACGCATTTGTTTCTGAACCATATTCATAAGCTTGTGGTTTTCCGCGCAATGCGTTTAGTGCATATGCAAAGCACGGAGAAATGGTTGGTATAACCAGGAACCTATAGATACAGGCAAACATGTATTAAGAGACCATCAAAGGGAATGGCAAAAAGCGACCTCTAAGCAGGAATGGTCTGTTAATACAATGTACAAACTAATTTACTCTTTAACAACACAAACGGGATCTGAGAACAATAGGCTCTTAATCTAAGTGGTCTCTTAATAGAGGTGGAATTTCGAGCAAGTTTGACTGCATATATCAAAATATAGTGTGGTATAGCTAGGGTGTGCCATCAACAACAGCTTATTGTGTTAATGCCGAGGAATCCCGAGGAATGCCGAGGAATCCCGAGCATTGTTCTTCGTTTAGGTAGCTGGAGGGTATGGTGTTTATCAACACATTTCAGGTCATAATGCACCAACCAGGAGTCTAACATGTTGACCTTCAAGCAGACTAGATACAAATTTATTTCCCAAATTGTGATCACAGGGATGCTACAAAAGCAACAGTTCTGACTCTATTAATCGCCTTGGCAGTCACAAGTCTAAATGTTTAGTACTTGGGACCCCACCCCCAACACACGTCCGAAAGCTGAGCAGAGGTCATTGTGTGTACAATTAGCTACTAAGTGCATCAGAAATGCATAAATTGTAATGATAACCACAATGATGTGCATATTACCACCTGAACTTGAAATTGTATCCATAAGCCACCAACGGTCTCGTAACTCTATCTAAAAAAAGATCTTAGTGTAGGAGGATAGTGTCGGTGCTGTACACCGTGCACGTAAAAGATCTTTTTAATAGAGCGGGTGTCCTAGGATAGAGTTACGAGCCCTTTGGTGGGTAACATTTCAAGTTCCTGTGATATTACAGTACTAAATATTTCGCTTACTAATTCAATGACTAAATTATAGATACATGTACATGTAACATCATATTTGACTAATATGATTTATATTTTTTATTTAAGTAAAGCAAGATATAAAAAAAAAATCAAATATTCATACAATGTAGTATGTTAGTGTATCTCTTGCTATGCATGTAATAAAATGCAAATAGTATGGGTTTTTTCCTCCATTTTATGTACATAAATGTAATCATAATACAGAGCGACTATAACCGGCTCACCATAAGATATATTATAAAACTGTTTTCTCCTATCTCAAACTCAATCACAAACTTCTGATTTGTTCATCAGAGAATAAATCTCATAATCAAGACTGTTAATTTTATTAGGGGTCAGACGCGGGATCGAACCTGCGATCCCTGGAATACCAGTCCAGCGTGTTAACCACTGGCCTACATATCCGTCTGTGTCCCGCTGGAACGAACGATATAGTCTTCTTTATAGTCGCCTCCGCCGAGGCATGTGGGCGACTGGATTCCCTAAGTAGATTACGTTGTCATCTAAGTTGCTTATGTTGACAACTGGAAATGCATCTTCGTTCTTCTCGAGGTGACACATCCTGTATACTATCGTTCGAGGGGGGTCCCTTTTAGGGCCACATCCTTCACGATTTGTCAACTCACAGCAACAATAATGGTTCCTCCAAAAATCTAAAATGACTAATATCTTCAGGAGGCGTCGCTCATGTGGGCAACCGGTAGTGACGATAAATAAACGTAAAACACACACCCACACAGTTCCAGCGGTTAACCAGTACTAGGTGCACCAACCTATGTAGGAAACTGCTAACTTTTTCATATAAAGAGACACGGCTGAATCTGAGCACTGAAAGTGTAGAAAGTGATGACATTAACGTTTTGCATGCAGGGTAAAAGAAAGGACATACAGAGTTCAAATTAGTGTAGCAGACGACAATCATTAAAGCGTTTTTCATATTTGTTACCGAGAACAGTCTGGACATATGTCATGGAATGTTATTACTGAGAATTGTGTTGTTACATATGACACAATTCTAATGAAATTCCTTGACATATCAGTAATGATATGGTACACGTAACAGTGGTATATACAAGTCAGCGACCTCACCGTAACCACTCGACCACGGAGACGGACGGTCATATGAGCAGCATAACTGGTAGTTGGGGGTATGCATGAGGTGGCAGTGGATATAGACATTAATGTGGAAACCAGACAGAAAATCAATGCATTTGCACTGGTATAACTCTATGCGAAGTATGAGCATGTGCACTCTTGGGTCTTGACTAGTTGTGCACATGATGGCATTGACCATGATTGAGCATGTTTGTAATATGTTGGTAACACGGTGTCGTGTAGCGTGATGATTATATTTTTAGCTGATGCTGTCGGCAACATGGTGGCTTTTATAATCGTTCCACTCATGGTGGAAGATAAAACAGATATTCCAAATATGGTAAATACAACCGTGGACTTATTGCTTGGTCATTACTAGTAGTTGGTGGATATGATTCATAATATATGATTGCTATGCCTTAATAATTATTGATCTTCACAATATGAAGTAATTGAATTGTGTCAATACAGACCACTTCGAAGGCTCAGGTGTTGTTCTCGTGATAAATACTGTTCAGTTTGTGGAATTGAAACCGTCCGTAGAAGGAATGGTTAATGAAAGGTGATACAATGTATTTCATAATTATAAATACGTACTCAACTCAATCGGCAAATAGTTTACTGGTAATTATAATAAACAACACAATGGTCAAATAGTCTGAGTTGCGCAATTCAAATGTGCATAGACCAACAATTACTGTTTTGTACTACGAAAGATGTACGAAAGATGTACATGTAGTTCACTTTAAAAACGCCTCGGCCGAGGCATGTCGGCGACTGTTTTCTGTAAGAAGAGTATGTCTTCTGGTGACATCAAGTGTAAGGCACCTTCTTCTTCTGTCCAGGGTGACAAGTCCTGGGTCGGTGCTACTTCTTCCGAAAATGGTCCGTTTTATGACCACATCGGCCATATTTGTTAGCTCGTAGCAGCAATAATGGTTGATCATAATGGGATGCACACCACTGTATTTTCTCCTTCTTCGCGCTATAGTAAATCGATCAACTTTCACAGTCAAATGCTCAGTTCCAAACAAGAATCGACATTTACCACATGCAGTTCTGTAAACTCCAGGGCTGCTGCTTGCTGTTAGACACAAGTAAGTCATGGCATCACCATCAAAGTTTTTCACAATTTTCAAATGTCAACACACACCGGTTAAAAATGGAGCGCGTAGGAATCCTAGCTGTCATGTAGGGCTGTTTACTCATCAATGCGCTGGAGCAAGTAGTACTGAAATAAATGCACAAAAAGTCTTCTTTAGATGAGCACAAATGCCACAGATGCACCACAATCACAGTAAGAAATGCAAACAGTCTCTGGTTCTACAGTAAAACATCATCAAATTATGGTCTGCTTGATTGTAAAAACTACTTTCTAGGGTACAACGACCCGGAACCAATTCCCCAGTGGGGTCACACGAATGGTTCCGATCGCCCCCGAATCGGGATAGAAGCCGCATTCCGCCGTCTCCAAAGAGGATCAGGCTAAAAACAATCGCCATCTATCCACCGTCTGTACAGCAACAGAGCATTGTGGTCGCCAAGTAGATAAATGACGTTAATGATGCTACTCATTCTGAGTCACACTGCTTCTTCTGTTGCGATAGCGAATCTGACATCAGCGAAGTCCTTCGCCCACTTTCCTGATGCGAGCTGTGACTAGGTCCCGACATGATCGGTGTGGGTATACCTGTGTCCGAGGTTATAACACTTTTCTCAGATCTCAAACTCAAGCTCAAATGATTTGATTGGTTGATTCTGAGTATTACTGCCAGCTGAACCAATCAGAAGCTTGAGACTGAGTTTGAGATAGGAGAAAAGTTGTATAACCACAAGGCCTGGTGTTTTATACTACATGTATTGTCCAGCTCTATATACTTGCTTCATGTTTTACACGTTCATTGTTTCAGTTATGGGTGACAGCAGCGCCTGCATATCTGATAACCATAGTGACCACATTAGGAGTGCGGCGGTCCCAGCCTCCAACCCCGCCGTCGGCAAGTGCTGCACAACCGTCAGAACCATTTATCCCCAGCGTGAAACTGGTATATTTCTATCATATTGAACTTCGATGCATTAATTAAGGAAAGGGATTCAAATAAGTTACTATGGAACTTTCCCCCAATCCTAGCTGTGCTGTTGCAACTATTCCTATGTTATATACTATTCTTGAATAAAATATTATTTAAACTTTTTAAGGATTTTGACTAACAATTACATAACTATGAAAGCTATAATTATCCAGTCAAAAACTACCATAGTGACTGTGTAAATTTGAATGTAAAACATGAAACGCGACAGGAATGCAAAGCCTACCGTACCGCACCCACTAGTTTATATCACAGGGATTCGGCACGTTTGGGGGTACTAGTATATATATTTAAGTACAGGGATTCTACTCTGTGGGATGTCAGATTTCGCATCGATCAGTAAAATGGCCCTATCTGAAACAATGTTGTACAAAGCTGTCCAAATATAACGCCTATCCCGAGTCTTTATATTGTTCTTCAAATAAAATACAACTTTAAGCTGCATGCATGTATACTTTGCAAACAATTGCCACATACATTGGCCATAGCAGGTCACATTTCCATACTAGGACACGGGTTCTGTCAGCAACAAATAAAAATCTTCGACGGGAGAGTTTTAACTGTGAATAACATTATCAATAAAATGTGTTTCCACTAACCCGTATGCTTATTCGGCAAAAATGTACGTCAAAAAGAGATTTCGTAGCATTTTCAATTTATTTTGAAACATTCTAAAGCGGCGC